>CM071957.1:13987500-14425000 GCA_036784905.1 Acrossocheilus fasciatus | reverse complement strand
CTCAAGGCAAGTTTTCTGCAGGGTTATTAGCTAAAAACCTATCCTAACTAAAACCTTAAAGCAGGGTTCCTCAAATCTTTCCCTGCAGGGCCAGTCTGCAGCAAACAGTTGCTGGTAAGCACTGACTTCCATAGTCTTTTATTTCCATATAGTGGACGTCAATGTCTTATCAGCAACTTACCAGAAATGTAACTATAACTTATAGTTAAGGCAACATTTCTCATTTTTATTTAGTTTAAGTACTAAAATAACTGAAACTAAAAACTATTTAAGACATTATTATTACAAATAAATAAATAAAAATGACAAAAACACACAACAAAATCACTAAGACGTTAAAATTAAATTGAAAATATAAAAATAAAATCTAATTCAAAATATAACAGTATAAATAATACTAAAATAACAGTGGTTCTAGGGAAAAGGGAGTCTTTGTTGTTATATTTATTTCCAGATGTTTCCAGGTTATGGTTCACTGCCATAATATGGGATAATATACTTAATTAACTAAAGACCAATCATACTTCCAGTGTGTCACATAGTGTAATATAATGGATATTGCAGATACATAACCTGTCCTGAAGATGGCGCCATCTTCACATTGATCAACAATAGTTACTGAAAACTGGGTCAATGTTTGGATGCTTAACCATCTGCAAGTTATGTTGTAAAAATGATTTGATTTGATTTAATCAATTCATTTACATTGCATTCTCTTTGTTCTTTTTTTTATTTTTTTTAGTACTTTTAAAAAGCCTTTTGACACGTTCATTTTTATTAGATATTACAGTATTATAACATTTATCTCACATTTATATTCATGTATTGAATGCAAATAGAAAAATACTTTTTTTTAAATACGTTTTTCCTTTTCTCTTATAGACTTGCCTTCAAAGACGGCAACAGGCACCATTGCTATCCAAGTAGAGGATTTTAATGACCACTGCCCAACTTTGACAAGCAAAGTCAAGACACTCTGTACTGACAAGGATGCCGTCTTAGTCACTGCAGAGGATGAGGATGCACCGCCCAATGGATCTCCATTCACCTTCAATGTTGTCCCAGAAGGAACTAAGGGGAAATGGACAATCGAGCATTTAAACGGTATGCCAGATGTTGTCAGGTTATTTTTGGCCCACAACAACACTTCACTGACGTAACATTTAAAAATTGCATTGAAATTCAATTAAATTTAAAATCCATGAATATTTATAACAAAATACTGCCGCAGTACCTCAGTGTGTCATATTAAAACTAGCTGTTGTAAGAAATCAATAATATGAAGTAATAGTCAGAGATCTGTTGTCGTTCCAACCCACAAGACCTTAGTTCATCTTCGGAACACAAATTAAGATATTTTTGATGAAATCCGAGAGCTTTCTGACCCTGCATAGACAGCAACGCAACTGAAACATTCAAGCCCCAGAAAGGTAGTAAGAACAACATTAAAATAGTCTGTTGTGAAGCTACGTGAATACTTTTTGTGTGCAAAGAAAACAAAAATAACCACTTTATTCATCGATTTCTTCTCTTCCGTGTCAGTCTTCGTCACACATACACAAGACTACCACAACACAACGCATGCATGAGCTGGTGTTCTTCCACTACTGACTTTGTGCTTGACATCTTCTGTTTTTCTTCTTATCAGATACCACTGCCATCTTCAGAACCCAGGAAAAGCTGTGGCCAGGAGAATATGAGCTGATGGTGGACGTCAAGGACCAGCAGGGATTGTCATGTCCAGAACCTCAGAAAATTCAGGTGGATGTGTGCACCTGTAACGACCAGGGAGCTTGTGCCCGAGCAGGACCAGGTGGAGCATCAGGAGTATCAGGAGCATTTAAGAAGGGATCCAGGTTCGGACCAGCTGGAATCGGCCTGCTCTTCCTTGGAGCCCTTTCATTATTGCGTAAGTTTGTTTAGTATCTTAACAATGTCTACCATGTAAATCTGACTTCATGACATTCCTTAGACATTTAGTTAATGGCCTTGTTTCTATTTGTGCCGCATTTAAAGCTGAAGTATGCAGTTTCTGCAGAACTAGCGCCACTTAGTGGAATTACACAAATAAAGCATATTAATAAAGCATATTTTCAAACAACCTTTGACTAGCAGGTGTAAAGATTGACACTAAAGAGTTAACGTGTGGCAAAAGCTTGAGTTTAGTTTACCTGTCGAGAAGAAACTCCACAAGTTTGGCATCTCCATTGAAATCCAAACATTCCACCAATTCATTCCTTCATCTTATAAAAGCACCGCCAATGTTTAGCTTTTTCTGTCGCTTATGAATTCCTTTTTTCTATGTGACACATAGTTCTACACTGGCTAAACGACAGTAGCTACACCCCAAACTCTTACTATAGGTTGAGCTGGAGATTGACAGATCTGAGCAAACTGCTCTGCATGTTTTGATGGTGCCTGGGAGGTTCAATCTTTACACTTCTGTAAAATAAGAGATACACCCATGAATGGCATATTAATAGTACAATGAACTGAGTTCAGAGAATGTATTTTGACATAAAAAAAAATTGACTTTCTTTTACTTTCTTTTGCCTGATTGTGCTCTCCTAACAACTTTATTCTAACATTGTTAATCTGGAGAACACAAAAAAGATACTATAATTGATATTTATGAAGTGAAAATAATTGCAGCATTTCTCCTCTGTTACAGTCATCCCCCTCCTGTTGCTGCTGTGTCAGTGTGGAAATACTGGGCTGGCAGGAGCTTTCACAGACATGCCCTTTGACACTAAAGAGCATCTCATCTCGTACCATACTGAGGGCCAAGGAGAGGACAGGGTAAGATCTTGAACTTCTGATTGATTTGCAATGTATGTTATCAGAAACAAAATCTAATTAAGATGTTTATATCTCAAAGCTAAATCAAACCATTTTGTCTCTGATAGGATGTTCCAATAGTCGATGTTGTTGATCATGTAAGGCCTTATGCATCAAGAGAAGTGGGTGGCATGCGTATCACAGGAGCTGGAGGAGCAGGAGGAGCTGGAGGAGCTATAGGAGCAGGCTTCTTGGACTCCACTTCCACAATGGGTGGCCGTGGCTACAATGAAATGGAAATGTCATACATGGACTCAGTCAGAAGAAATGAGACTCTTAGGAGTAGAGGAATGGCTGGAGATTTTGATGGAATGGCCGTGTCTGATATGTTCCTGGGCGAATACTACTCACAGGTTAGTATGTAGTATATACCCACAGGGCAGTGTATATAAAGTTAATTTATTATTTAGTGTGAATAATTATCTATCTATCTATCTATCGTTCTGTTTATCTAATGATCTATAGTTTATATACTGTTCCATCTATCTATTGTTCTATTTAATGTTCTATTGCTCTATCATTCAATCATTTTATCATTCTATCTATTATTTTAATAGATATTGTTCTATTTATAATTAAATCATTTTTTCATTCTATCTTTGTATCTACTATCATTTCATCATTCTATCTATCATTTCATTGTTCAATCTATCACTCTATCATTACCATACTATTACTATATTGCTGTATTGTATTATCTATGTGGATCACATTTATATATATATATATATATATATATATATATATGTATTGCTTTGTGTGTGTTACAGAAAAGCCGTGGAATGGAGGATGGATTTGCTAAGAATGAGGCTGTGGTGTATGATTATGAAGGGAAGGGCTCTCCTGTGGGCTCTGTGGGCTGCTGCAGCCTCCTCGAAGATAACAATGACCTAGAGTTTCTCAGTGACCTCGGGCCCAAGTTCACTACTCTCGCTGAAATATGTCGAGGTAAAAAGCCTGAGGTCCCCACTCCTCTTCCTCCCGCTCCTCTTCCTCCCGCTCCTCTTCCTCTCGCTCCTCTTCCTCCCGCTCCCAGACCCATTGTGGACCGTACCGAGGTGGTGTCTTCATCAACCAACATTATAAATCCTGGGAATATTACCACTAACAGAGCTATATCTTCAAACGCATTGAATATACCTTCCAACACGGCTACATCATCATCTACTCGTGTGGAGAACGTCATGGTCACAGACAACCGGCCCACAATGATTACGACTGTCCAACCGGCTTCAACGCTCCTGATGCAACCGCAGCCAATGTACTACATGGTGGAGCCCCAGCCCAGCACGGTACTGCTCGCCGAAAGGCCCACCATGGGACAGAACATGTACGTGATGAACAGCGGCCCGGTAGCCGAGGGGGTTTTAGTCCAGGGTGCCAATACCCTGACCCGTGGCGAGAGAATGGTGCTTGTGGACAGGGGGGCACCTGCTCAGGCTGGGATGCTGCACACAGGTAATCTGTCTGGATCACAACTGATCCTGGTGGATGGGGGAGCCACGAGCGGTCAAGTCCTTCAGGGGACGCTTCAGAGAGGGGTTGCTGGATCTCAGGGCGTGATGGTCATGGAAGGACAAGGGGGTCACATGATTCAGGGGTCCCTCAAACAAGGTGTTTCCACTCACGGTGGATCTCAACAGGTCCTTTATATGGACAGCAAAGGAGGATCAGGTGTGGGTGTTCAAAAGGGGATGATGTCCACCACCCAAGGGTCATTCGGTGGCATCGGATTAGGTGGGTCATCTGTCCAGATTAACCAAAACCCATCGTCACACAAAGTCGTCCAGGAGAGAAAGGTTGTGACAACACAAAATGTCAAGTAATAATGCAACACTCATTCAGTACTTGTACAGTCATAAAAGTGTTAGAGGGTTTAGAAAGCCATCAATCAAGTCTTCAGAGCTCATGCATGCAAATCATTTGAGTTTCATGTTGTTACCATGTTAGGTCACATAGAATATGCAAATAATGCTTGAAAAACTGGTTTTTAATGCCCTTGAGGTTTACTTCTCTGTATGTGTAGAGCACTATACATGCTTTTCTTTTCATTTTTCCCTTGCCTATAGATCATTTGTTACCCTACGTGTGCATTCAATGTGTGCTCTGTAAAGACTGTTGTTTGCGGAAAATATGCACAAGTTGCCCTGAGGCCATTTCTGTGCAGTTTATACAAATCAGCTAGAAGCTATTTTAGATAGGCACAGACATATGAGAACATAAACACAGCCAGAAATCAGTCGAGTAGAGTCACCTCAAAAGACTATGGAAGGACAAAAGTTTTTTTTTTTTTTTTTTTAAGAAAAGTACAGTGCTGTAAAAGACAATTCATGAATCAGTTGTGGCAATGTATATTTTTGGGTAGCTGTTTATAAAAATGATCAGTGTGTTTCATTAACCAGCACTGGTATGATTTGCATTTTTACAGTTTTTTACTTTCCTCTTCTTACTGTTACTGTTTGTAAACAAGTAGGAAGTCTGATTAGTAAGTCTATGTTTAGAAGCTTATGGTTTCTCTTTGCAATGTGGTTAAATAAAAAGACCAAACCCGCATTCCAAGCAATAATGATCATATGTATGAAATGAATGTTATGTAAAAATGTCTTATTTTTTCTCTCAAAATGCTTGTATTTAAGAATACAGTAGCTAAAGCATATTTCTTTTGTTTAGTCATTGGAATTTAATGCTAAATACTAAAAAAAAAAAAAAAACAGTGTGGTGCTGGGATTTTTCTATTCACAGCTCTGGTTTGGTACAAAAAAAAAAGTTTTATTTTTAAGAAGTTTTTTTGAAGGGGTGGGCGATGGATTCCAACTTTCCCAGAAATGGACTCATTAGCTGCATGGTGGGAAAGTGTGTTACTAGTTTTCACAGAGAAACTTTTTTCAGGGGTCAATATTGTAAAGCAGCTTAAGGCTGTTTAGAACTTCTTTTTTTAATACTGATTTTATAAATGTTTCATATGTTTCACTGTGGAACAGAATTCCAAAAGACAATAAAAAGTCAATTTAATGTCATCCATTTGTGTAAAACTGTGTCTGTGGACAAGTGTCAACAAAAACTGGAATCTGTAAAGTAGTAATTCAAGGCAGGCCAGTCATTCCTCTACAAGTTCAGTTTCAACCCACGGCTCTCTGGAATACATGATTCTATAATGAACTGAACATAACCAGCAGTGTACATAACATAACCCTACATAACATAACCTTACAAGTAACGTGAGTTATGTAATTAGATTACTTTTTAATTTAGAAGTAAATATCTGAGTTACTTTTTCAAATAAGTAATTCCAGTTACTTTGTTTCCCATGTCTTGACTGATAGCTTTAGTGTTGCCATGTTGAGAGAAATCGGGAGTAACTGCAGAGGCGTTGTGTGCGCCATGTGAACAGGACCTTACTGTAGTTCTAAACTAAATATGAACGTATTTACTCATCTCACCTGCACAAAAACAAATTCAGTATTCCTCAAAATGAATAAAAAGTCAAATGGAAACTCAGAATATTATACAAACCTGCAATAATTAAATATGTTAAATAGACAAATATCACTTATGTATTTAATCCCATTTTATTAACCAATGTCTTTGCTACGGACCTTCCATGATCCAATTTAGCTAATAAGCTAATTATTATACTAATAAGCATAAATGACACATTTGTGTTTCATTTTTGTTATTGCTAAATAGAGTTGAACTTTCTTCTCATGCGTCATATTCTTCATGCAATTTGTTTGAGCTGCGCCTACTGTACCGACGTGTATTTACATTTCCTTCGGCCTGATGCATATTCATTTCACTTTTGATGTGAAAGGGCTTTTACATTTGTAAAGAACTTTTTTATATAAAAAGCAAACAAGCAAGCCCTGACCAGATTTGAAAAGTAACTCAAAAGTAACGTAACCCATTACTTTCCATAAAAAGTAACTAAGTAATGTAATTAGTTACTTTTTTTAGGGAGTATCGCAATATTGTAATGCGTTACTTTTAAGAGTAACTTTCCCCATCACTGATAACCTGTCTGTCACGCCATGGACTATTCTGAGTGTGTTTTATTTAGTTTCCTATGTGTCCCGTTTGCCTTTTGATCTAGTTTTCCCTGTGTTTTCTCATGCCCATATATGGTCTTCCTGTTCCTGTTTCCTGATTGTGTTCAATTTGATTACAGGTGTGTCTCGTCTTCACCTCATTAAGTTCAGCATTCTTTATTCGGCGTCTATAGTCATACCTTGTTTCAGTGTGCGATTCTCTTTGGTTTATGATTAAAGTCTGCTTGGACTCTGAATCAGAGCTACCAATTTGAAAGACTTTTAAACATTTTGGTCACTGAACCTGTCCCCAAACACTAGTATTCAACTTGAATATCCTATTGTTTTTTTTTTTTCCAAACAAGCCTACTGCATTTTAAAACACTTTTAGGAACTACCACTCAAAAGAACTTAAATAAATCTTATTAAATAATTTCACTGTAAGTAATCATTATCCATCAGTGTGAGGAAATGAGCTGTATACTTTCCGCCATGCTCTATTTTTATCATCGGGAAAATAGTGTAATGCTTGATATTTTAATGTGATAATATCCTGAGTTGAAGCCCGTTTCTGCAATGGAATAAAAAAATTAATGTAGAAGTTAATTTAGATTTTTATTTTTTTTATTTCACAAAATAATAAACTTAGAAGTCTGAAAAAAAGTCTGAATTGTTAGATTCAAACTTGCAATTGTGAGGAAAAGTTAAATTGTGAGAATTGTGTTGCTATTAATTTTTATTTTTACTTCATGATGGAAATAAAATTAAAAAAGATGGAAATGAATAATTCTTAAAGAAAAGATTCTCAATTTTGACACTGTATAAACTTGAATACCATATATTATTTCAGTAATGAACAGTGGAGATGTTAAAAGGTCACTTTAAGTGTGGACTTTGTAATTTTAGCAAGTTAAGTGATTGAAAAAAATGGCTTTGGTGAGTAAATAAATCAAATACATTTCAAGTGTCAGGTAACTTCATAAGAAACTGCTTTGCGTGTTTGAACCTATTAGTTATGAATGCGGTTCAGATCAAAGACAAGCATTTGCTAAAGAAAATGTGTCATGGCTTTAAAGACTTTTACCTTGGAAAAAGAAAGTATCTAGGGTTTCTTCTTCAGAAATCAATTACATACATGTGATGCATTCTTCACATTCGGTTAATGAAATTTTTTCAAAACTGCCCTGTAGCTGTTACGGCCAAGTCCCAGGAAACAGTGTGTGCCTGCATGTTAACCAGAGGAATTCCTTAGAATTGTACTGGTAAACACTCATTTTCATAACTCGTGAGGTAATTAACGTTCAATGTTAACAAGAGGAGCTCCTTAGAACTGTACTATTAATAACTCTAATTAACTTCCGAAACACCCAAACTTCTAAAGAACAATTACTTAGTAATGTGTTGCTTGTGTAGTAACCCATAGGGCTTTGTGCTGTCTTTTAAGGTTGTCATTCCCCAACCCACACGCATACATGCAGAGTGGAAGAGGCACGTGATGGGCGGACCATACGTTGCTAGGGCACTGAAAACCTGTGTCAGTTTGATAAGGTCTGCCACTGACTACTCTCACTCACAGATTGTTTTCATCTCTTCTAGAAGATGTTCCCCCGCTCTTCGCTGGCTCTGACCTTGTTGCTGTTTCTCGCTGTGCAGGTGAGTAGAAAGAGATGTGGATGTAGCACGTAAATGCTGTTTCAGAAAAATCGGGATGGTAGAGTATACTGTGGAAGGTTGGCAAAGGCAATGTGTACAATAAGGTTCCATTTGTTAAAATTAGTTAACGTGAACTAACAATGAGAAACTACTTCTAAAACTTATATTCATCTTAGTTCATGTTATTTTTGCATTTATTAATACATTATTAAAATTTGACCATTTTCATAATAATAATTGATCATTGTTATAGTGCATCTCATAATGCATTCAAAATCTGCATATAATTTTTGCATTCCGAAGATTCGTTGATTTAAAAAAGTCATAACTTAATATTTTTCAACTACAACTATATTGTATCTGATCAGAAACTTTTATTTTGACTATGACTAATATATATATATATATATATATATATATATATATATATATATATACATACATACACACACATACATACATACATACATACATACACACAGTATATATATATATATATATATATATATATATATATATATATATATATATATATATATATACTGTATATTATATTCTAATCAATTTGACCCAGAGCAGATTTTCTTTTTCCAGAAAATGCTAGATAATGTTATCGCATTTGACTAAAACTAATTTTCTCGTTAAATTATCACCAAATATTGGATTCAGTCTTTTTATTAACCTGATTTCTTTCAATTAACACAGGTTTTTGTATTTCTGTTTCAATGCTGCAGAAGTATTGTTTGTTAATTAATGTCAACTAATGTAATTAACTATGTCGACAAATGAAACCTCATTGTAAAGTGTTAATGATATTTTCACTGGAAAACAAGACAAAACTACTGATTAAGAAAATAATTCTGTACTCAAAATATCAATATACTGTAGCAATGAATGTTGACTTGGTGACTGTGTACAGTACTTTCCTTACATTTCAAGCAACTCCTGCCTGAAAGGTCTGTGATAGAACAGCCGAACATGAACAAATCCACACAATATCATACAGAGAATGACATCTCAGGTCTCCGTACAATATCTGTCCTCAACTACAATTTGACAAGCCCTTACAAGTCCATATAATAATGTGCCATGAACAGTAATGTTTTACACTCATTCAACTTTAAATGAAAGCATCTGAACTACAAACAACAACCTTCTAAACGCTAATATAGAGTAGCCTAGCAGTTAATAAGAAAGTGCAAGTTATTAAAATGGAGAATTTTTTATTATGAAAATAGAAAAAATATAGAATATTTATATTTGGGCAATTTTGCTTTTATTGCAATAGGACAGACAGAAGTGGATGGGATCGGGAAAGGTCCTCAAGTCGGGACTTGAGCACCCGAACCGTAACCATGATACATGTTGGAGTATTATATGTATATATATATATATATATATATATATATATATATATGTATATGTATATATATATATACACACACACACACACATGCATATGTATATGTGTATATATACATATATGTATATACAAACCCGATTTCAAAAAAGTTGGGACACTGTACAAATTGTGAATAAAAACAGAATGCAATGATGTGGAAGCTTCAAATTTCAATATTTTATTCAGAATACAACATAGCTGACATATCAAATGTTTAAACTGAGAAAATGTATCATTTTAAGGGAAAAATAAGTTGATTTTAAATTTCATGGCATCAACACGTCTCAAAAAAGTTGGGACAAGGCCATGTTTACCACTGTGTGGCATCCCCTCTTCTTTTTATAACAGTCTGCAAACGTCTGGGGACTGAGAAGACAAGTTGCTCAAGTTTAGGAATAGGAATGTTGTCCCATTCTTGTCTAATACAGGCTTCTAGTTGCTCAACTGTCTTAGGTCTTCTTTGTCGCATCTTCCTCTTTATGATGCGCCACATTTTTTCTATGGGTGAAAGATCTGGACTGCAGACTGGCCATTTCAGTACCCGGATCCTTCTTCTACACAGCCATGATGTTGTAATTGATGCAGTATGTGGTCTGGCATTATCACGTTGGAAAATGCAAAGTCTTCCCTGAAAGAGACTACGTCTGGATGGGAGCATATGTTGTTCTAGAACTTGGATATACCTTTCAGCATTGATGGTGCCTTTCCAGATGTGTAAGCTGCCCATGCCACACGCACTCATGCAACCCCATACCATCAGAGATGCAGGCTTCTGAACTGAGCGCTGATAAAAACTTGGGTTGTCCTTGTCCTCTTTAGTCCGGATGACATGGCGTCCCAGTTTTCCAAAAAGAACTTCAAATTTTGATTCGTCTGACCACAGAACACTTTTCCACTTTGAAACAGTCCATTTTAAATGAGCCTTGGCCCAGAGAAAACGCCTGCGCTTCTGGATCATGTTTAGATATGGATTCCTTTTTGCATGATAGAGCTTTAGTTGGCATCTTCAGATGGCATGGCAGATTGTGTTTACCGACAGTGGTTTCTGGAAGTATTCCTGGGCCCATTTAGTAATGTCAATGACAGAATCATGCCGATGAGTGATGCAGTGCCGTCTGAGGGCCCGAAGACCACGGGCATCCAACAAAGGTCTTAGGCCTTGTCCCTTACACACAGAGATTGTTCCAGATTATCTGAATCTTTGGATGATATTATGCACTTTAGATGATGATAACTTCAAACTCTGTGCAATTTTTCTCTGAGAAACTCCTTTCTGATATTGCTCCACTATTTTTCGCCGCAGCATTGGGGGAATTGGTGATCCTCTTCCCATCTTGACTTCTGAGAGACACTGCCACTCTGAGAGGCTCTTTTTATACCCAGTCATGTTGCCAATTGACCTAATAAGTTGCAAATTAGTCCTCCAGCTGTTCCTTACATGTACATTTAACTTTTCCGGCCTCTTATTGCTACCTGTCCCAACTTTTTTGGAATGTGTAGCTCTGATGAAATCCAAAATGAGCCAATATTTGCCATGACATTTCAAAATGTCTCACTTTCAACATTTGATATGTTATCTATATTCTATTGTGAATAAAATATAAGTTTATGAGATTTGTAAATTATTGCATTCCTTTTTTATTCACAATTTGTACAGTGTCCCAACTTTTTTGGAATCGGGTTTGTACATACATATATACATATATACATATAGTTAATTATAAAAACATCTTTTAAATATTACAATATTTTGTACAAAAGTGTGTTTTTTGAAAAGGTACCCAAAGGTACCCATTCCATGTTTTTTTTCTTGTTTTTTTTTTTTCTTTCTGGTAACAACTCAATCAATATGGTCATATGGTTATGGCCATTTTTTTTTTAAATAAAAGATGGACAAACTTGACTCAAGTGTGACCATGGGCAACAATTAGTTTATGCCAAACAGACGCTACTGAATTGTAACAATTTCAGACTTCAGTGAAGCAACTTGTCCAACATAATTAAAACAATGGGGAAAACTAAAGCTAGCTGACTTTCGAATATTTAAATAGGCTACAATTCAAGGTATAAAAAATAAGCAAGGATTCTTTCGGCTAGACTCTATGACTATTAATTGCGTAAAATTTGTGAAAAATTAACTTATCATTTTGGTACTGTTTACTCCCCTGAAACAGATTTCTATCTGATACATTTGGTGTTACATTCAGAATATGATGAGGTTTTCATGTTGCTCTAACATAAGAACAGCCTTCTGTTCATTGGCATGTGGCATGTGATTCTCTCAAATTCCTATTTTCATATTAAGCTCAAATATGCAACAAAAAAAAAGAAAGAAAAGAAGAAGAAAAGGTGGCTTTCAGATAATTTGGGTATTAAATATTTGTGTCTTTTTGTCTCACATTTAAAATCTCAATATTAAAAACATAGCAAAACCTAACCACCAGGCCTTAAATAATACAAATTTGCATGGAATTATATTTTAATTATTTATTTATTTGTATTACTATTATTATATTTTTAATCATCATTATTATTTTTTAAACAGATCCTGAGCACTGGAGACTGCTGGACAGGTTCACAGAAGCAGCGGCATAAAAGGGAATGGGTCGTTCCTGCTAAACAGTTTACAGAAAATGTAGACTACAGTCATCTGTCCTATGTTGGCAAGGTAATAGATAACACCACACAGCGATTCTCTCTGCTCACTGCATGCACAGCACCAGGGGCGGATTGGCCATCTCATCTGGCAATTCTGGCAAATGCCAGAGGGGCCGGACCATTTTGTTTAATGTGGGCCGGTCACGTTTTTTAAATATATATAAATAAAATTGTTTTCACGGGTCAAAAGCTCATAGGACGCGTTTTTATCGCTTGCACGATTTCTCTATGGTTATAATAATAATAGTATTAATATTAATAATAATAAATGTTAAAGCAAAAAAAAATAAAAGCAAGCAAAAAAAAAAAAAAAGGCTAAAAGTCCGTCGCTGCTAAATTAACCGAAAACCGTAAGATTAACTCTTTTAAAAATGTTTAAATTCTACGGAGCACTTTACTACGGAGCCCTTTAAATGACATTGTGGTGGGAAAAATTCGGGGTGAGTGGAAAAAAATTCAGGGTGGGACGAAAAAATATTTTTCAAAAGTTTTGAGTTCTCTTGCAAAGATATTTGCGTTGTCTTGCAAAACCATTTGAGTTCGGACAAACTCTTCCTGTTTACTTTACAGCTTGCAGTAGTTACAGTATGTTCACAATGGAGCAGTTCATAGTGTTTTATTTTGAACTTGGACAAATAAATTAACAAGTCAGTGCTTAGTTCAAGGCACGGTTTTGGGACATAATAAAACGCTTAATGTGGCTTAATGTTTTAAAACAGTTGACTTGGAGGACCAAATTCGATAATAATAAAAGCTGATAAAATTATTAGGCTAATATTAATAACCTTATTAATAATATTACTAAGCAGAATAGCCCAGAATATGAACGCAACGCCCTGCACGTAAGCTTTTTCTCCCCCATAAAACCCTTAAGGTAGACTGAAAATTTTAAAATACCAAATCCGTTGCATTCATATTCTGGGCTATTCTGCTTTATTAACAGTAATATTATTAGTAAGGTTATTAATATAAGCCTAACAATTTTATTATTATTTATTATTATCGAATTTGGTTCTAAGGTCACTGTTTTAATACATTAAGCCACATTAAAGCATTTTATAATGTCCCAAAACCGTGCCTTGAACTAACCACTGTCTGACTGTATTTCTTTATAGCCTACTTGAGTCTAAGTTCAAAATAAAAACTTTATGAACCGCTCCATTGTGAACCTTTCATTATCCTACCTTAAGCGTTTTCTATGGGGAAGAAAAGGCTTAACGTGCAGGGCGTTGCGTTCATATTCTGCTTTATTAATAGTAATATTATTAATAAGGTTATTAATGTTAGCCTGATAATTTTTATCAGGATTTATTATTATCGAATTTAGTCCTCCAATGTCACTATTTTAAAACATTAAGCCGCATTAAGCGTTTTAGAATGTCCCAAAACCGTGCCTTGAAATAAGCACTGACTGTATTACTTTGAGTCCAAGTTCAAAATAAAACTCTATGAACTGCTCCATTGTGAACATACAAGCTGTAACCACTGCAAGCTGTAGGCTAAAGTAAACAGGAAGAATTTGTCCGAACTCAAATGGTTTTGACAGAGAACGCAAAAGTTTTGTGAGGGAACGCAAAACATTTGAAAAATATTTTTTCCTCCCACCCTGATTTTTTTTTTTCCACTCACCCCGGATTTTTCCCACCACAATGTCATTTAAAGGGCTCCGTAATAATTTACCTGTTTTTGCCGAGAAAAATCTACTTACCTAAGTTAAAGCTGCAGTCCGTAAATTTTGCCTCTTTGTCGCCATCTCTGTTTGAAAACCTGGAATTGCAGCTCTGTGCGGAATAATCTTTCGTGCATGGGGTTGTACTCTGGCATGGCTCCAGCGCGGATGAATCTAATGTTTTGAGGAGTATGTTTGGCTGTCAGTCACCGCACTGGTGTGGATACTGTACTCAGGAATTACAGATTAATCTAGCCTACATCTTGGAATATATGACCCAAATAAGAATTTTCATATCTGAACAAGTAAGTAACAAGTCTGCCATGTTTGTTCTGACCAACTGAAGAAAAAAGCATTACAATAAATCGCGCTACCAATGGTAATTCAATCTAATGATCGGTTAGCACATATCAAATCTAACCGTGCAAATTATTATTATTATTGTTATACTTTATTCTCAAATTATTAATGTTAACAACATCAGCATTGCAGGACAATGAGTAGGATAGTGTGCATTAGCCTGTAGTTCACATGTGTTTCATAAACACATCCTTTCTGGATTACAATCCGCCATCAAAATGATACATATAATTATTCTAGCTGCTGTGAGAAAAGACTATAAAGAGCCGCCACCTACAGGATCCTCACATGCCATAGCTGAGACAACTTCTTTATGCCATGATGCAATGCCAAGCTCGAATTTCCCGCGAAAACCTACCAGTACCACTCAAATTAGAAAACATTATTATAAGCTAACCGTTGTGAATCGGGCTAAAGTAAGGTGATAGTTTTGAACACTGGCTGGTTATGTAGGCCTACTTGCTCAAATATTGATTTCGGATCATTTTTAACCCAAAAAAAGTTACAGACTGCAGCTTCAAGTGAATTTAGCAAAGAAAATATGTAATTTTACCTTGGCCAGTAAAAGTTTGAGTAATAAAAAGTTTATGTAATGCGGCACTCACCCGAACACAGAGACTTCCGTAGCCTACTTGGTACACATAATGACGGTAACATTCTGTGGATAGTTTTTGAGTATGAATGTGTCATTTTAAATAGAAAATTAACTCCAGATGTAGCAAAACCGCAAGTTACTAAACCTAACAACAAAAGCAATGATAAAACAGTGTAAATACAGCTGGAAAACATTAAACAAACAAAAAAAAAAAAAACATTATTAATTTTTCATGCTCCAGTGCATGATAGGGAAAAAAGTTGAGTAGGTTTTACTTATTTTTTATAACGCTGATATTTACACTTTAATCTGTACAATTTCTTGAATTTAGTACTGATATAGAATTTACTTTTTAAATTATTGCCTGAACTAACTTTTCATATAGAAATTATATTTGTTTTTCTGTAGTATTTACTTCACCACAGAATCATTATTATCAGTGTAGAAGGATGTTACAATGTTAAATAATTATGTGGTAACAGGACTGTGCAGAATTTTTAAGACAGAGATAAATATCATAATTTTGGTCATTAAAATCAGTTAATGCTAGTAATATGAACTGAAAGTTATTTTGACACATCAGTAAGACTCTAATGATATTAATTATTTATGATACTGATTGTGATTTTAAACAAACTTTTTTTTTTTAATTGACTTGTACACTCCTCCTGAGTGACAGAAGTCTAACCATGCAGTGTGAAATTTCTCAGATCCGATCAGACAATGATGAGACCATGATGCTGCACTACACTCTGAGGGGACCAGGAGCCAACCAGCCACCTGTTGGTTACTTTGTAGTAGACACATACAAAGGACTGGTTCGCATTACACGGCCTCTGGATCGAGAGGAGAGACAAAACTACACCGTGAGGATTACAAACATATAGATTTAAGATACAAAGTATAGGTCATGTGATATACTGTGGACTGTCACAAGGGCTATATGTCTAAATTTAGTTAAATTAAGGTTCTGAGAAAAGCTCAATTATGCAGCACTGTTAAAAAAAATAAATAAAAAAAATAACATTTATTTTAAATTTAGTCAACTTGAAATGTTGTACCAAGTGACAACTTGGATAATTAAGTTGACTATAATTAATTATCCCATATCAATACATTTCTAATAAACTGTTTACTATCCACAAACTCCAGATAGATTTTTCTAGTTAATACGAACGTTATTTCCTATAGCGTTTTCATAAAAAAAAATAATAATAAATAAATGTTTTGTCTTGTAGCTTATTGGCACTGCATGGTATGCTAACAACACCATAGCTGAAGATAATGTTAAAATCAACATTATTGTGGAGGACCAGAATGATAATCCGCCAGTTTTCATCAAGCCAGAACGAAGCAGCGTTTACGAGGGGAGCCCAGTTGGTAAGTCTGCCACTGCATTGCTGAAATTAGGGATGACCAATCATTCACCTTAACGATCTTGTGTGAAAGATTTGATTTTATAACAGCTCTCTCCTTTCTAGGTACCTTTGTAACACAAGTTGTGGCCAAAGACGCAGATGAGCCAAACACTCTTCACACTAAGATAGCATATAGCTTGATCAAGCAAGAGCCAAACAATGGGATGCTTTTCTTTGCTGTTCATAAAGACAGTGGAACAATCTCTGTGAAAAACCCAACACTTGACAGAGAGGTATTTGTTACCATATATACTGATATTTGAATGTATGTTTGTGTGTCGGATGTTCAAGTTCCTATTCTCTTGAACAGGTACACAGGTCTTTTGTTCTTACGGTGCAAGCTGCTGACATGTATGGAAGTCCCGAAGGAAATTCTGCTACAGCTACTGTATTTATAGATATCCTGGATGTCAATGACAATATTCCTACTTTGGAGAAGGATGAGGTGACTATATGCATTGGCTAATGTAACTTAAATAGCCAGGAGGTCACAATGCCCTTGTGAAAAAGAATTAACTGTATTCATTGTGTATTTCTAGTGTACTTCAAATCTTCTTTTTTTTTTTTAAATATATATATATTTTTAAACTAGATTTAACATAATATTAATGAAATAAGCGTATTTAAAGAAAGTACACTTTCACACAATTAGAAAACATTGTACTTATGTCAAATTAAAAGCTTTACTGTAAAGTACATTTTAAATTGTTCATTTAAATTGTTAAAAATATTTTGTCTTGCTTTAAAGTAGAACACTTAATTTGATGTGTTGAGTACCAAATGCTAAAGAACATGTAAAGTACTCGATTCTAATAAACATTAGTGTCTGAAAACATTCCATTCAGTTTGCACTTAAAGGGATAGTTCACCCAAAAAATGAAAATTCTGTCATTAATTACTCACTCTCAATTTGTTCCAAACCCGTAAGACCTTCGTTCATCTTCAGAACACAAATTAAGATATTTTTGATGAATTCTGAGAGCTCTCTGACCCTCCCATATAGACAGCAAGGATCCTAACACGATCAAGGCTCAGAAACGTAGCTATGACATTGTTAAAATAATCCATGTGACATCAGTGGTTCAACCGTAATTTTACGAAGCTGCGAGAATACTTTTTGTGAGCAAGGAAAACAAAAATAATGACTTTATTCCACAATTCTTCTCCTCCACGTCACCCTATAGCGCCATTTTGGAGAGTATCACATACGTAAACATACTCTCCAAAATGGCGCTATAGGGCGACGCGGAGGAGACGAATTGTGGAATAAAGTCATTATTTTTGTTTTTTTTGCACACAAAATGTAATCTCGTAGCTTCGTAAAGTTACAGTTGAACCACTGATGTCACAGAGATTATTTTTAACGATGTCCTTGCTACGTTTCTGAGCCTTGATCGTGTTAGGATCTTTGCCGTCTATATGGGAGGGTCAGAGAGCTCTCAGAATTCATCAAAAATATCTTAATTTGTGTTCTGGAGATGAACGAAGGTCTTACAGGTTTGGAACAACATGAGGGTGAGTAATTAATGACAGAATTTTCATTTTTGGGTGAACTATCCCTTAAAGTATATTCTTTACTATTTCATTTTAACTATATTTAAGTACTTTTTTTTTTTAAGTATGCTTAAAAGTTTAAATTAATTAAACTTAAATTAATTAAATGCTGCAGTTTACGAAAAAGTTCAATAATACATGCTCATGGAAAAAAGTGTGGAAATTTTTTCTGGTTTAATAGTTTTCAGCAAGTATTGATGAGAATGAGGCACCTGTTGAGGTTTTGATGATCCAGGCGCTGGATAACGATGAAGAGAGGACAGACAATTGGTTGGCCGAGTTTATAATAGTCTCTGGGAATGAGGATGGACGTTTCTCTATTGAAACTGATCAGAAGACAAATATGGGTGTTTTGTACCTGAACAAGGTCAGTGCTTATTTTGTACACAGTTCTAAGAAGTTAATGTGATGGAATAAGGGTGTAATAAGGGTGTGCTGTTTACATATTTGTTAAAAGTTTTTTTTTTTTTTAAGTTACCAATTGCACCTTGTTCTCTCCTCTAGCCTGTTGACTTTGAGTCAGCATCTGATATAAACCTGAAGCTAGTTGTTGCAAACAAAGCTCTTCCAGGAGCACCTCTAGGGAGTGTAGCAGGAGCAGCAGGTGGTGGAGCTGGAGCTGCTGGAGCTTCTGGAGCAGGTGGTGGAGCAGGCGGTCAGCCTGTGTTTTTTGGAGGAAGTGTGTCCAAGCAAAAGACATACTCAGTGAAGATAAGTGTCAAAAACAAACCAGAAGGCCCAAAATTCAAGCCAAAGCTCAAGCCTATATCTGTATCTGAAAACACCAACAATTTGTTTCCAAGAGTAATTGACACCTACACTGCTACAGAAGAAGACACAGACAAAACAGCAGAAAAAGTCAAGTAAGTGTTCTCCAATCATTTCTTGAAGAAAAAAAAAAAAGTCAGTTTCAAGACTTTACAAGTTTCGAATATGCAGTTCTTAACTCAAGCCATGCGTATAATGTGTTTAGAAGCATTAATACAAATTGACATTATACAGTTTTATAATATTGGATTGGATTTGAGGTTTATAACTATTCAGAATCTTCAAACATTCAAATTGCTAAACCAAATGCAGAGTTTAAAATTGCAATGATGTAATGGCCCATGTTTGTTTAGATATGCAAAGGGATATGATCCTGACAACTGGATTTCTATTGACATGGACACGGCTGAGATAAAATTGAACAAGGTACCAGATCGTGAGTCTCCTTTTGTGGTAAATGGGACTTACTATGCCAAGATCCTCTGCATTACAGATGGTTAGTATGAACAAGTCAGAGCATTATGTTGGGGATATTTACACTGCTAGTCAAATGTTTGAACATACATACTGTTTTTTTTTTAATTATTATTAGCATTATTGACAGTTTAGACAAATTGTACAGTCACCACGCTTTGCACATGTCAAATAGTAAAAAAAAATGATTTAAGAAGGTTAACTGTAACATGTTTTGTGTTTGTTATACATTTTAGAACTGCCCTCTCAGACGTCTACAGGGACTATAGCTTTGCAGGTGGAGGACCTGAATGATAACTGCCCCAAACTCCTTAATAATGTGCAGACTGTCTGCAGTGATACCAGAGTGGTCAATGTCACAGCAGAAGATGAAGATTCAGATCCCAACGGAGCTCCACTAGAGTTCAGATTGATACAAGAGAAGACAAAGGGCAAGTGGAACCTGCAGCAAATAAATGGTAATACCAAACAGATGATATTATTTATTTGCAAGTGTCTGAATGATGAAAAAAGTGAAACAAATCTACACAATCCTCTTGATCTAAGAAAGTTTTTTATTATTTAAACTGAAAGCAATCACACCATGTATACAGAAGATAATAACCATTCTTGTTCACTGTGACATAATAGTCAAGTCTCTCACTGATCCTCACCTCTTCAGATGTAAGTGCTTCACTGCTTGCTGAAGATGACTTATGGCCTGGTTTTTATGAAGTTACCATGGAGATCAGAGACAAGCAAGGACTGGCCTGCCCTGATGAGCAAGTCCTCCGTTTAGAGGTTTGCACTTGCTCTGAAGGAACGTTTTGTGTTTCAAAATTGGCGGCCGCACGCACTACATCTGCCAGTTTTGGAGCAGCAGGAATTAGTTTCCTAATTCTAGGATTCATCTGCCTAATCTGTGAGCATGAGTTTACTTTGCTGTGGTGCACCACTATAAATTTAGTATTAGTGGTAAGACTGTAAAACAGAAATAGGTTTTAAATGTGATTGTCTTTCTCTATTTTTAGTGGCGCTCGTTGCCATAGTAAAATGTGACTTTGGGAATCATGGAACAAAATTTATTGATATGCCAGTTGAAACCAAGCAACATTTGATCTCCTACTCCACAGAAGGAAAAGGAATAGACGGGGTAAAAAAAAATCCTTCATGATCTTGCACAGTTTATAATTATATTCTGAAGGAACAAGTGAACGTGTAAAACACTTATATCGTGTGATAACTGATTCTGTTTCTCTTGCAGGATGGTCTTCTGATGGGCATCCTACCAAAACTCCACAATGAAGGCAGCAATGAAATAAAATTATCCAAAGAACCTTTAGGAATGGTGGAAGTTAACTCTAATATCACAGTGGATGAAATTCAGGTCCCCTGGTCAAACCAGGCTGTAAACAATTCTAAAATGGTAGGAATGATGCAGAAGAGTGCATTTGGAGGCTTTTACTATGACACGAACATGGAAAACTCTGCAAGGTGGCAAGAAGAACAAGTCTCGCTTAACGCATTCCTAAAAAAATACCTTGCACATGTATGTGATTTTTTTTTACATTTGTATTGAGGTGTTTTTAAAGGAATAGTTCACCCAAAAATTAAAATGTGCAGAAAATTTGAGTTTGATTCTTCATCCAAACAAATTTGGATAAATTTAGTATTACATCACTTGCTCACCAATGGATCTTCTGCAGTGAGTGGGTGCCATCAGAATGAGAGTCCAAACAGCTGATAAAAACATCAATAATCCACAAGTAATCCACACAACTCCAGTCAATCAGTTAACATCTTGTAAAACGACAAGCTACGTGTTTGTAATAAACAAATCTGTCCTTAAGATGTTTTTAACTTTAAACCATTGCTTCCAGCTAAAATATGAGTCATCAAGTGAAAAAGTCGTCTCGCCTGAATCAGGAGAGAAATATGCACAGATCAAGCACTGCTTATAAGCAGAAACAGGCCAACACAGTTCTAAATATGTAGGTGGATTTTAATATTAGAGGACAACAGAGGATGGACTTTTTTACTGGATTTATGGATTATGTATTTTGACCAGAAGCGATGGTTTAAAGTTAAAATGCCTTAAAGGGGTAATATGATGTGTCATATAGTGTCATAGAACACAATTTTGTGTATTTGGTGTAATGCAATGTGTTTATGCAGTTTAAGGTTCAAAAAACACATTATTTTACACATACTGTACATTACTGTTGCTCCTCTAAGCCCTGCCTTTCTGAAATGCGCCAATTCTTACACAGCTCATTGTTCTGAGAAGCGAGGCATGCTCTGTTTGGCCAGCTATCCAGTGCGTTGCGATTGGCCGAATACCTCAAGCGTGAGACGGAAATGTGACGCCACTTACCATATTGTGATGCCATGTCCTGACTCGACGACACAAAAACAATAAAACCCATTTATAAACAAGGCATTTGTTGCATCCAGTGGGGACATAATTACTGATTATAATGACTTATACTGTCTTTTTATGTAAATATTACCATGTCTGCATTTGTGATTGGAGAAATGACAAACAACAAGCACTGCTCTACACAGCTCAAAACCCGCGTTTGAATAGTCAGTAGCAAATTCTTTAAATATCGAAACGTACTTACAGGCTGTGAGCCACAAATGCCAGACTGTCCTTGCAAATTTGGAATTGCCCCACTTTATAGAAACAGCCTTTGTGCAAGCCAGCATTGTACGCTACTCTCCCAGGTTCAGGAAATAGTCCTCCGTAAAATGCGCTGCACACACTCTAATATTTGGGTTGAACTGTTCTGGAACAGTGTTTTCTAGTTGTGTCCTCTTTTGGAAGCTCAAACAAAGTACTTTCTCTTACACAACGAAACACAGCGTCTCCAGGACATGGTGCCGGCGGCCGCAACAATACTACTACAGTGAAAATAATAGTTCCGCCTTCTTTCATTGCGTATACGTTTGGGGCAGTGTTATGCAAATCTTCCCACACTGTGACTTAGACATATGGGGGCATGTTTAAATGAGGGGGCGTGGTCGAGTCTTAACTTTTATAAAGAATATCTCTTTGGTTTTGAGACTTTAGTCTTTGCAACTTCAGGGATTTTATCCATGCACAAAGAGCTTGTAACACTTCAAAGAGAAAGGAAAACTTGAAATCGCATCATATGACCCCTTTAATGATGGATTTTATTATTACAAACAAATTATTTACAAGAAGTTAATTGAGTGGCTGCTGCTGTGTGGATTACTATCGGATTATTGTGAAGTTTTTAATCAGCTGTTTGGACTCTCATTCTGACGGCATCCATTCACAGCAGAGGATCCATTGGTGAGCAAGTGATGTAATACTAAATTTCTCCAAATCTGTTCAGAACAATAAACCAACTCATCTACATCTTGGATTACCACAGAAGAAAGAAAGCCACACAGATTTTGAGCAACATGAGTCAATGATAAAAGAACTTTAATTTTTAGGTGTACTATCCCTTTAACACTGAATGAAATTACAAGTATGACACTTGAAATGACACTTCTCCCCATTCTTTTGCAGAAATCCAAGTATATATCGGAGAATGATTCTCCAAAGCAAGAACTGAAGCACTATGATTATGAGGGTGAAGGATCCGTTACCAGTTCAGTTGGGAGCTTCATCGAGTCTACTGATGATCTGGAGTTCTTGAACAACCTGGGTTCAAAGTTCAACACCTTGGCTGAGGTGTGTGGATTCAGACAGACCGACCCAAAAGTTATTGCTAATCCTGTCGAGACAACACCAAACGCAGCTGCATCTTCAAGTCATGTGACCAACATCATCCTGCCCAGTCCTGAGGAGATAACCATTAAATCATCACTTGTCCAACCTGCACCTAATCAGGGGATTGTCATACAGGAGCCTATGTACTATGGATTCAACCAGCCAATGGCAAGCAATGGTTTGCTGTCAGAGGATGGACTTGGGCAAGGAATGTACATACTTAATGGAACCCAAGAAGCTGATAGAATTCTGACTCAAGGTAACAGCCATACACTTGCATATTTAAGTAGTGGACAACAGGCTGTTCTAGCAAACAACATCATTGGTGATTCAGTCTTGTACTCACAAATTGGACCTCAAAGTCCAGTCATGATTACCGAAGGTTTATGTGAATATAATCCTCCTGTGATTCAGAACTTTTCACCAACTCCAAACTTTGTAATGATGCCACAGCAACAACTAGATGGAATTGGTTCGCTACAGATGTTGAGCATACCTGTGGAATCTGTTGTATCAGGAGAGAACGGGCAGGGCATAGTAACTCTTATAGATGGTTCAGCAAACGAAGGTAGAGTATTCGCTGGAGGTCTAGGTCCAAGTCATCGTCCCATGAGCCCTCAACTACTTTACGCAGCAAGTTCTCAAGAGTTTAGTGGAATGGTACATATGAACCAAACAGTAGTTGATGGCTCCCTTTCCAGTGCACAGAATGAAGGGACAGTAACAACTGTAGAAAGTCCTGTCATTGGAAGCAATGTATTGACTGGAGGCCCAGGAACTCCAAACCTAGTGACAGTGCCTCAAATGGCATATGGTCAGGTAAACAGCCAGCTATTAATAAATGGTCCTTACTGGAGTGCTTCAAAAGAAGGTGGAGAGAGTAGACTACTGGTTAGTGGTAATTCTATTCTAGAGGCTCCTATTAGTGGAGGTAATTTACTGGTTGCAGGCCCAGGTCAGTATCCTGCGTCTATGAGCGCAGGAACTCCAAACCTAGTGAGACTGCCTCAAGTTGCAGCTGGACAGGTATTAGTAAATGGTCTCTTGCCAAGTGTTCAGAACATTGTATCAGGGAAAGGTGTACAGAGTAGACCATTGGTTAGTGGTCCCACAATTCTAGAGGGTTCAAGTCAGCTTCCACTTGCCATGAGTCCAGGAGTACTTAGTCCAGTGGAACTTCCTCAGGCAGCAAACAAACAGTTATTCCGTTCCACAGCATCCAGAGGTCTGACTTCAGTGGTTATGATGCCAACATCCAAAAGACTTGCAACAAATGGGAAGCTAAACGTTGAGCAGTGATCTAATTTTTGGTCTAGTGTCATTAATACCTCATTAATTCTCAGGGTGGGATTGTTCGCAGAGAAGCACAGAAACTATTTTAAGCATTAGATGAATTAAAAGTATTCAGTGTTAAAATGACAAGGTAATAGTAATAGACAATGTAATGACAATGTAATAGTAATAGACAATGTAATGACAATGTAATAAGTGAGTATGAGCATTTTTAAAAATGGTAAAATTTTCAATATTTACTTGGCCTGAACCTATTTCAAGGCCAATGTCGTTAAACATGTTGCATTATGTTTTACATCTTAAATCTACAGATAAGATTTCAAAGAAAAAGTTAACACATTAGACGGACATTTTATAGGGCAATAAATAACGTGATTAACCATACATAATTTAACAACAACTGAAAATAATAATAAAAAAATAACTACAATTTATATGGTATACTCTGATTATGTAGCATTTAAATTAATTATAAAGCTTTTATTTCTGTAAATCCTGTAATCAAATTTTATTATATTTAATATATACAATGTGATTGACTATTATTAGTCAGTTCAGTCACATGATTCCATGGACTTTCATTATATTTACATTACTGTGAACAGTAGGGAGGAGTCAATGTTATGTCCTGTGGAATTCATACTACTGAAAAAATTTCTTTCAGTATTTTAAAATGTGGTTTCTCTTGGGATTTTTGTCATTGGTGAAGGTACGACTGTGATTTAATACTCTGTGATTAAAAACGGTTAAGTTAATTTTAAGTTGTTTGTAAGATGGTCATTCTGTGTTTTTAAAACAATGTTGTCTTGTGTGTGGTAATAATATTTTTTCAGTAGTTTCAAAGACTAAAAATCACATGTGGTGTTTTACTCTTTAAGCCATTTCATGAACAGAATGTTGGGACTAAAGAGCAGTCCTGATGTTTTGTGATTCACACCATCTAGTGGTATGAAACTGTATTGATGTTTTTACCACACTGGGGTGTGTTTCCCAAAAGCAACTATGGTCGCAAGTTCCGTCGTTACCAACAGAGTTCAATGGAACTAACGACTGTAGTTGGCCAACGATGCTTTTTGGAAACGCACCCCTGGTCAGGTGTTTCCTTATTGTTTATGTTTTGCTTGGAGCGGACTGCATTTCGGTGAGAGGTGTAGCACATGAACTTGTAGCACAGGTGAATTCTCTAAGTTCTTTAAAGTGTTGCCAGTCTACTTAGTGGAACTGAAAAATATTTGAACACATAAGCTACACTAAAAACTTTATAATTTTTTTTGCATAATGTAGAAAAATATCAAACCAAGTGCCAATTGATTGAATGAAATATTGCTTTTCAGGCAAAACAACTCACAAAAAGTGGTTTGTCAGATTTCAAATGATAAAGCAATGCTCAATACTGAAGTACTGTGACACTTTGTGTATTTCAAACATTTGTGAACATGCTGATAGGTAATGTGATTCTCTACACCTCTGGCTCCTCTAATAGGACATGTTGTGAACTTTAGGAGAACTGACTTCATGCACCCATTAAATATCACCTTGCTTAAAAGTCATAGCAAAAATGAGTCCAAAAATGTACGTTTGGTTGATTTTTTGCAATGTACGCAATAAAATTCCTACATTTTAAGTTTAAGTGTCTAAATACTTACCGGGGACACAATAGGTTTCATGTTCACGCACACTTGCACAATCTCACATACAGCTGTCACAGTCACCATATCTTGAGTTTACAGTTTAAATCTGTTGCATTACCTTCCTTTACATAAAATGAAATTTGAATATGTGAATTTAGTGCTTGCTTTATTCAAAGAGTGAATAAAAGCGGAGAGTGGAAAGAGAGGTGGTAGGGGGCTTCTCTACAGCAGAAGAGTCTCACGCCTGGGTGTGTACAAGAGAAAGTGCTCTTTCAGAAGCTCCACCCAAAAAGCGATCAGTAACTTTCCCCCCATTTCCAACCCTCTACACAAGCACAGCATTGATCAACAGGTCACAACTGAGACAGAAGGAGGACGGGAGAAGATACGAGAAACAAGGACTGACTGCTTACATCTGACCTACAGCTCTCATGTCTCCCATTTGGCTTGGACGAATATGTTTGGTCCTGCTGCTTTGCAGAATTGTGGTAAGTGACACCAAACTAACAGGTGTTTTGGTATGAAATAAATTGAATATTCAGCTCAATTGTGTTTCTTTCACACATATGTAAGCAAATGTAATAATTACAGGTACACAGTACTATGCATACTATGCACAATTGCTGTTTCTGATCAAATTAACTCCTAAAACTATTTTGTTTTCTTCACCAGAAACAAATAAAAAAATTTTAAAGCTTTTGAATGTGAGAGTGTTGAATGGATAGATTTGATCTGATTATTTTGTGTTCACATTGTTATATCCTTGCATATTATAAAGCAAGCCAATACAATGGAATAGTAAATTGAGTATCATAATAGTCACTAATTGTTGTGGCCTTTTGTTATTTTACCACTGGAAGACAGCAACATAGCATTTGTTAATATGAAAAACGCCTGTGGGCAACATAGTCTCAAGTTTAAACCTGCACTCTACGCTACAGCAGCAGGTTCTTACTGTAGACAGCATTACTGTCACCTCAGCATATACTTGGAACAATATGTACTAGTTCAGCTTACAGTAAAGAGGAAAGGTTTACAGTATGTATATATAAAATGCATAAGTTTTGTAAATGGGCTTCATTACCTATTGTTTTTATGCAAGGAGATCAATTTGAACTGACTTTTTCAATTCTGTTCATTCCTATGTATATCTCTGGAGTGACATGATGGTAGGCCATAAATAATTCCCAAAAGCATTTACAAGCATAGAGAGAAAGTATGTAAAAGAACACAAAAACTGCTTATTGTTAGAATTTACACACTTGAAAAATAGCATTTGGATCTATTTTCATCAGCCATCAACAGTTGCCAACCATAAACAGTTGACACTAGATAAAATTGCCGTGACTAGGGATGAAAAGGTCATTAAAATGTAGGAAGAACAAATCTCAAAGATCTTCACATGAATTGTATACGATTTAATATACAGACATTTAGACGTATATTCTTTCTACACTCTAAGGTGGCACCCACTCAAAAGGTACTAATACATGCACTTTATGTACTAATATGCACATTTAAAGTTCTAAGAAGTCCGTTGAAGGTACTAACAAGTACTTTCGTTTGTACCTTTTTTTTTTTCCGAGAGTGTATGTTATCTATTAAAAAATTATGAATTTTTCATAAAGACGTTTAATAGGAATATTGTATATTTAGTAAATAAGTAATGTCAATGCACTGGATGTACTTAATGTCTAACATTCTGAAAAAAATCTTATTCTTTAGGCATCGAGAGCCAACAGCAGATCTAATCGAAGGAAACGAGAGTGGATTCTTCCACCAACAAGACTTTATGAGAATATTGACTACACAAAAGAGGATTTTGTGGCAAAAGTAAGCATTTTACAGCCTTTTTTCCCCCAAAGACATATTTTGCATAATTATGCTTGCACTGGGTGGTCCTAATGTCAATCTTTTCTTGTTTGTGCTATCATCTGAAAAACTTGAGATCTGGATCTACTGGTTCTTAAAGCTTCACCTTTTGACCTGTTTCATAAGCTGCCCTACATACACATACACATACAATGTGTCCTCCTGAGACTCAGCAAAACAGAAGATGATAAGAGTTTTTAAAATGTATTTTAGTTAAACCTGGTATTATTCTACAATCTTTATATTTTGTATATTTATATTTTGTAATTTAATTTACTTAAATTAAAAGTGCATATAGTATTGCTTACCTACGTAGTATTTAAAATGTATGTTTAAGTGTATTACGTTTTTTTTAAAAGGTAAATATTAAGAGAAAAAAAAAAGTAAACAGCCTCTTATTCCTAGAACTTTTTCATACCTCAGAAAAGACAAGAAGGTTCTCATCAAGACATACCAGGATAATGGCCTGTTATCGACACAAATATGACCTCTATTGAGACAGAATTTATGATAAAGCAAACAGGGGTACATGCAACATGCAGATTTGTGCGTTTATCAGTATATACCTGCTTGGTTAATACGTAGCCACTGAATTATGACCACTGCAATATTTAACATCTATACAGCAACTGCAAAGTGTCCAACAAAAAAAAAAAAAAAAGTGATTTGCACAAAATTCCAAAAGAAACTCCACCACAATCTGCATATTTTTAAATGCTCGAGATAGTCATCACAACCTGAACCGACTGGCTGCCGCCTGTGTTTTTCGCTTGATATTTACATAATGTGACCGTGCCTTTGCATTCGCATATTTAAATATATTTCAACATTCACAGGCATTTTCAATATTGTCTTGCTTTTTTTGTTTTTTTTTTAGATCCGGTCTGATAAAGATATTAACTGGCAGATGGTGGAATATGGACTAACAGGTCACGGCGCTGACAAGGCACCCTATAACTTGTTTGTTATCAATCCTGAAAATGGCTATGTTAGGGTCACCAGCCTGCTAGACAGAGAGAAAATATCCTTATATAACGTGAGTTGTGCTCCACACTTGGGCAATTCATTATAGACACATACAGTAAATGAGACGATGTTTGATATAGTGACTGAATTAAGACACCTTGATACACACATTATTTTTGGTCTTCTGTAGCTGACTGGCATAGCGAAATTTCGTAACGGATCAATAGCAGAGGAAAACATTGAGCTGAAAATTAAAGTTGAGGATCAGAATGATAACAAACCAATATTCAAACAACAAAGGGGATCCGTGAGGGAAAGCAGCAAGATCGGTGGGTTGCATTTATTACCATATTGTTTTTGTTTTTTTCTGTTTGCCAAATTCCTTAAGCACTCACAGAATTCTCTGTAATTATTATTACTACTATTTGTCCTCCTCCTGATTCCCCAACCACCCCCTGTCTCGGATGCATAAGTTTATTATCGTTATTGCTGCTACTATTACTATTATTACTTATAACCTTCCTCATCCTCCATCCTCTAATTTTTGTTATTAATGCTATTATTACTATTATTACTGTTATCATTACTATTGTTTTTTTTTTTTTTTGCTATTGTCATATCTGTTGTACTCTCTTTTATTTATATACTTCCAACCCCAACACCCAGTCACACTTACACAAACACACAAACACACCCACACACACACACACACTCAATCACTCACACAAATCATGTTGGCTGTCATGTATGTTTTGTTGACCTTGGTTATTTTGTATTTGATTTGAAAAAAAAAAAAAAAAAGAATTCTCTGTTCTACAGGTTAATTGTTTACAAATTAAAAATATAGCACTATTTACTAGTTATTTACTGCTCAAATAAGACTTTACAATTTTTACCCTTATTTTACAGCCCCCATTCTACAGTATATACTTGATTAAAATGTCATATTTTTCTGTCATCATGCTTGTGAAACAACAGGAACACCTGTCGTGCGAATACAAGCTACCGATGCGGATGAACCGGACACTCTTAACTCCAAAATAGCATACAGTATATTAGGACAAACCCCAGCCGAATCCGGGCATATGTTCTCCATTGATAAAACAACTGGGATAGTCTATGTGAAGGAGAAAACCCTGGATCGAGAGGTGTGTGGCAATGCACGGCATTCAGAAGTTTATGAAAAACGCAAAATGATCATTTAAATCCAGATCTATAACCAACTGTCTTTTACAGAGACATGACACATATACTTTAATAGTTCAGGGAGTTGATATGAACGGAGCTCCGTCTGGCAACACAGGAACAGGCACAGTGCAAATTCGCATTTTGGATATTAATGACAATGTTCCCACTCTTGAGAAAGAAGAGGTAAGATCTTAAAATATACTTGCTTGCAAGCTGTGAATGGCGGGATTAATGTAATTTTTTTTTTTTTTTGCGCTATAGTAGGGATTGTATTTATCAGTTGGTGTCTTTTTTCTCTGTTAGTATTCGGGCAGTGTTGATGAAGGGGTGATTGATGTGGTTGTCATGAGAATTAAAGCCCTGGACAAGGATCTGGAATTCACGGACAACTGGCTGGCAGTGTTTGATATCCATAAAGGAAATGAAGACAATATCTTCTCTATTGAAACGGACCCTAAAACGAATGAGGGAATTCTAAAACTTGTCAAGGTACCTGCAAATTATTTTTGTTTACTATGGAAATAATAACAATTTCATACATTATGTTGAGGGGTCAATGACACACATTTGTCCTATCTATTAATTTATTTAAAAACAAAAAACAAATTGCAATTCATACAAAATGTCAGTATGGTAAAAAATGTCCTCATATCATGAAAAAAATCATTAGGGATGCAATTCTTGACAAGAAAATCTTTAGTAGTTTGGAATAATCTATTTTTCCTTAAATAAATATATATGATAAAACATTTTCTGACTGAATTAATATTTAAATTTAAACATGCCTATTATGATTTTAAAATGTCATGTAGCATAACTTCCCAAAAATGTGATTATGTTTATGAATATTAATAATTCTTTGGCACAGAGAAAATATCTAAATCTAAATATAGCAAATATATTTAAAAACGTTTTAAAACTTAAACAAATGATTGAAATGTACACTCTCATATGTAATCAAGGTGTAAGAAAATGTTATCAATTTTACAATTTAAAGTCATTAGATTGAAACTTTTTTTTGTAAATGGTATAAAAGTTTTTTAAAACCACATTAAGCCCTTTTAAGAACTTGTCAAATGTACATTAAACAAGATTTTTATTTTCTTCATGTGTCGTCGACTCAGAGACACTTCTTTGGTATATCCCATTAAAATAACCTACATTGTGTAATCTTATATATATATTTTTGTCTTTTTTCATTTCCCATGCCTGTCTGCCTCTCTGAAGCCTGTTGATTTTGAAAAGGTAAAAGAATTAGACCTCAGTTTGGTTATTTCAAATGTAGCTCCTTTCATAAATGGAAGTGCTTTAGAGCTGGACGTTAATCTAGACAAGGGTTTAGGGGCTGGAGCAGGCCTAGGAGCAGGGGCCGGGGTGGGAGCAGGTTTGGGCCCGGGGTTAGGAGTAGGCTTAGGTTTGGGACTAGGACTGGATGCTGGACTGGACGCTGGACTGGATGCAGGACTGGATGCAGGACTGGATGCAGGACTGGATTTGGATGCTGGATTGGGTGTAGATGCTGGACTGGATGCTGGATTGGGTGTAGATGCTGGACTGGATGCTGGATTGGATCTGGGTGCTGGAGTGGATGCAGGTGGTGATGTTGGGCTTAAACCTGATGGGAAGCCTGGAGGTAAGCCTGGAGCCAAGCCCGGCCCCTCACCTGGTGTCAAGCCTGGAACAAAACCTGGTACTAAACCATCTGGCAAACCTGGATCTGAGCCTGATAAAAAACCAGCTGGGAAAGGTTACCCAGTTAAGATCAGTGTAAACAACCAACCCGACGGTCCTAGCTTCTCACCTTCTGTGAAAGGCTTCCCAGTGTCAGAAGATCCAGATAATAAAGATTTCCCAATAGTGCTGGGAACGTATGCTGCTTTGGATGGTGACACTGGAGAACCAGCTGAAAATGTGAGGTGAGCTTTGATCAAAGTATTGTATGGTTACCTTGGATTATTAATCAAATTAATGCTTGTATATACATGCAGAGAGAGGGAGAGAATTATATTCATTGGTTTTATTTGTAAATAATGATACTGTTGATTTCCATCATTGCTATTATTGATGCAGTTTATTGATTTCATTATTCTTGTTTATATAGAGGCCTAATAACCTTTGATCAGTTATTTTTATGTCGCTGTTTTCATCATTAATTGAACATCCAGGTATGCTAAAGGTCATGATCCCGATAACTGGCTAAGCATTGATGAGGAAACTGCTGAGATTAAACTAACAAAGGCACCTGATCGAGAATCAAAGTTTTTGGTCAATGGAACCTACTTCGCAAAGATTATCTGCATGACTCAAGGCAAGTATCAGCATTTTCTATAGGTTTCCTGACCGTGCCAAGTGTTTTTTTTGTTTGTTTGTTTGTTTGTTTGTTTTTTCCACTAAGATGAATTAAATATGAACTCCAATATTTGTCAGGATGCCAGACATTTAGTTCAAAAAAGCAGAAAGAAACTACTTAAACTTCTTTTGAAAGTCTTTCAAAAGATTTTGAACTGCAAGTCCTTAATGGGGAATTTTGTATATACAATTAATATTTTTTTTCTCCGGATGGGTATTATTCATGTAAATAGGAATGGTAAATAGCTAAACTAAATAATAATACACTGTAAATATGTAAATGTTAATAAGTATCTAAATATTGTCATTTCAATATTTATTTATTTATGTTTAGTTTAGGTATAGATATACATATACATTTTTCCTTAAAATATTGAAATATTTTTCTTAAATTTTTAGATGTGCCAGCTAAGACAGCGACTGGGACAATAGCATTAAAGGTGGAGGACTCAAATGATCACTGTCCCAAGCTGACCAGCACCCATCAACAAACTTGTGATAATAATAAAGTGGTTAATGTCACAGCTTTCGATGAGGATGCTGATCCAAATGGAGCACCTTATAAATTTGTTCTGATAGAAGAGGAAAGTGTGGGAAAATGGGAGATGGTGCCTATAAACGGTAAAACGAAGCAGGTTTTTTCCACTTAAAAAGACATAACTAACACTCAAATGCAATGTATATGAATTACTAGAGTGCAATTCTCTCTTATTTGTAGGAACAACTGTAAGCTTTCATGCACTGGAGGCTTTGTGGCCAGGCATGTACAAGCTGACAGTGAAGGTCTCGGACGCTCAGGGTCTGGCCTGTCCAGACAACCAACAGTTTGAGGTAGAAGTTTGCAGCTGTGAGAAAAAAGGCTCATGTGGACCGAAACTGGCTGCACAGCGTGGCTTACCAATCAGAATAGGAACACCAGCCATTGGCTTTTTCCTCAGTGGTGCAGCTTTACTCCTGTGTAAGTTATTCATGTGTTCAACACATTCATACAACTTGACATCCTTATAGTGCTTGTAAAAATCTTTGTTCTTTGCATTTTCAGTGGTACCCTTCCTCCTGATCTTCTGCCAGTGTGGGACCATGAGCGAATTCACAGATTTGCCCTTTGATGCTAAAGAATCTCTCATTGCATATCACACTGAAGGCATAGGAGAGGACAAGGTAAAATTTATTCAGATGCAAAATTAAAATTAGAACTTGGTTTTATATCATGAAACACACTTTGGTTTTACAACATGTACAACATGATTTTGTATACTCTAGGAGGTTCCTCTTCTCAGCAGTCCTGTTGCTGCAATAGACCAAAAACGACTGTTCCAGAATGGAACAGTTTCCAACTATGTATCGAACAATGTATCCTCAATGCCCGTTCAAGCAAGTGTCACTAATGAAAGCAGAACATTCAACCAGGAAATAAACGAAGGGTTTACAGAAACTGACAGCAAAAGGTTTTGGTCTCGACGAAACACCTTTTCAACAGCCAACCAGCGCAACAGTGCTCTCTACTCTACATCACTCACGTTTGAAAAACAAGACATTTATGAGGATATGGCAGTGGGAGATGCCTTTCTCAATGAATATTTCTCTCAGGTATGAGATTAATCATATTTTCGGAGGAACTTATTTATATTTAAGTTCATACAAAGACTTTGTATGACTTTTCTTCAGTGGAGCACAAAAGGGGATCTTGGCCAAGCTCTAAAAGACAAATTAACACCATAAAAGTATTCCATACAACTTATGCACCATATTCCAAGTCTTCTGAAGTAATACAATAACTTTTGTGTGAGGAACAAATAAAATTTCCGATTGTTATTTGATGAACATCTGTCCAAGTTCTTCTTGGCACTTAAATGAAAATAGCAATTTTTTAACAAATTGATCAAGCCCCTTTCAGTGAATCAGCTGATTCAGTTTACCAAATCTGAATGATTTATTAACAAATGGTTCTTGATTTTACCTCGCTGAATCCTTTTGGGCCTCTCATTGGCCGGGAAGATTATCTTTAAATAGCCACGTTTCCATTACCCTTCAAATACCGCAAATTGAAATTGGGAATTGAAAATACCCCTAATACAAACACGTAAATTTGGGCAAAAACTCCCATATATCGCAAAAAAAAATTTCCACTCGCATGAGGTGGATTTTCTGGGAATTCGAAAAGGAATACATGTAAACCTACCAACATCTTTCACCTTGTAGCGAGAGGAAAAAATTAGGTTTTTGTCACATAACATTGTGAAACACCGTAAATTTGCAATATGTTTTTTATCGACATTTAGATACTCTTTATGTACCATTTGTGCTTTCATAGTAGTAATATGCACCTTTTAGGGGTAAAAAGAGTACAAAGATGAAAATATATCTCCTCAGTGACAGCTTTTGTTCCTTTTCTTCTTGAGAATGCAAGATATTCTTCAATAATTCATATTTTGTGTTCAGTAAAAAGGGGTATACAGGTTTAGAATGACATGAGGCTGATTAAATGACGACAGAATTTTCATTTGATTCTTTATTGCAGAAAGCAAGCTGTCTTGCAGCGAACCCTCTTCTGACAGATGGCCTTCTGTTGTATGGGTATGAGGGTCAAGGCAGCCCGGCTGGCTCTGTTGGTCGTTGCAGCCTCCTTGAGTCTGACGATGACCTGGAGTTCCTCAACAACCTAGGGTCAAAGTTCCTTACATTAGCGGAACTATGCCATCCTCCAAAGCCTCCTGTACCCCCTCCCAAAACTGAGCAAGTAGTCAAATCAGTTGAAACCAGCTTCAAAACCGAGAGCTCCGTCAGTACTAGCACCACCCAGGTTACCAAAACCATCCCACCTCCACAAGAAGTACAACAAAGCTCTGTTACCAAAGTTGAGACGGTTAATAAATCAGCCACGCTTCCAAGTGCCAAAGCAAGCGAGATGCTTTTTGTGCAACAGCAGCCTCTATTCTACCTGGTGGAGCAGCAAATACCAAACACAGTTTTTGTTGAGAGTCCCACTCAGGGTTTGTATGTAATAAATGGAAACCCTGGGACGGAAGGTATGATACTCCAAGGCGAAAACATTTCACAGGCGACTCTGAGCCGAAGACAACAAGCAATGTATGTGATTAACGGAGCCCCTGTAGCTACTAATCAGCCAATACAGCTGCAAATGGAAGGACAGGAACAGGAGACTGTGCTGGGATTTAGCCCTGTCTCATCTCCCATCGGATCGCCTGGTGGAGTACTGCTAATGCAGACCCACTTTCAGGAGAACCCATTGCAAGGGGCGGCCAGCAGACCACCAATCTTGCTTGCTGATGTTCCAACACTGGGCAAACAAAAGAAGAAGACACCAGCTGAGCCACTGGGTAAAGAAGTGAAGCCTAAAGCAAAAAACACTGCACCATCTAAATAGATATGAGAAGATTGAAGAAGACAAGTCCCAAAGCCAGGGTACAAAAATGATAGATAGGACGGAGAGACAGATAGATTTGATGCTCAAGAAACATTTCTTATTATGTTGAAAGCAGTTCCTTAATATTTTTGTGGAGACTGTGATATTTTTTCAGGATTTTTTGATGAACAGAAAGTTCAAAAGAACAATTATTTGAGAGAGATTTTTTTTTAAACAATGAAAAAGTATTTACTATACATTTAATCAATTTAATGCATTTTTGCTGAAGAAAAAAAAAATCTTACAAAAAAAACCATACTGACCCTTTTGAACATAGATAGCATATTAGATCATAATTGAAGAGTTCCAATGCAAAAGCCTCTAAACGCCATCTCGGTCAAAAATGAGATAACGATACTGAGTGAATGCGCTCCACACATAGTATATGTTTATCAAGTGCTTTCACTTCAAATGCGCTAAATCTCAGCCTCAACCCATTCAGAAGTACCATAGAAACCTATACATAGAGAAATTCTCATTTTAAAGAAAAACATCAGACATACTTAGAGGCTTTTGAATCTGAACTCTTCATATATTTGATGGAATAATTCCTCTAATTTTCATCCAATATTTTTTAGATATTTGTTATATGTAGTACATATTTTGTGTTTTTTTGTTGTACTTGTGAACATGCTAGCATCAAAATGAACATGAGAAGCACAGTGTATTTCTACAAGAGTGGCTGTTGCTGTCTATGAAAGACATCAAATGAATCACTCGTGAAGTTCCGTTTTGGTTAATATCTGCGTAAAAGACAACTCCCCCTTAGACAGCTGACTAGGCTTTGAGACACAGCCAGTGTCTGTCAGTCAAAATAAATCAATGCGTGACAAGAACAAAGTGACTCAAAAGCAAATAATCTTTTTTTTTAATTTCTGAACAGATAAGATCTTAGACTTAGGTCAAAAGACGTTTAACCCTGAAGCAAAAGGCTGCTTCTCTCTCAAAGAATGTCAAGAAAAATTAAAGAACAAGCTTGTGAAGCACAACTTGAAAATCCAGCAGCTTTTTCTTCAGCTGAAGTTACTATTCGTCGATAATGTCCTTACTAAAAGATTATCTCTTGCACTGTTCATTCAGTCAGAGAGATGTAGGTCTATGCAGACACCATCTGGACCACTTGGCCTTGAGGTTCATCTACGTTCACATTGACAGACGTACATGTGGCCAGATGTTCTGACAGCTGATGGAGGAATCGGTTGAGGGACAGTGATCAGTAAAGAACACTATGTGTGCGAGCTAAGTGTTACAGATGGAGATGGCCTGTGGGATGAAACTGTAAAATGAGCATATTTGTGCGCCAGGTGCTCACCCAGGATATGAGAGTGTAAATCTGACTTGATCCCACCCTCTTGCCATTCTCATGATCCTTTCTTGCTATTTCTCTATTTTAATCTTCAATAGAATAACAAGGCTAAAACTTGAATAGAATAACAAGGCTATAACGTTTGTCAAAAATGAATCCATTTCTTTTTTCAGTTTCCTTTTTCCAAAATGTATTTTTGTACAAACTTACTAATCTGTTTTCTTGTTTAATTACATACTGATAATTTTGGTGATTATCCAGTGGTGATTTATTCAGCCTTAATGTAAATCTTTAATCATGGGGATTTTTGACAGTAATAAAGTCCTTTAACACTCCATTTCTGCAGAGTCTTGTTTTTTCATTTGTTACTGTTGTGAGACGTGCTATCAGCTTGACAGTTTTATTTTTTACCCTGAGGAGCAGTTTAAAAAAAAAATCATATTTTCTCCTTTCAAGCTACTTGCTGAAACCTGCCTTACCAGCAGTTTTCTAATGCAGTCATAAATTTGCAATGACTCACGCCACAGGGTATGAGCAGAAGAATGAGATTGACAACTCAACTGAACCTTTTCAGCAAACTCAAGACTTTGTCACTTATGTGATTTAAAACTATTACCAGCTGTCCAATTCCCACGCTTTGCCCAATTCAAAATGGATGATGAGAATCAAAGAGCTTTTTTTGACAATTTCCTTTAGTCATGTTCAAACTTATCAGACCTGACTGTTTATCAGAAATGACTGAGCCTATAAACAAGCATCATGGTCTTATAATAAGTTGCCATATTCTCGTAAGACTATTAATATAGGCTATGCATCTTAGAAGTTAGGCCGCTTTGGGTACACTCACCTTTTGTCTCTCCATCTCATTCTAGTGAATCGATTCGTCCTGAGCCATTTCTCTCATGTGTAGCGTTAGAAATTCCTTTTTTATTCATGCAAATGGCCTTCTCTCTCACATGTAGCGTTGCAAAGTCCGTGAATCGTCCTCCCTCGTGTGTAGCGTTAGAAAGTCTGATTCATTAAAATGAATCTGTTCAACCTCTCGCGCCTATTGCATTGTAACGTCCGGTTCATTCTAGTGAATCGATTCGACTTAAACGGTTTGTCTCTCACGTGTAGCATTAGAAACTCTTTTTTATTCTAGTGAATCTATTTGTCCAAATAGTCTTCTCTCTTATACAGGTGCTGGTCATATAATTAGAATATCATCAAAAAGTTGATTTATTTCACTAATTCCATTCAAAAAGTGAAACTTGTATATTACATTCATTCATTACACACAGACTGATATATTTCAAATGTTTTATTTCTTTTTATTTTGATGATTATAACTGACAACTAAGGAAAATCCCAAATTCAGTATCTCAGAAAATTAGGATATTTACATTTGAGTTTGAATAAATGACCATCCCTACAGTATAAATTTCGGGTATCTCTTGTTCTTTGAAACCACATTAATGGAGAAGACTGCTGACTTAGCAATGATCCAGAAGACGAACATTGACACCCTTCACAAAGAGGGTAAGTCACAGAGGGTCATTACTGAAAGGTGTGGCTGTTTACAGAGTGCTGTATCAAAGCATATTAAATGAAAAGTTGTCTGGAAGGAAGAATTTGGGTAGGAAAAGGTGCACAAACAACAGGGATGACTGCAAAGCAAAGCTGATTCAAACACTAGTGAGAGCTTCACAAGGAGTGAACTGAAGCTGGAGTCAGTGCATCAAGAGTCACCACGCTCAGACGTCTTCAGAAAAAGGGCTACCAAGCCACTTCTGAACCAGAGGCAACGTCAGAAGCGTCTTACCTGGGCTGTGGAGAAAAAGAACTGGACTGTTGCTCAGTGGTCCAAAGTCCTCTTTTCAGATGAAAGTAAATTTTGCATTTCATTTGGAAATCAAGGTCCCAGAGTCTGGAGGAAGAGTGGAGAGGCACAGAATCCATGTTGCTTGAAGTCCAGTGTGAAGTTTCCACAGTCTGTGATGATTTGGGTTGCCATGTCATCTGCTGATGTTGGTCCACTGTGTTTTCTGAGGTCCAAGGTCAACGCAGCCGTATACCAGGAAGTTTTAGAGCACTTCCCGCTTCCTGCTGCTGACCAACTTTATGGAGATGCAGATTTAATTTTCCAACAGGACTTGGCACCTGCACACAGTGCCAAAGCAACCAATACCTGGTTTAAGGACCACGGTATCCCTGTTCTTAATTGGCCAGAAAACTCGCCTGACCTTAACCCCATAGAAAATCTTTGGGGTATTGTGAAGAGGAAGATGCGATGTGCCAGACCCAACAATGCAGAAGAGCTGAAGGCCACTATCAGAACCTGGGCTCTCATAACACCTGAGCAGTGCTACAGACTGATCGACTCCATGCCACGGCATATTGCTGCAGTAATTCAGGCAAAAGGAGCCCCAACTAAGTATTGAGTGCTGTACATGCTCATACTTTTCATGTTCATACTTTTCAGTTGGCCAAGATTTCTAAAAATCCTTTCTTTGTATTGGTCTTAAGTAATATTCTAATTTTCTGAGATACTGAATTTGGGATTTTCCTTAGTTGTCAGTTATAATCATCAAAATTAAAAGAAATAAACATTTGAAATATATCAGTCTGTGTGTAATGAATGAATATAATATACAAGTTTCACTTTTTGAATGGGATTAGTGAAATAAATCAACTTTTTGATGATATTCTAATTATATGACCAGCACCTGTATGTAGCGTTGCAAAAGTCTGTGAACCGTCCAACCTTATGTGTAGCGTTAGAGTCTGATTCATGAAAATGAATCTGTTCAACACGTGTTGCATTGTCCGGTTCATTCTAGTGAATCGATTCGTCCTATTGGTCTATTCATGGTGGATGTCATGATTCATTATAGTGAATTGCTTCATACGAAGTGAATTATACATTTTATTGAAATTAATATTTAACGAGTTGTCAACCTAACTGAATTCATTAATTCAGCTGAATAAATTCATTCAAAGCCCAACAAAAAACAGGGTGTAGCTCTGATTAAATTACAAATTACATAATTGGATAGTCTTTTTTTTTTTCACCCAAAAATTAAAACGTTGTTCCAAACCTGTATGAATTTCTTTCTTCTTCTGAACACAAAAAGAAGATATTTCGAAGTATTTGTGTAACCAAACAGTTGACGGTCCCCAATAACTTCCTCAGTAAAAAATAAATGAATAAATACTATGGAAGTCAATGGGTACCATCAAATGTTTGCTTACATACATTCACACAGAATTACACAGAATTTTTAGGAGAACAATCCCTTTGAGGAAATCAGTGTTACCTACTTTTTGCTTGTAGGTTTTTGTTGAACTTTTTCAAAACAGTAATTTGACTAGTTTTACTTTGAATTATTATTAGCTTGTAGCAAGCGTATATCTACAGTTTCAAAGTAGTTTTCCCAACACTGGCAAAAGTCAGGCATTATCCAAATTTCAACAGTGAACTCAAGTCTTCTGTGCATGACACTACCGAGCCAGCATTTCACAGCTACAACGTGCCTGTTTTATTTATTTTTCCTTTTCATGTTACTGTGCTTAAATAATGTAAGTTTTGTTTAAAAGAATGAAACAAAATGAGACTGAATGACTTCTGTACGACCCAACCATGGGCCTGTTATGAATTTCATAAGAATCTTTTCGCAAGAAAAAGAATTCTGCTGTTCTCCACTCAGGGATGTAATGCCTTTAGCAATACAGCTAGCACATGAAAATATGTGAAAAACAAGCGCGTACCCGCCTCTCAAGGGATAACTGTACACTTTTCTTTGAACTGTCAATAATAGCTCAGACCCTCAAATTTGTGCTGCCCAGAAACATTTCACCAGTGAGCTTGAACTAAGTTCCTCAGAAAGTAAACAAGCAATGAATCAGACTCACAGAGTGGAGGAGCTTTGGGAATTAACAATGATGAAATGCACAAATTCCAAGGACAGGAGCGTTGTTTAATAGATACGGGCAAATGCCCTTGATTGTTTCCACTGGATAGACCAAATTGTATGAAGTTACTGATTCCCCTGTTTATTTACTGTGTCAACAGGGCACCGCAGACACCCCCTTGAGTCACCTGATGACAGGGTCGGCAGCTGTATAAAGGGCATTTTGGGTTTTTAACTCATGCGGTTGTGCTCTAATATGGCTAAAGCAGTTATTTGTGTGCTTCTTGCATCTCTCTTTGCCTGCAGTAGATCTGCACCAGTGGTAAGTTCAACTGCTTGTTGTATAGAATAGAGCTATATAAGAGGAACATATTTTCAAAAGCATTACATTTGACATTCATTTTCGTTAAAGTGACCTATTCGAGGCTAAGAGCAAGTGCAACTGTATGATTGCTCTGTATGTCATGAATAATATCTTATAGAGAGTTCTGACTGTGTAAATGGAATTTATTATTTATTCATAATACAATCTCCCATAAATATCCACTTTTCATACAGCTATTTTTCTTCACTCATTGGTATAGAAATGCTATCATGTGTTTTTTAGTTTTGCTACTGAAGCAAATGGGAACACAAAAATATATATGTTGTAGTATCTATTCACCACTATAAAAGTTGACCAAACTATGACAACTTCCACTTCTGAGAATGACAAAAACGTGAATTATCTGAGAGATCACACCTGTCTTCCCGTCAGCCGTAGGCTGTGCATACAAAAAACAAAAAAAGGCAGTAAAAAGGTGCACTGTAAAAAGTGAAAGTTGACTTAGTTGACGCCTTAAAAGTTGACGCCTTAAAATTATTAAGTACATAGTAATTAAAAAAAAAATAATAAGTTAAGTGAACCTGACAATTCAATTAACTTATTTTTTTTTTTAATTATCATTTACTTAAAAATTTTAAGACAACAGGTTACCTCAATTTTTTTTTTTTAAGTTGAGTCAACTTATCACTTTTTACAGTGTGGTTTAGGTTCTTAAGAATACGAAAATTAGCCAATCAGAATTGCTTTCTGTTTGATTTTGCTTGTTCAGGTCTTTGGAGGAGTGCATTTTCGAGAGAGGGACCACCTGAAATCTCTTACAGCACCTTTTAGTTATATTTAACTTGGCAGTGACTCAAAATCTATGAAATGTATATGAAAGACAAAATGTATCCTAAATTGGCCCCTTCTGGGTGAGACAAGGTACTTTAAGTTGTTGGACAGGTTAACATATGGGTGGCAATGTTATCTGCGTTCTGCCATATTACAAAGTGCTGCAGTAAACTCTGTACTGGGAAAACACACATATAAACAGCTGTACGTCCAGGCGGTCACTGACCTAACAAACGGCTCAGATCTGATACAGCTGTTTCCATTATTTAACTTTAGCAGATGCTTTTATCCAAAAGAAACGTACTAATAAGGAAAACAACAAAGCCATTCATCTCAAGCACAAGGGTCTATTATCAGACCTAAATGAGATACAGAAAGACTAAGCACCATGTTTGGACTGAACAAAACTTAGGAGTATTTCTATGCACATTGACTGTGTTCCAGGCTTTTCATGGTGGTGCAGATGTTCTCTGCCCTCTGACAGTAAAGATCTTGGATGCTGTGAAAGGGACTCCCGCTGGAAATATAGCTCTGGATGTCTATCGCCAAGATCAAGGTGGGACATGGGAAAAGATTGCCAGTGGGTAAGATCACATAAGCCGTCAAGCTCTATAAAGACTTTTGATGCAATAAATAATTATATTAATAACATTCATTACATTTCGGGTTTTTCATCTGACCTAATTAGAACCCAGTGGACGATCCATAGTAATTCTTTATTAATGTTCATTCTGTTTGGGCTCAATTTGACCTCAGTAATGACATTTTTATTTATTTATTCATGTTTTGGGACAATAATGTTAAAAACAGTTCATGAAGGATTTTCTAATAAATGTTATGAAGAATCAAATCATGTTAATAATTTGTACGGATAAGTATTTTACATCAATGATCTCAAATATTAACCTGATGCTTCAATGACAATATATATATATATATATATATATATATATATATATATACTGAACTGTTAAAAGGAGATAATGGGTGTATCGGGTGGAGTTTCCAAAAAAAAAAAAAAAAAAAAAAATTAAGAAAAATTGATAGTGGGGTTAGTATTGCAAATAAATAAATAAATAAATAATAATAATTAAAAAAAAAAAAAAACAATAAAGTAAAAAAATAAATAATAGTAATAATAAATGACCCATTTTTGTTTATATATACACACACACACATTATATATATATATATATATATATATATATATATATATATATATAAAAGAATTAAATAATTAATTACAGACACTAAAACTAATAAATAAAAATGAATAAAACATTTTAAAATTACTAAGAGCTAAAAAAACTTTCAAATTAATTTGAGAACAGAAAATATATAAACAAAATCTAATTTTAAAAATATGAATGAAAACTATAGTATATTAATTATACTAAAATAACACTGATTTAGTTCAAATATAGAAAAATAGACTGTATACACACACAGTTTCTTTTGGTTTTGGTTTTGTAGGGCAAACAGCCCTGTTCTCTATTCTGCATATTGTTATTTTAGTCACATCGTCATGGTTCTTTCCGGTCACTGTCATTATCATTAATGAGCTCTTCCTCTCACACAGGAAAGTGGACATGACTGGAGAGGTGCACAGCTTGATCACGGAGGAGGAGTTCACTCCTGGCGTGTATCGGGTGGAGTTTAACACTAAAGCCTACTGGAAGGCGGAGGGTCGTACACCTTTTCACCAGGTGGCCGATGTAAGTAATACTTTGATGGCACTTCTATATTCATGAGCATTTAATGGTTGCTAAGTGATGGGTTACTGTTGTTATCAAGGCACTTAGGTCACAAGAATGCACATAGCCCCATTATTATTGGGGCTACTTATTATTATATAAAACACCAATCTACTAGATTTGCATAAGGCTGTTTTTGCAGCAAATATGTGTATATTAATAACCTGAATGACTGTCTTGGATGTGAACCAAGAGCTGTATTAACTGTGGGGAGGTAAATATTTAAAATCCTATATCTTGTTTTCTATAGACACACAGTAATTGAGTTTTAGATAAGAGGACAGAGCATTCGAGGACAACACATGCATACATGCGCAAACATACTGAGCACACAGGCACCACACAGATACACATGTATGTAAAGGCACTTTTATCTTCCAGATAAGCTTTGTGTTTCTCAGTGGTTCTTTGGTGTTTTTTGCAGGTGGTGTTTGAGGCTCATGCCGAGGGGCATCGTCATTATACTCTGGCTCTTCTTCTGAGCCCCTTCTCGTACACCACAACAGCTGTAGTCGTCAAAGCACACGAGTGACAGCACACAACAACCTACACAGAGAAATTATTTTACATCCAGGGTCCAAGATTAAGTATTTAGCCACACCTTGCAATGCCAGTTTGATTGATAATATTCACAATGTCCTTTCAAAAGTTCGGAAGCATTACGATTTTTATCTTATGCTCACCAAAGCTGCATATATGCATTCAAAATACATTAAAAACACTGATATTGTGAATCTTATATGTATAAATAACTCACTAGCCATCACATTTTTGCATTGTTTTTTAATAAATGCAGTTTTCTTGTGTTCTAAAATCATTGGTAACACTTTATTTACAGCCTTTACCGTGCATTATAATAGTAGTATTAAATGCATTAATTATGCCTTGTGATGCACCATATAATGCATTGTATGATCTCATAAATAAATGCATTATAATAGTGTACATAATACAAATACACTCATCTATTTATTGTTACACATTTAGAAAGTATAATGGATTTAAACGCGACAAATCTTTAAACATTACATTATTATTTATGAAATTATATAATGCATTACAACCTACATTATGAATAATTTTATAATGCATTAACACAAAGGCTTTAATTCAAGTGTTACCAAATAATTTGTATTGTATATAAGACATTTGAATCAAATACACTAATCACCAATACACCAATTTGACTTAAACCGTGAGTTTCTTAATACTGAATAACTTAATTCACCAAAGCCAGTTTTTACTTGCATTTGGGAGCTTGGCAAGTGTTAATTTTGGACCTTGATTGAACCCACTTTCCCTCAAACCAATGAAAGAGATCAGACTCTGAATAAGTTTTCAACTATAAAGTCTTTTAATGATCATTACAGAGCGAAACGCAGTGAAGAGACCGGTACAACAACAAAAAGAAAAAAAGAAAAAAAAAAAAGAAATCTGGAACCAGGATTGTACATGTCAGTCAAAGCAGCTGACATCTCGAAGACATTCTGTTTCTCATACTGGTGTTACAGTTAAAGTGGACCCTCAACATTGGAGAAACGCAAACACAGGAGAAGATCCTCAAGTTTTTCAGTTTCTATTCAATGACCAGCGGCCATTTCAGTTCTAAAGACACAGCTCCAGATCGAAATAAAAACTTTGAATAAAAGAAAATGTAAATGTGCACCCAGTTTTATTTTTAAACACCATCCACACACACCCCACTGCACATCTCAACAAACAATGTGAAAATAATTCAATTAAATAAACCAAAAAAAAAAAAAAAAAAAAATCAAGGCACAAATATGAATACTGCAAAAATGTAACACTCTACACATTACAGATCTGTAATGGTGAATAAATCATCTTTTAAAATTCTCTATCTATTATTTCATCTGGATATTTTTCAGACAGCTGAACAGGATGGGGCAGCTATGAGAGGGGTGGGTTTGGGGTGAGAAATGAGATGAGATGAGTCTAAATTAGCAGACAGCACTGAACAAAGCTTCCTCAAAAGCTACGACTGACTAACCATCAGATCCAAACACACCAGAGTAGTCTCACTGGTATGTTTTACATTTCACAAAGAAACCAAACAAAAGAAAAAATCTTCAATATCAGGGGAACAGAGCATTACACTACCACAAAAGAAAATAAAAACAAACATAACATTCAGTATTCATATTGCAACCCACCTTACTTTAAGAATAATGTGTAATTTTCAGTCCCAATTTGTGTATACAAACAAAACCATTTCGCTGTGGTGCAAAAGCTAATGATTCAATTGTAACAGGCCTATCTGACTTCGTATTTCAGCATAAGACTAATCATTACTCTGTTAAAGTGCCTGCAAAACAAAAACGGTGCACTGTGAAGGTGGAATGATACTTGTTTATTTGAGCATTCTGGAAACTAGTGCTCATAAGCCACACTTCCCTCTTCGAAAGCCAAATCCCAGTCTAAAATGCCTATTTTGTACATTAAACAACACCTATTAAGTGGTTATATCTCACCGGCTGCTTCAACACGAACACAGGGCATAAACCAATAGCACATTTGACGCCAACTTTGCTTATGTAAATTTGTTGGCCCTGTGTGGTGGAAAAGCGAGGCGAGGGGTTTTTCAGCCGCGTTTAATGTCATTCTACAGCCTACAGCAATCCTCTCACACTGGACTGCACATGAATGTGACACCACATATACACAAACTCACGCATGTCGAAAAACACTCAAAGTGACTGGATCGAAAAGTTTAGATTGAGCTGATGTCCTAGAGCTACATTTCACTATCCAATGCTGAAAGATGAGGAGAGCTAAAGGGACAAGGAAAAGGAAAAGCGGACTTTGGCACCAGTAACCTCCATATCATATTCAGTATATTATATGACCGTATTCTTCAATTCCTTGTCGGAGTTGGTCAAATGGTTTTTTGTAACCCGTAACCACAGTAAACAGGTCTGATTAGACCCAACTGTAAGTCTGATGGTTTAAGAAGTGACTGTAAACAACAGACTGGGCACTGGAGATCACGTCGGGGACACCATCAATGGGAGGAGACCATACTAGTGTTAAGAAGACATCCACTCAGACAACCTAAGAGAAGCTATGGCTCATCTACACCTTAGAGACCCGCAGATGGAAAGAACCAACAAAAAAATCCTCGAAAGCAGGCGTAATAAAGCATTTTGGTGAGGTGTGAGTGTGGCTCAACTTTTGTCAGAAAGTCCAGTTAGTGTCACAAACTACGCCACTGACAAATTCTCTGAGTGGACACACACATACAGCATGAGAGGATATGAAACAGCAGTTTTAGGACATGTATATGATAACTTAAAATATATACAAAAAATGAATACAACATGTTATATAGACAACACCAACAAATTAAAATTATATACAAAAGGCGAACATGTACCAACAAAAAGTTTTCCCAACAGCTTGTAATGCTCGAAACTTTAACAGCATAAAGTCGTCATGGCCCAAGTGTACTCCGAATGCCATTCAAGAGCAACGGCGACATTGCTCTCTCATCTTGGCCCTACCGGAGCGCAACGTCACCCAGTACTTCACACCGAGAGCTAATCACACAAACGGACAAAAACACACAGGTTGAGACACATGCCAATCCCTGTGAAGGGCATCTTGGCTTTAGCAGCTGCGAACCCGACTGACCACCAGGTCTTCCTGCGAACGACCTGTCTCGTAAACACCTCGCTATCGTTTCAATCGCATCTTCTTTCACTACCGTGGAGTGCACTTCAAAAGAGAGACATGAGAATGATTATGCTATTAACAAAAGCGAAGACAAAAAACATTCAATATGACTAAAAATAAAAGTTTAAGACAAAATAATCACGTAACAAAAAATAAATTAAGGCATGCAGCAAGTAATGATATCTGTATGTCATTTTTCATTCGGTTTCCTGCATTCTATGGTCATCGCTGATATTTTTTGTCCATCTGTCATGTGTCCCAAACCATTGAAGATGAAAAAAATCATTAATAAAATTAACAGAAATCAAAATCAACGAATAGCTGCCAAAAAGAAGAAGTGTTTCCACTGGAATCACAGGCGTCTTTTGGGGGACAAAGCTAAAGCATCATTTAAAAGGCCAGATATTTACAGGGGAGTCTGGGTCATGCATGCAACTTGTCACAGCCTTCTGTATAGCCATGGGATTTGACAAAAAAAAAAAAAAAAAAACCCATAACACCACCGAGGTGAAATGTATATCGTAATACAAGAACAAAACGATCTGAAGTGAAGGACAGGTTTAAAATACATCCATTTAAACTGCATTGACGTCTTCTAAACAATTTTCTCTTTAAAAAACGATAGATATGTATAAAAAAAATTATACTAACAGAACATGACAAAACGTCTATTGGCGTCAAGAGTGCTGTTGCAATGTAAAACCAAGCTTTCTACAATGTAAGCACAGATGACTGGATCTACAGAGTTTGATAGCCTATAAAATTCACTTAAGGCTTTGCAGTAAACATCTGATTTGTTGACGCTGGCACTCCCCACCTTTTTTTGAAATGTGTTGTGATCTGATTCGCTAAAGCCAGCATGGACATAGGAACATGCAATTAAACGCACGCAGTCACGCTAATACACTTTCACAGATATGATCCAGTAATCGCACACATACACGCACACTCACGTCACGCAACTTAACTGTGCATTAGACAGGCCTCTGCCCTCCTCGCTCCTGTTTTTTAAGGGCATTTGGCATCGATACATCACATTTTTTGACTCGCGGGTCACAGCCTGTCAGTACTCTGCTATGGGGGCAAGCTCGGGATTCAGATTGACCGTGATGTTCTTATACAGGCAGCTCAGAGAGATCTCTGGAGAGTACTGCAGATTGTTCAAGCCGTCCAGATGCTGTCGTTCTTTAGAGTACCTCAGCAGCTTGTACCTGAGGGGAGGGCAAGATGAACCGGGGGTTAGTGTGTCCTTGAGATAATCTGCTTCAATACGCAAAGATCTATGCATGTATGACCGCAAATATGTTTTTGTCACACATAGGTCAATCCACTCCCAGATGAATACAACTTTTGTTTAAGGTCAGGTCAAGTGTAAGCAGGTCAGAGGTAAAGACTGAACAGAACAGTGACAAGAAAGCAATTTCCCTCCTTCCAAATCTTAGTTCTTGAAGTATTAGCTCATTTGTAGTTAATTTAAGGCAGGGATGGGAAACTGTATACGGCCTGCTGGATCGGATGATCAATTTTAAAACATTTTAAAAGTCAGTCACGTAAAGATTGCTTTCAGTTTATGATGTTAATACTACCTCCAACCCGTAGAGGTCGCTATTTTCCAGCCACTCTTAAAAATCTTAACAATTAAGACACTAAAATATATTGGCTACTATTGAAAATAATTGTTTAAATGAATATAATAATTGATTATTTTAACTCATTCCTCATTGTTTAAAGGCTGAAATGTAAAGTGCAGGTCTTAAAAAGGTCTTAAAGGAACACTCCACTTTTTTTGGAAATAGGCTCATTCTCCAACTCCCCCAGAGTTAATAAGTTGAGTTTTACCGTTTTTGAATCCATTCAGCCGATCTCCGGGTCTGGCGATAGCACTTTTAGCATAGCTTAGCATAGATCATTGAATCCGATTAGACCAGTAGCATCGCGTTCAAAAACGACCAAAGAGTTTCGATATTTGTCCTATTTAAAACTCGACTCTTCTGTAGTTATATCGTGTACTAAGACCGCCTGAAAGTAGTCCCCAGCTAGGTAACTAGTTATAATATAGCTGGGGACTACTTTCAGGCGCTGCGTAATATCACTGCGCCTGCTGCGGCCTTGTTACGGCAGCAAAGTTCCTTGATTATTACACCGGAATGAGAGTATAGTTCCTAGCCAAATCGGACTAGAAAATCGCAACTTTTCATTTTCCGCCGGTCTTAGTACACGATATAACTACAGAAGAGTCGAGTTTTAAATAGGAAAACTATCGAGACTCTTTGGTCATTTTTGAACGTGATGCTACTGGTCTAATCGTATTCAATGATCTATGCTAAGCTATGCTAAAAGTGCTATCGCCAGACCCGGAGATCGGCTGAATGGATTCAAAAACGGTAAAACTCAACTTATTAACTCTGAGGGAGTTGGAGAATGAGCCTATTTCCAAAAAAATTGGAGTGTTTCTTTAAATTTGATTTTATCCTGCAGATACCTGGTTATATTATGGTACCATTTGGAAAAACTTTGAATAAGCCTTATTAACTGTCCTCTTAAGTTGTTTTGAGAAACTTCTGTAGGCCACTAATAAAAAAATAGGACCTCTGTACATTTGTTTGTTGCAAAATTACAGACAATGCAATTGAGATGTTTACATTGGCTACTTGGTGTAATATTGCTGTCAACTGACAAAGTTGCCCTTCTGAATTAGCATAACTGCACAAGTTTATTAAAGTATTACAAATAAATTGCATTAATTATACTTTCATTTCCTTCAATAAAAAGGAAATTGAGTAAGACAGTGTAAAATGTGTGGACATGGATTAGTAATCTGGCCCCTTGGTATAAAGGAGAAAGAAAATGCTGTCACTATCAAAAGTTGCCCATCCCTGCTTTAAGGTATTTATTTTTTTTATTACCTTATATATCCAAAACTGTCATTTTTCACCAAAAAAAAACAAAACAAACAAACATCATTTTAGGGGTAATCAGTCTTACTTTTCCTGCACAAATAAAACCAATCTACCGTTTCATAACTGAATTTAAAAAAAAGTTATAACCAGCCTTGAGGAAAAAAAATTACATGACTAATTTTTTAAGACTAGTCTACTCTAAACAGTTTATGCAACCAGCCCCAGTTCTCTATTCACCCTTCCTCCTCATAAAAACACCTTATAATCCAAGCAAATCCCACAGGTGACCTATTTTGATCTGAAAAAAGTGAGTTGTCACCTAAAGGTGAGGAGTTTGCATCTATGTATAAAGGTTTGCTTCAGAAACAATGGAAAAGACAAATTTTAAAAAATAAATAAAATAAAATAAATAGTAATAATAGTTGCATAGTTATTTCTGAATTAAGACTTAATAATAAGTCTGTTTTGTTATTTCCATGACTGTTAAGGCCTCTACTTTGGATATTGTTTGGGGTAATTTTATTATATAACATAACCATTCAAAAGTTTGGGGTTGGTAAGATTTTTTAAATGTTTTTGAAAAAGGGACAGCATTTATTTGAAATACAGTTTTTTGTAGCAACGCAAAAGCCTTTACCGTCACTTTTGGTCAATTTAATACATAACTGCCGAGTTCTTAAAAAAAAAAAAAAAAAAACAAACACTGAATGGTAGTTTATTTAAGTTAATATATTAGTACAAATTTTTGCACGTACAACCCACCCCTAGTGTTTACGTATGTGTGCGCGCACTAACCTCCCCAGAAACTGCACCTCTCCTCTGTGGTGATGGGGAATAGATTTGTATTTCCCAATATCACCTTCTGGCCTGGTCACATTGAAACCTGCGTAATGTACCCTGAGAACAAGAAACCCACACACACATATTTGTGTTACATACACATATTTACGATAGCATGATTACTTTAGACAGCATCATGCATCAACATCATGGAGAAACAACAATTGCTTGATGTACAAAAGTAAATGAACAGCTATAAAATACTTATGCCGGACTTACGAATAAACACATACTACTAATTAAACACAACTGACCTGTTCCAGAGGTCATCGTCCTCTCCGCCCCAGCCCCAGAATGCATTGGGAAAGCCATTGATCTTGAGGAATTGTTCAACAGTAAGTCCACTGACTCCACCGAAAAACTCATTGTAGGGAAGACTGAAAACACAAAACACAACACTTAGCAAACTAAACTACAAATATACCATCATTTGTAAAACATTCTTAAAAAAAACAAGGAAAAGAGAAAAAGAAAAAGAAGAAACATAAACCTTACCATCAGAAATCACTTGAAAGCAATAGGCAACAAAAAAAGTCCTTTAATAGCACAGACTGTCAGACTACGTCACAAGGCGATAAGGAGATACATCACATATTTACTTCCTTGCAGATTCCAAAAAGCAGTTTTGGTTTCAACCAGAATAGGTTCAGAGGAACAACCATCCTTTCAATCTCAACCAAAGCAAAGCTGCACCACGGGGTCTTTAATCAGTCCTTGGTCACATGCAAAACAAGGGTAAATTCTCCAACTACCTCAAACACTTTGAGGCAATTAGAGCTGCGTTTACACCTCATTACACAAATGACATAATCTGCATAACAAACAGTCCTAAAATCTGCATGTCCCTAAAGCTTTTCAGTCCTTCCTAACATCAAAGTTCTATGAACTGCTGTGAATAACCAAAAAAAACATGAACCACACACTTGCATTTGTTGTTTACTACAGATCCAATAAAACAGGACGTGAACTTAAGGAACTGTAGGGTTCTGCAAGTCCTTTAAATCTACAAAAAGACAAATTAGTTTTACCCCGAATATTCAACAGCACAAGTGTTGCATGTTGTTAGTTTTGTCTTAACTATTTTTGCAAGTTCATATCTTGTGATAAAGGAAGTGACACTGCAACATATCTAAAATCTAAAGAGCACTAAGAGGAAAAACCATCACAAAATGACACTGTAGGTGTCATACTTTAGTGTGAAACTTTTAACACGTTTGTTTAAGCCTTAAACATTATTGACTACATTTTCAACAGGTTTTTGAAATTGATCAGCTTTTGGTTGAATGAATTTGAACATTACAGATTGTTCTTATCTTTGTTCAGTGAATAGGCTAATTTTAGATTAATTCGAAAGATAAAAACTCACAAACACTCCAACCAGCTAACTAAACACAAACACTGGTTATATACATTAGGAACTGCAAGGATCTACAGGTGGTGGATAACATCATACGAGTTTATACACAAACACGACCTAAAAAACCCTCTATAACACCGCTAGAATTGTTGAAAACACAAGCCTCGAATTCTTTGAAATACACACTTTGAAAACAAACTGAACTCAACTTAGCTGCATTCAAAACCTGGAACATCAAGAGCTGGGCAATAAGGAAAATAAATGTTAAGCAATCAGAAAAGTGACAAGAAAGGAGGGTAAAAGTAATGAAATTCAAAGAGAATTAAGTAAAACTGCATCAGTGATGACTAACTTACATGTACATGTACTTGTCAAGCTTGGCGGCGAAGTGTCGAGGCATCTGACCACAGCCGTAATAATTACGGTCGTTTTCTGGGATGTGATCGACGTCGTGAAACACCACACAGTCCCAGTCCAGGTCTTTCATGGCCTCTTTAAAGCCCACGTTAAACAGCATGGCACGGTTAAACGGCTGAGTACCCGTCTGAAAGCAAAGTATTGAAAAAAAAAAAAGTGATTTTCCAAAAAAAAATACTTTTTATTAAAATCACTAGACCATAAAAAGCTTAAAACGTTTCGGTGTCTATACAAACTAGGGCTGAAACGATTCCTCGAATAATTCGAGTAACTCGGATACAAAAAATCATCGAGGCAAATTATTGTGCTTCGAAGAATCGTTTTTGTCCATTTACTAGGGATGCACTGAAATGTCGGCCGCCGAAAATTATATGTAGCGCCGCGCCGCTCAGCAGTGTTCTGGTTTCACTCTCATCACTGCGCCGCGTGACGCTCCGTTCAACATTCCGCTCTATCGCTGTGCATTCTGCTCATTTACCGCTCGTGCTCACCGGAAAAGCTAAGTCCGCTCAAATAACGCGTGATAATAAATTTCTATACTTGTTCCTGTTTGCAGTAGCGTTACTGTAGTACAGCTGTACTGGGCAACGCTGGTAAAATCTCCTTCACTGACTGATCTGCTCCCCTCACATGCGCTGATAATAATAGCTTTGCCAGGGTTTTTATATTTTTAAACGTTTACTTGATATTTCTGTACGCAAAATCATAATTTCTATTCATTTCCCACTGATTTACGCGATCTGATGAGCATTAACTCATATTACGCGATTATACTCTGTATGAATGGATGGCAGAGACGCGTTTTCCTTTACCACACACACACTGAAGAGCGCGTGACGCTCGCGGTGATTTCAGCGTCTGCCGTCTCAATGAGGACATAAACACACGAACTACATCTCTAGAACTGCTCTGAGAGTCACTTCATGAGCGTTTCATTTGAGTAAAACTAGCGTCATATCATATTCACACAGAAATTTAAAGGAATTCACGGCAACCCGTCAAAATTAATTTGTTAAAACATAAAAATAAAACATTTCATAAAGCTATTTTCAGAATAAATAACAATAAAACATTAGATGAGAGAAAATAAAACATAACTTTATAATTGTCATTTTCTTTAATCATAGCTATAATTATAATAACACTTAAAATATGTAAAAAGTGTTTGTTTCATCCACTTGAAGGGTGGGTACATTGTGTGCACAATGCACATGATCAGGAAAAACCCTGTTTGCAGGACTATACATTATTTGGATAATTAGTCGAAAACAACAACAACAGTTATGTCTGATTCTGTTGCATAGAACTGAATAAAAAATAATACATTGATATTTAATATTAATATATTTTCTGTCCAATTTTCTTTCAATAAAAGTGTGGTTATTTTATTGGCTTGTGTTTTTTAAATTCTGTGTCATTAAAATTGAGTTAAATTAAAAAGTCTTACAAAACTACTTTATATTATTGAATAAAATAAATAATTATTACAAAGCAGTTTCGGTTTTTGACCAAGCACATCCAGAATTCTCGGTTTCGGCCCAGAATTTTCATTTCGGTGCATCCCTGTAACTGCATAGAGTGCACTGTGTTTGCAACCACATGCTCCTTTAAAGGATTACACACACACACACACACCAGTATGCAGAGAGACATTTAAGAGGGTTTATTCTCCAAATAACTTTAAATTCATGTTGCTGAAAAATGTATTAATAAATGTTGTGTATATGGACTCTTGTTTTTGTTCCACGTCAGCTTCCTGCCCACTAATTTTTGCACCTTACAAAAGCCACAAAGCCTTCTAAGAAGACCGTAAAGGCTCATGTCACGCCTGAGCTGTAGTTAGGCTGAAACTTGAAAGTTAAGTTGCACAATGTTTAGGTTTTATTATTATTTTTTTATTACTATTATTTTGATTTATGTCTTAGTTTTAGGTTGTACTATGTTTACCTTTTTTAAAGTAATTTGAAATTGATTTTTATATTTTTATATATTTGTATTTTGAATGTAATACGGCAGTTAAATACACTAAATGGGTTTAGTTTTATTAATATATGCAATTTCAGCAATAAAAATGTAAATTTTTCTAAAAAGGAAACAAATTACTTGTTCATTTTAAGAGACCTGTCTTATTTTCTCTTGTATATTTAGTATTGCTCTTTAATAAAGAAAAAAACTCGTCTTATCCGATTACTCGATTAATCGATAGAAATTTCGGTAGAATACTCGATTACTAAAATATTCGATAGCTACAGCCCTAATACAAACACCTTCATCAGTTGTAAAAACAGGAAGTAACTCTGGCAAATATATCCACAAAAGTCACATGATCAACAGACCTATAGAGGTCATATGACTACTAGATTAAATGTGTAACATGCCCGAGTGGATGGTGTTGCAGCTTATGATGGTGCCCCTCCTACTCTCCGAACAGAGCACTCCGATCTCTCCTTGCAGCATCGTGGCACCGATTCCGGGACAGATGGCGTCTCAAACCCCCTCCCCTATTCAAAGAGGGACGCTCCACCTTTACATGAATTGCTTCCTTTACGCCTCTTTCAAACCACCTCTCTTCTCCATGCAGAATTCTCACCTCATGGTCATGAAAAATGTTTCTTTTGTTGTAAATGCAAGAAAACTGCCGAATTCTGCCCAGAAGAATTTGCACGTCTATGCTGAGCCATGCGTCGATAAAGTGGCTTTGTTTCTCCAATGTATAAATCCTCACTACACTTAACAGCATACACAACATTACTTCTTTGATGTTAGGGAATCCGGTCCTTAGGATGGACCAAACGTTGTCTCAAAGTAGTCACTGGTTTGAAACACACAGGAATCTTATGCTTGGAGAAAACCCTTCTGAACTTCTCAGATACTCCAGCCACATAAGGGATAACAACATGTTTTTTTTTTGGAAATTATGCCTCCTTTGTTCTGATTGTTTCATCTCCCTTTTTCATTTTGTATGAGTTTTGATAAATGTCCAATTTGGTTAACCGCATTTCTTTAATGCTTGTTTGATGTGATCATTCTCTTGTTCTCTGACCTCTGGAAATGTGGGTATACTCTCCGCTCGATGAATCACACCCAGTTTTTATGAATCAAACAGAAGATACTGGTCCGTATGAGTGGGTTTACGGTACACCTCCACTTGTAATCTTCTGTCTTCACCCACTCTTACAGCACAATCCAAGAAAGGAAGTTTGTTATCCAACATCTCCTCTTTGGTGAAATTGATATTTATATCCACTGAAATAATGTGCTCAGAGAACAAATTAATCTCCCTTCTCTTAATCTTCACCCATGTATCGTCCACATATCTGAACCAGTGGCTTGGAATCTCCCCACTATACGTGTCCAAAGCTTTTCTTTCCACTTCCTCCATGTATAGATCAGCCACTATAGATGACACTGGGGAACCCATCGCACATCCATGCTTCTGTCGATAAAACCCATCTTTGTACTTGAAATATGTTGCGTTTAAGCACAATTCCAGCAGTGAACCATTCTCTCACCCAGTATGTGGTCCTGACACAACCTTTCTTTTACGATTTTTATCACCTGGGCTGTCGGCACACATGTAAACAAAGATGTAACATCATACGACACCATAGTCTCATCTGACTCCAAGGTGAGTCCTTTGATTTTATCAACAAAATCCTTAGAATTCTGTATATGATGTTCCGTCTTACCCACCAATGGTTTCAAAACCATGGCCAAATATTTAGCCACATTATAAGTAACCGAATTAATACCACTCACCACAGGTCTGAGTGGAACACCCTCCTTATGTATTTTTGGTAGTCCATATACAAGGAGTGCTTTCACCAGAGTACAGACGAAAATACAATTTCCGATCTATGGATTGTTGCTTCTCCAACGACTGTAAACAACTGTTGATTTGCTTCTTATATTTCCTCGCAGGATCATGTTTCAATCGTTCATATGCATTGCTATCATTAAGAAGAAGTACCTTTTCATGACAGTCCTCCGTATTCAAAACTACTGTACATCTCCCCTTATCTGCTGGAAGAATTGTGATGTTTTGATCCTTACTTAACGATGTTATAGCTTAGCTTGTTTCCCTTGTTTACTCAGATTAGGAGGTGGTGGCTTGGCACTAAACAAAGTCATGGAAATTGAATGTTTTTACTCCAAATAGCAGATTCAGTTGCAATAATTAATTCTACTACTAGAACATTGTCTGGTGCCACTGCAAAATTCAAACCTCCATCTCTGGCTCGGTGAGACAGATTTTTCACCCACTTGCTGGTAGTAATTGTTTAATCTTTATTTCTATCTTGATCCACTCTGGCATGTGTTACACATTTAATCTAGTAGTCATATGACCTCTATAGGTCTGTTGATCATGTGACTTTTGTGGATATATTTGCCAGAGTTACTTCCTGTTTTTACAACTGATGAAGGTGTTTGGATAGACACCGAAATGCCTTAAGCTTTTTATAGTCCAGTGATTTTAATAAAAAGTAAATTTTTTGGAAAGTTTTAAACACCTGGATGGTTTAGTGATGAATCTACTCAGACAGATATATATATGATTGTTGATTGATTTTTCTCAATCATTGGTACATGATACTGGCACACTGAGGTCAAATACAAACTACTGAAGTAGACCATCGGTGGATGGTGGTACTGCATCAAAAGTGTATTTGCGCACCTGTTCAATGACATAAAAGGCAAACTGCAAGCGTTGGCGTTGGAGCATAGGGGCAAGGTGCTGAAAGAGAATGGGAAGATGCTCGTGGCGGTTCCTAAAGGGGATTAAAATTGCCACCTGAGAGAGAAAGAGCAAGAGAGAAAACCACAAAACCAGTCATGCTGATGTGCTGATCGACCTTTTTTGATAATGTAACTACAACAATGTCACACCTTCCACCGTGGTTTGCAATCTTTGGGCTTCCAGTGGCCTCCAAATTGAATGTCCAGATGTTTGAGCTTCAGTTCAATCTCCTCCATAGGAACCTCTGTCATGTTCACTTCCATCTGACCCTCTGCAAGGAAAAACAACAAGAAACTAAGCAAAAAAAAAACAAAACATTTCTTAGTAACTTAGTGCTGAGAAATGCAAACCTGAAAAGGTGTGTGAAGACTAGCCAAAAAATTCACACCCAATGTGATGGGTGTGCCTCACACTGAGACGAATTAGATAAAGCATATTAAACCTGAGAAGTCTAGATTAAAAAGCTAAGTGGCTAGCACACTCCCCAAACAAAGGCTGTTTTATGCTGCCTTCAAAAGACTGTTTAGAATGCCTTCTTTTGACCAAAAGCTAAAGGAGCACCAGATTTATCCTTCACAGGAGAGGCAATACCATAATAAACTGCACCAAGTTTAGCAAAAAATTAATGGCGAGTTATATAGGAAAAATGTCTCTGAATAGGTACTACTTTTAAATAATTAACTTAAAACTGTTTTAAAAAAAACTATGTTCTATATAATATGAATGTAATCTAGACATACTAAATTCATCATGCTGTCATTAGCCGTGTTTCCATCCAAAGACTCGAATTAAACTTGTGCGCAAAAATGGAATATTGCATAAAACATTTGTGAATAAAGCACTATTTCCATCCAAGAAAACTAGGAGAAGCCATTGAATAGAATAAATGTTCATATATGATAAATTACTTGTGCCTCAGAGCGAACAGACGAAACAAAATAATTGCGCTCATTGCTTTCGGAGGTGGATGCCTGCTGTTCGGGAACGCAGTCATGTAAGACAATTACACAGAAATACTTTGATGACAGGCTTTGCTCAGGCATTTCAGAATGACCAAAACAACATTTCAGATGCTGTGAACGAGATCGGTCCGCTGCTAGTCAAGTTATCCTGCACGTTTCGATGCGCATGGAGGAATTTATTCGGTAAATGTGTTTCCATCGTAGTTTATGCACATTTTTTCTTATTGGATAAAAAGTTTATCCTACTCAAATGTGCACATACGTTTTTTTATTTTTAGAATTTATGCGCATCTTGGCGTTTCCATCCAGCGTTTTTTATGCAATATTCAAAAATGCGCATTAAAATAGGTGGATGGAAACATGCCCTACAAATGTCAGTTGCATTGTTTCAGTGGCATTCACAACTTCTCTGCTGTTGTCTCATGAGACAGTAAAGTGCCTACTGAATGCACACTTCAAAATCTCACCAGAAGTAATAATCATATAAGCACTTTTAGCAAACTATTTTTTTAAATACTGTGAATTCAGAGAGAGTAGTCTTTTCACATACTGTTTGCATCTAATATATAGTAGGAAAGCATGCAATTCCAGGGCCAAAAAAGTCAATTTAATTAAAGCAAACTAGTTTACCCAATATTTGTTCCCTTTAGTGCATTTGTATGCTTATTTAAATACTGCATCATTAGCATAGCAAAACCAAACAATATTCAAATCATTTCTGAGTCAAATAAACAAAGGCATTGTTTAACTCAAGACACTTACTCATAGAAGGTAACCGTTTGGGACAGGGCAGGTTCTGAGCATATGTGAAGTTCTCAGGGAGGTATGTGGTTGGCTGAGCGATATACTCGCTAGAGTTATTTCCATCTGGATAATCTGTTAAAACAAAGACAGAAAGATACACATTAGATTCAATGTGACTTGCTATTCCCAGTTTATTTCCATAGTGTGACTTATTTATCAGTTTGTTTGTTTGTGTCTAACGCCATGCCAGCTTCTATCGCTATTTTCATGGTGAGAAAAATGTATGGCTGAATTACATAAGGTTTTTTTGCTAAAAACTCCAACTTGGCTTAACTCTATTAAAAAACCATCACAATCTAATAAAACATGACTTTTCAGTAAAATTATATTTGATGAGATAGAAGGTGAGATGGCACTTGATTTTATTCAATGGGAATTGACTGGACGGTGAAGAATTTGAACGCGAGTGTCAATAGTGTCAATATTGGCCTGTAGAGTCTATGACACCAGAGAATTTTTGTTTCAGAAAAGTTATTACATTTATTTTATTATTATTGTTTTTTTTGTGCTGTGGAACAACATTGATGAATATTTCACAGTGAGACCAGGGACACTCATTAAGTGAGGAAATAAGGTCAAACTGACTTCTGAAACAGGATCTATTAAGCCAAAATACTTCCCTTCCCGACTTGTGGTCAGTCTGCATGGTGTAATTTCCATCATGATTTTCAATGATTTATGTATCCATGTGGACAGCAGTGCATGTGCTAGTGATTTGAACACTCAAAAACAAAAGTCCACTAGGTAAGCGTGTTCATCCACGCTTAAAGGGACAGTTCACCCAAAAATGAAAATGTGATGTTTATCTGCTTACCTCCAGGGCATCCAGGATGTAGGTGACTTTGTTTCTTCAGTAGAACACAAACGAAGATTTTTTTAACTCAAACCGTTGCAGTCTGTCAGTCATATAATGTCAGTCAATGGGCTCCACGGTTTTGAGAGTAAAAAAAACATTCACAGAAAAAAACAAATTAAACCCTGCGGCTCGTGATGATACATTGAGGTTTAAAGACAAAACTATTGGTCTGTGCAAGAAACTGAACTGTATTTATTTTTATTTATTTTTTTTTTACCTCTGATACAAGCAATGTCCATCTGTCCTGAGCACGTTCACAGCAGCCGGCGCGTGACGCGTTGTCTTCTTGCTTTACGGCAGATCGCAGACTTATAAGTGTATTACCGCCACCTATCTCTCAAATGGACCATTGACACTCCTAATTGAGATTGTAGACAGAGGGTGAATTCCAAACAGAAGTGAGCACCCCTATGCCCTACTCCCTTTGAAGGGCAGAGCCTATTCCTATTAGCCTACGTAGCCTATTCTACTTACGATTGTATGCGTAGTCGAAACACCGACTTTGCTTTAAAATGCATAGAAAGATCTCCTAAGTGAAGATCACATGATCACAAACGGAAATCACTTCTGTGAAGTGACCGTCGCATGTTCCCTTGCTAACGGACTTCTGGAAGGGCCCTTTGTGAAGGGATTCAGTTGCTCACTCAAGGGCGCAAAAAAGCCATTTGGAATTCGCCCAGTGTGTCAATGGTCCATTTGAGAGATAGGTGGTGGTAATGCATTTATAAGTCTGCGTTCCGCCATTAAGAAAGAAGACACGTCACACGCCGGCTGCTGTGAACACGCTCAGGACAGATGGACATTGCGGTGTATCAGAGGTAAAAACAATATAAATACTGTTCAGTTTCTTGCACAGACCGATCGTTTTGTCTTTAGACCTCAATGTATCGACACGAGCTGCAAGGTTTAATATGGTTCTGTCTGTGTATGCTTTTTTTGACTCTCAAAACCGTGAGTACCATTGACTGACATTATATCACTGACAGACTGCAGCGGTTTGAGTTAAAAATCTTTGTTTGTGTTCTACTGAAGAAACAAAGTCACCTACATCTTGGATGCCCTGGAGGTAAGCAGATAAACATCACATTTTCATTTTTGGGTGAACTATCCCTTTAAAGTTAATAGTGTACACATTGAAAGATTTGCACGCTCAACTGTGCGCTACATAAAGCAAACAATTAAGTATACCCGGGCCTTTGCAAAAGTGTTCAGTTTAAGGATCAGTCTGGCCGATGTCACTATGAAAGGATGTTCACTCTTACCTGTGCCGTTGAGAGTACTGTTCTTATTGGTGTATAGCCTGATCATGTGACCAATGGTCCGCACATTGTCTCGTAACATGATGCCCTGAGCCTGTACCATGAAGAAATATGTGTTGACTGAAACAGAGAAAGAGAGAGAAAGGAGCTCTAATGAATTTCCCAAACGATGTAGAGAGGAAACAAAAGAGCATATAATCAAATATGTAACATAACAGAAATATGCAAATTTCCACACTGTAAAACATCTGTAACCGGACAGCCAAATTGAAGGCTTTTGTTTTCAATCTCTTCCTCTCAAAGAAAAGCTCTTAAGAGCAGCACTGGGAGAAAATGGCAAATGTTGAAACTACAAGCTCCTATCATCGTAAGCATCAGTGGCTGTCTATGGTTTAGCCTTGGTTCTTGTCAGTGTAATGCGGTTTTAATTTAACTACTACACAAAGGTTGTGTCAGCATTCCTGAGACAAACATTTCTGAGTCCATATATGAGGAGAAATGAACCGATATCAGCAAAATGTCTCCTGCTGAAATTCAGCTATAGGTATAGAGGGAAGTCTCACATTCTCTGATGGGAAAAACTATAGAAGCACATGAGTGTAAACGCATGACATTTGTGTAGACCAATCTAAATGAGACACATATAATATAATGACACACATATAATATACAGGGTATAACAGAAATAATCAGTTGTTCTTGCCTGTAAATTCTAGTGACAGGCCATAAATTAGATGACATTTATATAATGTAAGATTATCGGCAGTGGCCAATAACCGTAACCAACAATTAACAGAAGACTGAAATGCAAATGTAAATGTCCTCTAATATTTTGCAGTGAATTTGGCAGAAATAGTGTAAATTGTATTTTGGTTTTAAATAAAATTAAAGAAATGTATATGTCACAAGTGGCCAAAAGTATATGGACACACTCATTTTTTGATTATTTACCATTTCATTTCAAACCCATGAGCATTAATAAGGGGTGTGTCCTCTTTTTGCTGCAATAACAGCAATTCTAAAACAAAAAATAATTGCAATACAATCTAGAAATGAAAAAAAAAAAGGTTTATTTGGCGGTCATATCTATAAAAAACTTTAGCTTTGCTGTGCGGAAACTGCACCGCAGCAAGTAGATTCCCAATGCTGATACAAATCTCCAAGCCAGAATATAAACAGCAGCCATTAATGGTAGAAAAAATTAACTCCAAGCCTAGGGACAAAAAAAACACATTGGTTCTTCCTAACCGACCAGAGCTCTTCATACATTAGACACAGTCCAGTGAAGGCCGGAAAAAAAAATCATTACCTTTCTTGGGCACTGATTAATACAAACACAGCAAGAGCTATTAAACAGGATTTGGCAGTGTGTTGTCGGTGTAGTGGCATGTGTTGGAGAGTTGCCTGGATTTGTAGATAAAGATTTTAGCACAGACACCAAAAGAGAGATCTGTTTCATGTCCACAAATCAACACAAAACTGTGATTGTCAAGAAGCCTGTGAAATCCCTAATTTTTTTCAAATGTCTACAGGGACAACAACAACAGTCAGGTTGAAAGTTAAATATTACAGCTTGTTATAAGCAACTTAACATTTGTGCAGACATTCAGTTAAGCAAATCAAGACAAACTGCATATGGGTTAAGATGCACTTCAGTTGTGAGAGCATCCAATACACTTTCATGACTGTTCAACACTTTGTAGTAATGCCAAAATAAACATATTACTTTAAAGTACATTTTACACCGTGTCTTAATTTTGTCAACATTTGTGCTTTAGCATGTTAGTCAACAAGACATGGGCTATAATTTTGCCTGTACTGCATGAAATGATATTACATTTAAAGTTAATATATTTTAAATGAACTAAATAGCAACTTCATTCTTACAAAAGTGTAATAATGAGTATATTTGAAAACATGACATAAAAGTTTTAAATGACATTGAAGTATATTTTACATGACTTTAAATGCTTAGTGTATTCAGTAGAACATTTTAAGCATATTTAAAAGACAGATATGAAAAGCAAAAACAAATGTAAATATGAAACTACATATAAAGCTGTAGGCTACTAAAGTCCAGCCAAAGTTAAACTGCATTGAATATAAAGTTTAACAATAAAAAATGTTATTTAATTGTAAATAACATGCATTTATGTGCCCAAGAACATAACATTCAGTTCTTAAGTATATTATTTTGTAACATACTTGTAAAAGCATGCTTTTTTAGAAGGGTATAGCTACAGTAAACACAGTATTTTAAATGAAAATATTACGGATGTTGTACTTCATTTTTATTAGAATTAGGACACCAGTTATGGTATACATAACACCAAATACTACTTTGGTTTAAAGAAACCATGTGCTAATAAGCAACCACACACGGTTATAGCTGTGTTTACTGTCTTCTTCACTGATACATTTCTGTTATTTTTAAAACTATGGTAAATTAGGCTGAAAGGGAAATAAACGTACCTTAGTAATGACGTTTATGATCCAACAAGAGCTTCACACGAACACAATAACGGCCCATAATTCAATATACCTCAAATACACAAACTTGGACAGAACAGTTGTTGGCCAAGGAGGGCGTAAACCTAGCAATAAACCATTTAATGGTGGTTTCAGTGGCCAAATCTGATTTAATTGTGGGCTCTGAACACATCAGCTGCGTCCCAAAACCTAGCTTGTCATTACAGAATAACAGTATAACGGCTGTTTAGTTAGGCAGCTCGCTGGGTTTTTAAACACAACCTGTCACTAGTGCTTGTTTGGGAGGTGTTGATCAGTATCTGGAGTCAGTGATGAATGAAACACGATTAACACGTTTAATCGCATCACTCCAAACGAGTGAAACTTACCTATTCCGGGAGCCACATAGATGAAGTAGAGGCAGGTCGTGGACATGGAGAAGAAAAAGATGAAGGCCATTAAGGAGCGGTTGGACAACCGCATCAGCCGCCTCCACTTCCACATTTTATATAGGCTACTAGCTATCCGTCACTCCCATAAAAACACGCAGATCGGAGAAAAGAGACGCTGTTTGGCGCGGTGAAACGGTCATCCGTGGGAAATGCGGAGCTAAATCAGGGTGCTGGTAAAGTCCGCATCGTTCATTCAGATGGATGCAAGGCCGCAGTGCTCGCTCGCTCTCTCAACAAAGTCAAGAAATTTCCAGATCAAAAAATAAATAAATAATAAAACGTGCTACATCAAACGGCGTCCGGGCTCGGCGTGCGGTCAACGCGATGCATTTTGTTCGGTGCTGCTGCTGGTTTAGCGTCCCGGTGTGTTTCTAGTAAGCGCAGACACGCCTCGTCGCGTTGATGATGATGATGATGATGTTTGGAAATGATGAAGGGAGTGAAAGTGGTGGTGGTGGTGGTGATGATGATGAGGGACCTGCCCTTCCTCCCTCTTCCCCCTCTCTCTCTATCTCTGGAAAATCCCCCCACGCTCCTGCGGTCAGTCCTGCGACACGGCGGCGTGAAAAGGCGCTCGAGCCGCAGAGGAAACCGCGGTGACCGGGATGGGAGTGGGAGAGACGAGCGAAACGTGACGGGGCTCGACCGGGATTCCTTCGATTTCGGTTCTGCTGTCGGTGCAGGTGCAGACACCGTTTCCGGTAGGCGTGACCTACAAAATGGCTGCCAGTGAGTGGCGTCATGATGGTTCACGCTAAAGGAATGTTTTCAAAATAAAAGTCTTGACGAGCCACTGAAGTCGCGCAAAAGTATCCAGCGTTAGATTTTAAAAACAAGGCTGTTAGAATCTAATCTAAGCAAAACATCCACTGACAGAGGTGCTTAAATATTTAATATTTCTACTTTAATTCTTGGCTTCTTTTTTTAGCATAATTTTGATAAACATGTTTTTGACAGTCTTGATATGAAACTATTTTATTCAGCGCTCCATCTATTAATAATGTGCAACAAATGCAAGGAAATCAGTAGCATAAAATATTTGCATTTGAGCTACTGTTTTCCAACTTTAGACGGTCCTCCTGTCCCTAGCAAAACAACCTGCTTATACACAATTTCTTGAAGATGTTTATTTATTTATTTATTGTCAAGGTTGTTGTAGCTGTTGTAAAGGTATTGTTAAAGCTGGACAACATTAGATCAAATTCCATTATTTTACTCCCAGCCCCATAGGTCTATACAAATATTCATATCAGTATTAAATAATTTTTATTAGTATTATTATTAGTTGTTGTAGTAGTAGTGGTATGTAGCCCGGAAACAGTACACACACCTCTAAAAAATAAAATAAACACTACAGAACTGCTGTTTGATTCTTCGGAGAGTGATGCTTCAGTTTAGGTGTGATGTATTTCACCATATTGAATTTTAAAACAAGATCAACATAGAGTGCCGTTTCAGTTCTATATTAATATTAATGAACTAGTGCAAAACAGTTCATTTGTTTTACAATGTTATGGTATAATGTTAAATTAATTATTTATCTTATGCTAGATAGAAGGTTTATAACAGGTGAAAATTGATTAATAATCAGTAATGTGAAGGGTGGGGTTGCTATAAACCAATAATGCTCATTTGATTGTTGAGAATAACCCCCTCCATCCATCCCCCCAACCCTGGCAATGTGGAAGTAAGTTCTTTAATGTGCCAGACGTCTGATTCATTAGCCACAATGTGAAATAACTAGAAGAATATTAGAAGTGAAGTATCAGGACAACTATTTGTGAAAACTGTTTATAATTATTGATTATATTAATTTAGAATAATATGATAACAAATACCAGTTAACAGACTGTTTTGTACAGGTAAAATAGCTGCAAACGAATGACACTGGAAGCCTTGCACATTCAAGTTACAAATGTCCGTACCCCCGGGTTATGGGGACAAGTATTTAAAGGTACAGGAGTTGATCAGTGCTAGAGACCCCCAGGGAACCCTGTGATGCTTGAACTTATTTGGGCCCCTGCCAGAGTTGTGGCGGGTGGGTGCAGGGGGGCTCTATAGCACCCCAAATGGTGGTTGTGGTGTAGTGTGTTGTGTTTGGTGGAGGAGAGGGATGTGTCACAGTGATTGACAGCAGGGAGCGGACCGGTTAGTCCCTCTCATCAAATCAGCTATATTGGTTTACAGCAGCCCCACCCGACCCCACCCTTCAGATTCATTACTGCTAACCACTGTTCACACCTGCTATAAACCACATTTAAACCAAAACAAATTTAGCAAAACATAAACTGTTTTGCAAAGCATATTACTATTGAACTGCACAATAGACTCAGAAGTGAACTGTATCCTTGTGTTGTCTTGATTTAAACATTCAAGCAAATTACCTAAAGTGAAGCATCACAAGTCACTGTAGAATAATTTAGCAGTTCTGTAGAGTTCTTTTTTTTTTTTAGAGCTGCATGTTCATTCGGTTACATGCCCGTTAAAGGGATAGTTCACCCAAAATTGAAAATTCTGTCATTAATTACTCACCCTCTTGTTGTTCCAAACCTGTAAGACCTTCGTTCATCTCCAGAACACAAATTAAGATATTTTTTATGAATTCTGTTAGCTCTCGAGAATACTTTTTGTGCGCAAAGAAAACAAAAATAATGACTTTATTCAACAGTTTGTGTCCTCCGCGTCACCCTATTGTGCCATTTTGGAGATTATCACATATGTAAACAATGTATGTATGTACATGTATGTACGTGTATACATTATTTACGTTCAGATCAAAGCGTAAACGTAAACATCATATCCGCATGGTGCCGTAATGCGGAGGAGACACATTTTTGAATAAAGTCATTATTTGTGTTTTCTTTGTGCACAAAAAGTATTCTCGTAGCTTCATAAAATTATGGTTGAAGCACTGATGTCACATGGACTATTTTAAGAACCCACGGTGACGTGGGTGTCACAAACACTTGTGACTATCTGGAAAGGTCTTTTTAAAGCATTATCCCTCACTTTAAACACAGGAAGTCCCTAAGTGGCATATAATGAACACCCAGGTTTAGTCATGTGACAATGTGTGCATTTTTTGTTACCATGGCAACATTTCCAAAATGGTGTCCTGTCTGGTTAGCACATGTTGCAGTGTCAGTAATTTTTAAAACGCTTGTTTTTGTTACTAAAGGTATCTTTCAACCCATGCGACAATTCTAATGTTTTAATAACATATCCTACATTGCTCTTAACCTGATTTTAATACTTTTCTGTGGGATATTGTGGTGACACATATGTCACATCGGGCTATTAACCTTATAAAAGTAGGTGGAATTTTGATGTGACCTATTTGTCACATTAAGAAAAATGGTAAAAATGGTAATAAGCTGCTCAATTAATTTAGCTGATTCAATTATTTTAGTGCTATAATATAGTCTGCTGCTCATTTCAAAGTATATTTTAACAAATCTACACACATGCTTAACATCTTGACCTCCAGTGTGAGGTAGTTATTTATTTTTATTCAGTTTGGACATTTTCAAATTATGAAAAAAAATAAGTAAAATCTAAAAATTAATTTCTGGTTAAACCATATACACTGTAAAAAGTGATTAGTTGACTTAACTTAAAAAAATTGAGGAAACCCGTTGCCTTAAAATTTTTAAGTAAATGATCATTTTAAGGCAACAGGTTTCCTCAATTTTTTTAAGTTAAGTCAACTTTCACTTTTTACAGTGTACCTGAAAAGGTAGAATTTTGATATGTCACAAAAGAGTTGTTGTAAAATTTAATGGTCACAATTATGTGGTTTTGAAATATGTTGTGGCAAAGCAAATAAAATGCAAAAACTTTATAAACATAAAACAACATGTTATTTAGCAAAAAAAAATTATAACATTTTTTTTTTCAATTGAGAAATAAACGCCCAATGTAACATATATGTAACATGAAAAATGTATCATAAACACCCAATGTGTCATATTTGTAACATTACAGATCTTTCACAAGGAGGGGTTGTATTTTAAAAACAACTGCAGAAACATGTTATAAGTGGTCCATTTGGTCTGTTTTATATGCCCCATAATTTTCCTATAAGTAGAAATTGGTCCGGGTTCTTATGGGTTAAGGATGTCCTTGCAACGTTTCTGAGCCTTGATCGTGTTAGGATCCTTGCTGTCTATGGGAGGGTCAGAGAGCTCTCGGAATGCATCAAAACTATCATAATTTGTGTTCTGAAGATGAACGAAGGTCTCATGGGTTTGGAATGACTTGAGAGTGAGTAATTAATGACAGAATTTTTCATTTTTGGGTAAACTATCACTTTAAGAGTGTTACTGTTTTTTTTTGTTTTGTTTTTTTTTTTTTTTCACAGAACTGACTGTATGCAATGTAATCAATATTAATTTCTGTGTGGTATCATATGAAAAATAATCTATATTCTATGCTATGATATTTGTCATATAATATGAAACAAAAATAGCTTTGATTAAATGTCACACAATGTTTCATAAGCCAAAAGGGTCCTAAATGAAATCATCACTTGACAATAAAGGACAAATATCCCCCCAAAAAACATTAAGTACACATTATTGATAACGAAGTCTCAAATTTGTATGAAATGGTAACCTCATGATTTGTTTGAGATATTATCTTTTCTTCCTGGTTTAGCGTATATCTTCCTGGTTGTGCTTCCTCCCCATGGCATTCAAGCGTACAGTAAAGGGTGACAGCATACATTAACTCACTATATATATATATATATATATATATATATATATATATATATATATATATATATATATATATATATATATATATATATATATATATATATATATATATATATATATATATATATATATCAGTAACTCTGTTGTTTGAATGTAAGTATCTACAGAGTAACTAAAATATTTTCATATTTTAAACTAGGACTTCAGAAATGTATTTTCTTTTTAATTTTAGGTAGAAATTAAAATAAAATTAAAATAGAATCAAACATCAACCACCAGCTACATATTCTTAAACTAACACCAGTCTTACAGATAATATTTCTGTGGAACACATTCTGACTGTATAATATAGAGAGCTTGAAATAGCTATAATGAAGATCAGATAAAATTAGCAAAATTAAGTTAAAATAAGACTGACTTTCTTCTAGTAAGTAGCACGGAAACTAAATCCAGGTAGACTAATCATTAGACGCGAGACCTCAGCTCAAGGAAATCCATCCCATTTTCATCCAAGGCCATTGCAAGGTCCTACAAACAAAATGCTCCAGATTTCATATTTCAGAAACAAGGCTTTTGGGGCTGCTGGAAGAATGCCAGCTGGCAAAGTGCCTTAGCTGATACACCACTGGAGATCAAGGTGAAAATGGAAACCAAAGGACACCTGGGAAATGCCATGAGCGTTTTTTTTTTTCTTCTGAGATATGATTTTTAATGTATGCATTGCACAGGACAGATAGGAAAGGAACAAATATCTGAACTGGGGTTATAACAATGTGGTGGAAGCTTTTTATCTAAAGCTATTTACAGACCAACTAAACTGTCCCTCCAGAGTAATTGAGGTTTGTTACTGGGGAGAACATGATAAGACAGGACTGCTATCAGCCTCTGAAATGGTAGTTCACAGCATTAGTCAGTTCACAACACAGTCAAGATATCGCTAGTGATTTACTGTTTTCTGCACTCTCAGAAAAGACTGTTTCTAAAATGAACAGAATTGGACTAACTTCATATTGGTCTGTATGTAGTAAATAGCTAACAACAACTTGCTAATTATTAATTAATATTACTTAAAGTGTCAGAGTTTAACCTAATTAAGCTTGCACTGATCTCAACCATTAAACACAGTTTTTTTTAAAGTTATAAATATGTGCTATTTTTACTATATAATTTGGTCTATGCAATTTTCTTTCTTGAAAACAAGGTTTGATTAGTCCATAGTCTCTAAAAGCACAGTGAACACAATCACTTGTAATGAAAAGTGTGATAAGCTAAACGTCCTTTGTTTGCAAAAAAATCTGTAGGAAATTTAGTTGCTTTTGGTAAACTGAACACTGCAAAGCCTATTTCTTACCTTTAGATGGAGACACTGCACACTAATGCTGTATAACCCTCCATGGAGTCATCTTTTGCTGTGCAGTCACAACTTCAATCAATCAATGCTGTCATTTCCTTTCAATCTCACAGGAGAAAAAGTAAGCAAACATACAGAGAAATATACATTTAACTAGCAAACCTCTAAAGGGTAAATCAGTACTGATATGCAATAAACAATATTGATTGTCTGTAATCTGTTTCTGAAGGACCAGCTCTCCTAAGGCTTTTGAAAGTGAAAAGACACAATGGTCTAACTTTCATAAAACGAGGCTGTTTGTTCACAGCCTGATTTGAATTTCAAATAACAACTTCGTATTATAGGCTACAGCACACAATAACAATAAGTCATCAGCTTAATAACTCCTAAATAACTGTGATTCCACAGGTGCATAATTAAATTCACCCTCTGAAAGATGAGCTCTGAAAAAAAGCAGCAATCAAGATGATGTATAATAATATTCAAATGTCAGTCACCAGTTTGCCACCAGAGATCACTCATTACTAGCATGATCTCTAATTAATCAGTCACTTATTTCTCATTATATCTTATTCTCACGTTTTACTTCTTGCCTTTTCTTTCTTTCTTTGCTTTTTTTGGTTCAAAATTGGTAGGTTTAGGGGTGGAGATGGGTGGGTTTAGGGGTGAGGATGGGTGGGTTTAGGGATCAGGGGGTGGAGACAGGTAGGTTTAGGTAAATGTAAGGTGGGAGGAGTTGGATCTAGATCCAAACACACCCCCTGGATCTTGTGTTCTGCAGTGAGGACCAGCTCGTCTGACCTGTTCTTACCACATTCAGTCATATATTTGTGTGGCCTTTGGACTAGAGGAAACATAGCCATATGAAAGCAATGTGAAAGTATGATACAAATTTGTTTACTGAATTAAATTGAAGACATGTCTTCTGAATCATCCAAGAAGAATATGCTCATTAAAAAGAACCAAATCATAGTTCTGACTGTAATCAGAATATACCAGGAACACGTTTGATGAAACGGTTAGGGAAATCTGTCACTGTCAGGCTAGAATTTATCTGTAAAATCAGTAGGCCTATACATAGCTGGGGCTCTGGTTAAAGCTTCTACCAGCAAAATGACTTTCTGCAACTAACCGTTCAAACATGACCTTGAAAGTCTGTAGTGAAAAAAAGATAGTTTTATTAATAGGCTAATGGCTACAAAATATATTGTACTTAATTCTCACAAGGACAAAAGCGCATAGCTCAAATCAAATTCACTGGCCAACTTTTGCAGGTTTGTTTTGAACTGATTGCCTGTAACCCTGCAGTTTCACAGTTTCACTTGTAAAAAAAGAAGACGAAAAAAAAAAAAAACCTTTCCAATTCCCTGAAACCAGTGCCCTTCCTTTCAAACCAGTTTCTTTTTTTTCTGAACATGTCTACAGTAAACAGTAAACAGAACGCGGAAACTATTTCAGCTATTCAGTTGAAAGAACCTGCAGTGTTAGTTATTGTTGAGCTGTTGTTTGAGTTGTTTGGTCTGTTATCATAAAATGGCAGAAGGCAGTATTTCAGTGGGACAGGACCAGTTCACCTGTTCAGTGTGTCTGGATCTACTGAAGAATCCGGTGACCATTCCCTGTGGACACAGTTACTGTATGAGCTGTATTACACGCTGCTGGAATCAGGAGGATCAGAGGGGAGTTTACGCATGTCCTCAGTGCAGACAGACCTTCAGTCCAAGACCTGCCTTATGTAAGAATGTGGTGTTTGCTGAAATGGTGGAGAAACTGAAGAAGACTAAACTAGAAACTGCTGTTCCTGCTGGTGCCTCCTTTGACCGTCATGAAGAATTTCGTTCAAGTAAAGCAAACAAAGTGATCAATGCCACTGGACGAGTGCAGCAGATGATCTGTCCTCAACATCATAAACAACTGGAAATCTACTGCCGCACTGACCAGAACTATATTTGTTACTTGTGTGCGGTGGATAAACACAAACACCACATCACTGTAACAGCTATAAATGAGAGGACAGAGAAACAGGTAAATACAAAAATCACTATTGGTTGTTGTTATTTTCATTATAAATGTTGTATGTAATAACTGCTTCACTCGCTTTTTTTTTAATAATAAGTAGGCTGTTTGTACACCAGTAAGAGGCACTTTTTAGCTAGCATTAATAATAATAGGAGGAATAGAAGCAGGAGGGTGGACTATAGCTTTAGGGCAGGCTGGTCATAACGTCACAAAATGGACAAATCTTCACAGAAAACATGTCTTTTAATAATTTTATAAATAAATAGTCAATGTTATGCATTCATTCTTCACATTCTGTCATCGGATCTGTTAATGGTTTCTGTTCATATTTTTGGTTCTTACCAAAGTTGCCTTTCCTGAAGTAACTTCTTGTCTGAATTGTCCAGAGGTCAATACTGCATAACCTCAGACGCAGACAATCCTCTTACATCTCTGCGGAACTCACATTACATTATTCTGTAAAAAAAAAGAACTGATTTCATTCAGAAAACGACATTTCTTAAATTTACAGTTCTTTCTTTGTTCAAAGAAACTTCTGGAACAAACACAAAGAGACTTCCAGCAGAGAATCCAGCTGAGAGAGAAAGATCTTCAGGAGCTGAGAGAGGTTGTGAAGACTCATAAGGTGAGTTGGTAACTGGTGGAAATGTCACATGCTCAGTTAAAACTCTCCTCTAAGCAGCGAGGATCCCAGTCTCATTGAAGCTCACTGTGTAATGTGTCCTAACAGCGCTCTGCACAGGAAGCAGTGCGAGACACTGAGAGGAACTTTACTGAACTGATGCGCTCCATTGAGAGAAGCCGATCTGAAGTCACACGGCTGATCAGAGATCAGGAAAATGCTGCAGTGAGTCGAGCTGAAATAATCATGAAGCAACTGGAGCAGGAGATTGATGATCTGAAGAAGAGAGACACTGAACTGGAGCAGCTTTTACAAACAGATGATCACATCCATTTTCTTCTGGTAACATAGCTTGAGAAAAACAGGACAGTGATCTAGAGGTGTCTCAATCTGTCTTTATAATGTTTTTTTTGTTTGTTTTTTTTCCATAGAGTGTTGAGTCTTGCTCTGTTCCTCCACAAACTACTGATGTTCCCAGAATCACAGCCAATTCTCACCTCTTATATGAAGATGTGGGAAAATCTGTCCTTCTGCTAAAAAAGAATCTTGAGGGTTTCTGCAAAGAAGTGATTGTCAAGATATCTTACACAGGTAAAGAACTGGAGGTGCATCACATGTAACGTACACGAGAATGTTTGGAAATCTAAAAGTGATGTTTCCAACTGACTCACTTAAAAAGATATTAAAGCAAATGTTTTATTTTGTGAATCATCTAATGAGCCTTTTACATATTACTTTGCATGTGACTTTTCTCTTTATGTAAAAATAATACTTTAATTGTCTGTTGGTTTCCATAGTGCCAGACATTGAGATCATTTGCACTTCTGAGGAGAGAACACAGCGTAAGGTTTACCGATAAAATGCACTCACAATGATGTTTGTTACCTCCATTCATACTCGTGAAGCTCATGCAACATTTTTTTTCATCATGTGATTAATCAGATTCTTCGCGTGCATTTGCTGTGCATGATTCTAAATCAGCTGTCCCATTTGGGAGTAAATCTAAAACTGTTTTCTTCAGTAGCACATTTTCATCCAAGAACTATATCAGGGGGTTGTTTTAAAAGCTTTAATTATTTCTTGACTCTGACAGTGTGACATGATATTTGCTTTCCTCTACAGCACCACAGCAACAGTCCTGGGTCACAATACCAGTGTCACCAACTCGTCGTCCCCAAAATGCATGGTCACGAAGCAGATCCTTGTCGGATTCAAAGTACTGGCATTTCGTAGAATAAAAGTCACAACCCAGACCCTCCACATTGCCAGGATCATGTGTCAGACCCTCCACAGCACCAAAGTAATGCCCCAGACCATCGCTGAGTTCTGCTCACCAAGGCGGAGAACATTTATTATGCAGCTCAACTGCTGTGTTAATGGAATGACTGCACAAAATTAGTTTATAGCTGCAGCATATGATTCTTTTTTTTTTTTTTTTTTTTTTTTTTTACATTTTAAATTAACACAAAGACAATTCAGAAAAATATTCCTATTACCAGTATATTCCTATTTTTCTTTGGAAATCTGCAATCTATCTATCTGTATAGATAGATAGATTTATTGATAAATTTATTAGGATACTATCATCTTTGTATAGCTTTATAGCATATATGTTACAGGAAATATATTTACCATTTCTTCAGGTGTTTATCTTAGGAAACCCGTTGCCTTAAAATTATTAAGTAAATAATAATTTACAAAAAATAAGTTAAGTGAACTTGACAATTCACTTAACTTATTTTTTTTTTAAATTATTATTTACTTAATAATTTTAAGGCAAAGGGTTTCCTCATTAAGTTAAGTCAACATCACTTTTTACAGTGGTATCCAATTATGTATCTAGAGATTTGGTAGTGGATTTTTAAAAATTATTTGAATTATTTTTAGTATATGTTTTTTTTTTCTTTTGTTTATCCAGTTGTTTTTCTATTTTGATGAATTATTTGTAACTGAAGTGCAAAGTTTGTTAATGTGGTTAATAAAGATTTCTTATTCACGAATCTGATTGAACTGAGAATCAATCCACACCTAGGTTGCATCCGAAATCGCATACTCTTTTGAGTAGGTATTTTTTAATGTGGACATACTGCATTTTTCATGTTATCACATGACCAACCAGTTTCAGATGCGTAGGGAATGCGATTTCGGATGCAGCGCACTTCATTGAAAAGAACTGGTGATCACTGATTCTGATTCTAATCAGAAAACAAACTACATTTTCACTAAAATTGTTATGGACATATTTCTCATTATCAGAGGATTTATTAGTAAATTTTACATAGCAGTATTTTACTTGGGCTCTGGTTACAACATCTACTGGCAGGGACTAACTTTCTGAAATTAAACAACAAACATTGACTTTGAAAGTCTTTAAATTTGAACTATAATAACCCAGAAACTTTTCAAAATACTGCCATCTAGTGGCACATTATTATCAAGAAAATCCCTTATGAAGATTTCTTACAAGGACATGGACGCAGATTACAATTAAATCAAAATTAAATGGCCAACTTTTGCACATGTTGAGTAATTGCAGTTAACACAAGAAAACAATGTTTCATGTTCTTTACTGGCTGACCTTAACTCTGCAGTCTTACAGTGTCACATTTCAAACACAAACCTTTCCAGAATCCTGAAGTCACATACAAACCAGTCTTTTTTGGACACACCTCTAAATCACAACCAAACTATTTCAACATTTGAGCGGAAAGGACCTGTTCAACTTGTTGAACTGTTGTTTGAGTCTGTTCATATGCAGTAAAATGGCAGAAGGCAGTATTTCAGTGGGACAGGACCAGTTCACCTGTTCAGTGTGTCTGGATCTACTGAAGAATCCAGTGACCATTCCCTGTGGACACAGTTACTGTATGAGCTGCATTACACGCTGCTGGAATCAGGAGGATCAGAGGGGAGTTTACGCATGTCCTCAGTGCAGACAGACCTTCAGTCCAAGACCTGCCTTATGTAAGAATGTGGTGTTTGCTGAAATGTTGGAGAAACTGAAGAAGACTAAACTAGAAGCTGCTGTTCCTGCTGGTGCTGGAGATGTGGAGTGTGACGTCTGCACTGGAAGAAAACACAAAGCCGTCAAGTCCTGTCTGGTGTGTCTGGAATCTTACTGTCAGACTCATTTTGACCGTCATGAAGAATTTCGCTCAGGTAACCCACACAAAGTGATTGATGCAACTGGACGACTGCAGCAGATGTTCTGTGCTCAACATCATAAACAACTGGAAATCTACTGCAAGACTGACAACTGCTGTATTTGTTACTTGTGTACAATGGATGAACATAAAAACCATGATACTGTAACAGCTATAGCAGAGAGGACAAGGAGACAGGTATTGCTAAATAAGATTGTTATTGATTACTGACTTCTATTGATTAAACTGGCTCGGTTTACTAAATTGACATTAAATTGCTTAAATAAATGGTCAGTTTATTAAACTGATTGAATCTTTTCTTAGGGCATTTGGAAGCAAAGCCAGCATCTTTCTAACTGTAATTGGGTGTACATATAATGAGTGTAATGAACACTATTCTTAACATTACGTATAGTCAGTAACATTTTTATGTAAAATTTAATTTGTTTGAACTTTTTTTAGCTTTACTGTCATTTCTTTGTTCAACAGAAAAACCTGGAGCAAAACCAAAAAAACTTACAGCAGAACATGCAGAAGATCAATGCAGAGCTTCGGCAGCTGAGAGAAGATGTGAAGGATCATAAGGTGAGTTAGCTACATGTAGAAACATCTCATGGTTTGGAGCCATAGCCTTGTGGACAGTGATCTAACAGTTTAAAGGCTTGCGGTCCTTTTTCAGTCCCACTCCCCTGTTGCTTACTGTCACTCCTCTGTCCTCTCAAAATAAAGAAGAAAAAAGCAAGAAATATAACTGGTCCGTTAATACTCTCCTCCAATCAGTGAGGATCCCAGTGCACTTCCAGCCCCACTGAAGTGTACGGTGTAATGTTTCCTAACAGCTCTCTGCACAGAAAGCAGTAGAGGAGAGTGAGAGGAACTTTACTGAACTGATCAGCTCCATTGAGAGAAGCCGGTCTGAGGTCACGCGGCTGATCAGAGATCAGGAGAAAGCTGCAGTGAGTCGAGCTGAAGAACGCATGAAGCGATTGGAGAAGGAGATTGATGATCTGAGGAGGAGAAACGCTGAATTGGAGCAGCTTTCAAACACAGAGGATCACATCCATTTCCTGCTGGTAACAGAGCTTTTGAGAAAAACAGGACTGTGTGTCTTCATTCATCTTTATTTGATTATTTTGTTGTTTCTCTTTGTGTGTCTGTAGAGCTTCCGTGGAGGGCCTGTCTTTCCATATTTGTTTTTTCCTAAGCTCAGGATCAGATCTCCCCTCCCTTATGATAATGTAGGGAAATCAATTTCTTTGTTAAAAGAAAAACTCAAGGATTTCTGCAAAGAGGAGATAGAAAAGATATCTGGTACAGGTAAAATACTGGAGCTCTCTCTCTCTCTCTCTCTCTCTATATATATATATATATACAAACAGACACACAAACACACAGACACACGCACACACAATTAATATGTCTTTTGGTTTCCATAGTGCAAAACAAAGAGATCAGTACTACTTCTAAAGAAGAGGTGAAAGAATGTAAGTGTTACAAGTAAAGTACACACACACACACACACACACACTATATCATCTAAGATTTTTATGTATTCATGCTCATTAAAAATAATCAGTAATCAAAGAAACTATGAAAAACTTTAATTCTTATATTTAATATTTCACAACTTTGACCATTTGACTTCAGATCTAGATCGTTTTTATTTAGTTCAGTTGGGGTGAGAAGTCGTTGTCTTTTGTAAGATCACACATTTCCTGTTTTCGTGAAACAGGCAAAGGTGATATTTAAATGATAACAGGAATCAAAGTGTGAATGATTTGGCTGGTTTGATTCCACATTGTGTTTACTCTAATTGATCATTTGCGCTGCATTGAGCTGTATATATTCTGGTCTGCCCTGGTTCCTTTTGCGTTATTTAACAAATAAGCTAAGTGTGTCAGAAAAGAGAGACAGATGCATTTTCACTGCACACAACATTTGGATTTGACTGTCGGTTCACTCCCTAGTTGCAGTTTTAACTGGCAGATTGGCACCCCAAGCAACCCCTGTGCGATTCTCTTTGAAATGAATGACTTCTGATTTACAGGACATCATTTATTGTGTGCAATGCAAAGTCAGCTGTGTACAGTTGCAGTAGGTACCCAGGTCCAGGACTGAAAACCACTGGACTAGAAAGCACAATATTAGAAACTCAATATTGAAAATTATGCACACATCTTTCAGTTAAGAGTCACTTTATGGTCACTATTTAAGCAATAAGATTTCATGGAACATGCCATTGGTTGGTTTTCTATAACAAAAGTTTGCAGCTTTGATTACTGCTTGTTTGAGTATTTGACAGTTTAATGCAATTTTTCTCCACAGTGCCACGATTTAAACTCCCAAAGTTTACACTCAGTGCACCCTCCACAGAGACAGATTTATTGGGCAGACCCTCCACATCAAACTGACATCTTAGACCCTACACAGTGTTGGCATCATGGCATATGGCACAAATATAGTATCTAACAAACATATAGCACCATTTCTCATAAAAGTTCATAAATAGAGCCTTAAGAAGTTTTGTACCCACCTACTTTATATCAGGGGCAAAAAAAGCCAGGTGAAAAGCATATTAATACATTCAAATATTACAATATTTTGTATTTTGTACTGAATCACCACTTATTATTCAATGTAAAAAGCTAAACTACTTAAGAAAAGCACTGCAGCAGAGGAGATACATTTGTCCTTGATCTTCACAGCTTGTAAGGAACAGAGGTTAAAACTGAATTATCACACAGGATTGTGCTCAATCAGCAAAAACTGTTCTTCCATAACAAACTCAGTCAGAAAAGCCCCTGGTAAGTTCTATTTGTGCCAAGGTTAATGGAAGAAGCCATTCCTAGTCGTGGCATTCAGGGAATGAAACCTGTGGAAACAGCAGAAGCAGAATAACAAGATCAGCATCAAGATATTAAACTGAGAATTTGATCAATACTACAATACATGCTAGTTAATAAAGATATTCAGTTTTTCCAGTTACATGCTGCAGTGCATTTTGGGAGTGAAGGCTTTAGACAGAAGGCAAGGGGAGATTAGCTCAATTTCAATTTTGAGTACAACTGAAACATTTAAGGTCATATTTTGGTTTGTGGTTCAGTTCCATTCTTCCATTAAGAATTTAATACGATTGCATTTTTAATAGTTATCTATTAAACTATTTTTATTTTTAATAGTTAGCTATTAAACTTTTTTTTTTTTTTTTAGTTCTATCAATTTTTACTTGTTAGTTTTGTTGAGTTAGTTTAGTAATTTCCTGTGTATTAAATTGTGCAAAAATATATACAGTGTTCATTATTAGTAACTAACACAAGCTTTATGATATGCAAAAAGTGATTGAAATAAACCCTAGGACATTTTTGGGGGCACCTTCTTTGTTTTTTCAGACTTATTCTAGCAGTCAGCATAAAGTGCCATATATGATAATAAACAAAAATCCAAACTCTTGAAGTTTGGATTTTTTTTTTTTTTTTTTTTTTTTTTTTTTGGCTGTTTTGCACTTCCAAATAAAATTTTGTCTACATACAGCATTCCTATCCATTTATTACAATATTATTATAGGCACTTTTCAGTGAAAAACAGGTCTGTTTGGTTTATAGATGTGTTCCAAAAACATTTAGGGAGTAAAGAAAATGTAAACAGTGTTATATAATAGCAAAAGTGACTTTTTTCAGAGAAATATATTTTCAATCTGAGTTTAATAAAGTTTAATAAATTTAATAAATCATTATTTACTCATTCTTTTTTAAATTAAACTCTGTTGTATTATACTGATTGTGCATTTTCATTGTTTTCCTAAGCCACATGTTTATTTACCCTTTTTAACAATTTGTATTTTTATTATAATTTATCTATTTGTATTATTAATAATCTATTGTATTATTAAGATGATTTTGCATCAGAATCGATTCTATGGGATATCGCCCAGCATTGTGAAAACATAAATTCCAGTGCTTTATCCAATATATACTACTGTTTCATCCTTGTTTTGGATTTGGTTTATGTCAAAGTTCTCTGTCGTGTGTTTTTCTATGCTTTGTCAGATTTTCTATGCTTTGTCAGCTTTCACTTTGCCTTTGTTCAAATTTCTAAAGAAACATGCTAATTGGTGGTTTAAAAGACCAAAATATGTTTGTTGGTTGAATAGATGACTGTTTGAACCAATCTGGGCATGGGGTGGGACTAAGCATCAAAAATCATTCCTGTTTGGAACAAAATGGGTTTCTTTTGACTAATCAGTGATCAAAATGTTATGACACAACCACATTCACTAGGAGCCTCTGAAATGCAATAATTACAAAACCAGAGAATCTCCTCTTTACAAGACTTTCAGATTTTAAGCATTCAGATTTTAAAACGTTTTAAAACAGTTATTTTGTGCCAAGGGGAGCTGTCTCGGTATTTGAGAAAAATGAACAACTTTAAGTCCTTTAAGGTCTTGCACATTGATGGCAACTTGATATTCGGTGATCACTCAAGGACATTTACTTAAATCATAAGTAAAATAACATAATTCAACCCAAAAACCTCAACTGATACTTATGTGTAGGGAATGCCTAATCAGAGGGACAAAGGACTGCATTAAACACACACACACACACACACACACACACACACACACACACACACACACACGTCTGATTTGCTATCCTTGTGGGGACTTTCCATAGGCGTAATGGTTTTTATACTGTACTTACTGTATGTGCTATTGTCCTACACCAACCCCACACCTAACCCTACCCCTTACAGGAGACTTTCTGTCTTTCTTTCTTTTTTTGGTCCCCTCAATGTAGCATAAACAAGGACACACACACACACACACACACACACACACACACACACACACACACACACACACACACACACACACACATTCTCTTTGAATTCTCAAAGCAGTGACTTTTTTTTAATGTTATTGCTGAGAATGTCATTCTTCTTCTGTAAAACAGTATCTCAGAAGTGTCTTTGGGTTTTGATGACCAACAGTTTCTGTTTGAAAGGCATGGCTACAGCAGGACACACACACACACACACACTGGAGAAAAAAAGAAGACAAGATCCAAACATCCATACAGCACTTTTCTGGACCTCTGTCCTCCTCTGTATCCCCAAAACTAAATGTTTTTTCCTATGCTCCTTATTTTAATGTTTTTTTTGTGTGTGTATTCATTTTTGTATACTGTGCTTTTATGTTTATGCTTTGTAAAGCACATATTGTTGTTATTAATAGTAGCCTACAACTGTGACTTGTACCCTATGCCAACTATGTTAATATAGCGGTGTCCATGAGGGGGCGACCAGCTCCATGTGAAATAAACACCTTTTTCAAAAAATGCCTGAACTTTGTATATATATCATGTTAGTAAATATAATTTTAATAATATTTCTGCCGTTTTTTTTCTTTATATTAAATTATTTTAATGAGCAAAAGTTAAAAACTGCATGATCATGCCATAAAACTGATAAACAAGCAAATTATTCAACTTGAAACAATTTGACACGTGGCTGTGATTGTGGTTTTTTGAATTGTTTTTTTTTTTGTTTGTTTAAAGTAAAGGGAGACTAGAAGATCCTGCCTTACCGGAGAATATAGCCTACAGTAGCCTAACGTTAAATGAAGACGTTAATTCCCGCGACAGTTGGGGCCACACACAAACATTCACCCTGTTAAATGACTTACACGGCACAAGATAATGAAAAACACCCAGCGTCTGTTTTTTGCGTATTGTTTTGAAGGCTCACTTCCATGTTACTCAGTCCGACCCTGATGAGCTCGTTTTAATGAATGAGTGTGTGCTGGAGTGGGTGGACTCCTCTGTGTGTGTCTGTGTTAAACTGTTTTGTATTCCGTGCTGGTCTCTGTCGTCAACAGCCGATCTAAATTTAGCCTCACGTGAGACAGCAAGAAACAGAGGGGTAATGCTGCTCTAAAAATATCCCTGTTCCTACCGCTTCATCCTTCTCTCCATCGCCCTTCTCTAGAACTTTTCTTCATCTTCACTCTTTGATGTAGCTACTTACATTGTTAATCATTTCACGCTCATGAACATCGAATGCATTACATTTCTAGTTCTCTTGACCATTCTTTGCCCGTTGAAATAACTGTAATTTAGTTCTGTTTAATTTCTACCTCTGCTCCAAAACCTATAGGCCTAATCCGCCTGCTGCTTTTTATTTCTTTTAGTTGTTTTTAACGTTCTCGTTGCTTTTTCAGCATATACTATTTAAAAATTAAAAACTACAATTTATGAAGAATGTTGAATGTTGTGCAATAAGAATGTTGAGATACAGCAAAACACATCAAACTAGCAAATGTTTACAGTAGGCTACATAGAAAACACTGAAAAAGCAGCACAGTTGATAATGTGTTTTACGGTAATAACATTTACCTGATCATTTCTGTGGGGAAAGTGAAAAGAAATATTGTCTACTTCACTTCAAATGAAGCAAATAAATGAATACAATTAAAAGAAGCATAAGTGCTCTCTTGTAAAAAAAATAATAATAATAAATTAAAAAAAATAAAATAAATAAAAGTCTCTTTCTTCCAGTTTTGGTAGCATGTAATAAATTTCAACAGACTTTTCCAATATTATGTTGCTAAGATACTACAATAAGCTTAAAATACTTGTAATTTAGGCTGATTACATTAATTTTATTTATAGGCTATGCTTTTTTGATCAAACTTTTCACTGGTAAATAAAATATGAATGTAATTATAATCAACATTTGTTTCAGCAACTTCACAGAGCATGTGGTGCATTCTGGGATTGCCTTGTCAGTAAATGACATTGTAGTATTGCCTTAGATCTTGACTAAAACAAGCTTTCTTAGGATGGAGCATAATTAGGCTAGCTAGCTTTTGGAACAGCCTTGCTGTCAAGAAACTGCCAGTGTCTGACACTTACTCCGAGACAAATAGTTTAGTTATAATTTCCTGACCATTCAGTTGAGCTATAAACTGTGTAGGCTGTGCATTTCCTGGTTTGTCCTCACAGATTTTCTCCTGGAGATGCATTTGTATATGCGTGAGTGTATGCATGTGTGGGCTGCTTAAGCGCACGTGCTGCTGTTGAGAGGATGTTATCAATTGAACCAATGACGCACGTTTGTCTCACGGTCGCCAGCAAACACACATTTACACACACATTGCTAATATACAACTACTGGACTAGCGCACACGTCTGCTTCCTCACTGTCAAACACACACTGTAATGATTTGAATATCTGGGTCACTCTTCATGCTACATTAAACAGCACTTTTAGATCTACAGTCAATATTGTAATTAATTTAATTTACATGCATTTATATGTAGTATAAACTCTGTGTTACTGTATGTGAATTTATAAAGGAAATGGTTTGAAATTCAGAAGATGATGAGATGAGTCCAAATAGATTTTATTTAGGTTTAAATTAGAAACTGAATCTTACTGCTTTGGTAAGAAATGTCACATGCAGATAAACTGCTGGTCGCCATGGTGATGATACCTTAAATCCACATGCATCAGTGTCTTTCGATCTTTCGATGTTTGCTGTTCAGACATCTGCTTTGCATCAGTCACACACACACAAACAATAGAAAACTGTCTTTATGGTAGAGTATAAACTAACTGCCTTACAGTATAAGTTAACTGATGTCAAATCAAATCTAATATAGAAGTGCAATTAAAAGTCTTTATAGTTTATGAATTGCTGACTCATGCCAGCAGTTAAGTATTGACGCAGCACTCACTCCGCATTAAAGTTATGTAGGCTACTGTCATAAGTCAAATGAAGTGGGTCAGGAATGAAATGCAATGTCAGGAACTGACAACATAGGCCTATTATCTGACAGGATTAAGATTACAGCAAATTACAGCTTTAGAACTTCACAGAGATATTTTGCAGATTTAGAGTATTACAAATGGTATATGTAAAACCTTATCATTACTTAGCAGCTTTATACAAAAATGGCCTTGTCGCACTGGATTTGACCAAAACTGGACTTGATTTGGTAGCAAACTGAAACGGGTCTCTCTTTCTTTCGGTTACTTCACCCAAAAATGAAAATTCCGTCATCATTTACTCATTCTCATGCACTGTATAAAAAAAGTTGAGTGAACTTAAAAAAAATTATTTTTACCAGCTTCAGCAGATTTTTGAGTTTGCTCAGCTTATTTATGTGGAAGATTCTCAAATTTTTGTTGTATAAACTTGAAACGACAAGTTGAGAAAACTCAAAAATCATCATTTTTTTTTTTTTTTTTTTTTACAGTGTGGCGTTCCAAATAAAATACTATATTAAATGTATTTATCATATAAGGTGATTGTATCTCTTTACTAGATTTGGATTAAACACCTTGATTCATATGAGTACATTTAAAGTTTTAGTTACCTGGATTTTTAATGGAGGGACATAATCTGATATTTTATTAAAGATATCTTATTTTGTCTTTTGAAGTTTAACCAAAGTCTTTGGGGTTTATAATGCCGTGATGATGGGTAAATGCAGAATTTTTTAAATATGCGGGTATCATACATGAAATCCATATGCATTTGACTATGCAATCATTTATATTTCAAGATCACACTGATGGTGATGGTAATTAATAGGCTTAAATGTAAGATTACATTATAAAATAATTAGCTCAGTATAAAAACTGTTTTAGATTTTGACAGTTTTTCATGGTTATAAAATATAGTGATTATGGAGAAAATATTCAGTGCTCAAAGCGCTCATGGCCAACATCTACTTCTGACCCACTCAGCCAAAATTCACTCGCAAAAGCACTTTTATTAGCTTTCACATGCAAGCTGTAAGTCAACAAACATGGCAGATTCAAAAAAGAAAGACAAAGTTACTAAAACTGCAATTCAAAAGAGTGCTGAAAAGATTATCAAACTAAACACACGTCTGGTTTGCCAAATCTCAGCTCGTTGCTATTTCAATATCTATATCTAACAGCCAATTATAAGCTTGTTAGTAAGTTTTAGTTTTGAAGTTGATGAGTTTAAAGCTGATTAAATTGAATAATTGTTTACTTTTTTTAGTTGTATTCCTTATTTGCGTGGGAGTGTTTTGTATGTACCTTCAGTCTGGCTGTATCACTGTAAAAAAATAAAAATAAATAAATAATTAAAAAACACAGATATGAAAGGCATTATACATAATTTTCCCCATTTTATTTTACTCTCCTTTTTAGCTTTAAAAAACAGCTTTAGATTTAGTTTTTGCAAGTGTAGTGAAAAAAGCCAAGTTTAAACTTTTCATTAGCAGCACCAAGAACATGGAGTTAAAAGAAATGATACTCCTCCAATCATGCAATAAACATCACTCAGAAACATCAGCCACATTTAAAGGGTTTAACTTAAGTAATTAAATACTTAAGTAATTAAGTATGAGCATTAATGATCTTTTACACCAAGGTTGCTTTCCCCAGAAATATGACTTAGAAATAATAAAATAAATAAATATCATTTACAGATAAACAAATGGAATGAATTTAAATAAATAGCTGCCAATATTCAAATAAATGTTCAATAAATAAAAAAAAACATAATGGCACATCTTATATTAAGTGCCAATGTCAATTAAATACACTCTTCTTTGGCCACTGAATGAAGCTGACAGTACAATACAAGTTGTACAAAGACTCTGTAACAGAGAGATTATAAATATTTACAAGAGTAAATTAATAAACCATTTTTTTTCTCTCTATGATAATTTGAGAGGTCCAACACACACATAACTGTAGCACATATATGATTCACATTTTCAAATTATTTTTGCATATCAGCACAGTGTTTTCCTTAGCAAATACCTAGATTCTTTTAGCAATCACATACACAAAAGAGATTTTACCAGCCTGCCATAAATATTTTATATCATCAATTAAACTGCATTTTTTTTTTTTTAGTTTTAGTTTATATTTATCATGTAGCAGTGTTACCTGATATTCAGGGACGTGCACAGGAATTTTGAGGGGCAGTTGCTCTGACCTAAAAAAAGGGCACTCGCCTACCAACAACCCCCCCCCCCCCCCCCCCGCCCCAAAAAAATTAATTTCATAAAACTTGATGATGATCGTCCGTTTGTTATACCTTTCCGACAACGTTAAGTCGTCTCACCCGACAACCGCGACAATCTCCTAGTGCCGCTCATGCAGGCTCAGCTCAGGTGCCGGTCGCGTGCAGCGCTGCAGCCACGTAAACAGAGTTTGCCCTTCCCCTACTGACTTTCACTTTCCCGAATATGGAAGTGAATGAGGCTTTGCGTTTTTTTTTATTTTTTATCTAGGCTTACGTGAAATTCTGCATCCATTGTACGATTTTTTTATTTATTTTTTTCCACCTCGGAAGGGCAACGTGAGTCGAGAAGGGTATATGGGCAGTTGCCCGGGCAACCTGAGCAACCCCCCTGTGCACGTCCCTGCTGATATTCTTTCCGAATTTTCTTAGGGGGCCAGAAACAAAAATTAAAAACTAAGACACTACATAAGTGTGAATAAATACAAACATGGACGTCAATCTGAATTAAGTCTCATTAAATGGTTTAGCAGCTCTGAAACAGATTCTTGAGTGTAACCCACGAAACATACATCCAACGGCACTAACATCATCTTTTATTTTTTTAATATATATATAAAAGTTAATATAGTCAAAATTTGAAGCATATCATTTTGTAACTTAAATAGGGTTTTTCATGCTGCGTTTCACCCCAGGTTACCGTCATTATAAACCCTGCTTTTAACCCCGTGTAGAGGAATGTTTCACACTTGTACTTTAGTAGTAGGGTTAACACCACTTTTTACCTGCCATTATAAAACCCTGCTTGAGTAGGTTTAGCAATGCTTTTGCGATGTTAACCCCACATTGTTGGTGCCAAATGTGGCTGCATCCAAAAGCTGAGAAATACTTCTGTTGAAGGATACATTCCAAGGTAGGAAGGCATCAAGGTACATCCAAATCCAGCGTTAGCTTTCTTTCATGTCTCCTGAGATGCCTTTACCCGATTGATTTTTGAAAGCAGCATTGCTGTATCCTTCACTGCTTTTGACATCCCACAATCCTGTGCATTTGATTCTGTGACAGTTAAAGGGATAGTTCACCCAAAATGAAAATTCTGTCATTAATTACTCACCCTCATGTTGTTCCAAACCTGTAAAACCTTCGTTCATCTTCTGGATGCAAATTAAAATATTTTTGATGAAATCCAAGAGCTCTCTGACCCTCCATAGACAGCAGCGCAACTGACATGTTCAAGGCCCAGAAAGGACCACAAAGAATGTGTATATTCTCGTAGCTTCATAAAATTAAGGTTGAACCATGATGTCACATTAACTATTTTAACGATATCCTTACTACCTTTCTGGGCCTTGAATGTGTTAGTTCCTTTGCTGTCTATGCAGGGTCATCAAAAATATCTTAATTTGTGTTCTGAAGATGAACGAAGCCCTTACGGTTTTGGAATGACATGAGGGCGAGTAATTATGACAGAATTTTCATTTTTGGATGAACTATCCCTTTAAGCTAAAAAATAAAAGTACCATCTGAAGGTTAAAGTTGGTTCCATCTGAAAGTTGGTGGTAAGTCTGTGTGTAAATGTAGGTTTTTAACCAATTTTTTAAACTTTTGATGTAATCACTAGCAAGAAATTAGCATTGTTATAATTAAATATTCACTTAGTTTTCAACAAAGTTCTCTCTAATTTGTTTTAGATTAATTTGTTTTTCATTAAACTGTTATGCTGCCTGAGAAGTCTGTCCGAAATCAGTTTCGTGACATACCTTCATGCACAAACTCTGCCTGCAAAGTCATTGCCTGATAAGGCAGCAAGGCATTAAGTCAGCTGCCTAAGCTCTCGGACACAGCCAGGGTGTTGTATAAATGGAAAACAGACAGAAAACATGTAAAGAAGAGAGTGTCAAAATATGCAAATAACAACATTAACCTGGGGTGAAGCAGCATATGAACACCCATGATTAATTGTTAACCCCAGGTATAATTACAAGCAATATGAAACGTGAAGCAAAATAACACAGTATTCAACTTACCCAAGGTTTAGAGTGAGCCAGGGTTGACTATTTCATGTGTGAAAAGCCCAAAGTGATTTGAAAGGAGGTTTCTCCAACAGCCGTATACCTTCACATTTACCAAAGCGACTTCAAGAATGCATATGTGTTCATTCCCTCTGCAGGTAGCTAAGACGTGTGTAACACTCATTTAAAAATTCAATGAGTTAAAAAAAAAAAAAAAACACCAATAGTGTCAGTTGTTCATAAGAAACCTTTTGTTACAAAAAAAATGACTTTTAAAAAGCAATCATTGCACTCCATTACAGACAAATCAACACACACAATACTTTGTTCGGAAAGTCATTTGTTGTCAGAGTCTTAATTGAGGCATATGAGAAAGTCTATTTACTCCCCACTGAGACAAGTAAATACACACACGCACCGCATGCGTATAATAAACACATACCTATGCATAGGCTCAAGTGTTACAGTTTAGCGTTTTTGGCAGCTTTGCTGTGAGCAGGCACCGTTTCCAAAGTAATCTCCAGACTGTCAATCTCAGAACCTTTGCGCCCCCTCACAATCACCCGTACAGATTTCTTACACTCCATTGACTGGCTCTTTGGTTTGCGTTCTTTTGTCGCTCTAGGTTCTTGTTCTGGCTCTGGCTCCAATTCGGGTTCAGTGCTGTCCTGCAGAGATAACTGCACAGTGTTCACGTTGACGGGACAGCGGCGTGGGTAATGCTTAAACTGCTCAAACGGGTCGTTGCACCTTTCGCAAGGGCAATGAAACAGGCCTACAGGCCCCCCCATTGATTCTGAGATGGACTGGCCTTGTCGCCGTAGGGGCTGCAGACTGAGGGCTAGCGATGGGCGGTAGCTCCAGTGGGGAAAACACTGGCACAGGCAGTAGTGCATGCAAACCCCTCGCAGGGAGCGCATGTCCTTGCAGAGGAGGAGGCGGAAGTTGGGTTTGAGCAAGAGGTAGATGAGAGGGTTATAAAGTGTGGAGGATTTGGCAAAAACAGCAGGGATGGCGAAGGCCATGGGCGGGATGTCCTCAAAACGGCCAAACGCCGCCCACATAGACACAAGTGCATATGGACTCCATGCAGCGAAGAATCCTATACACACCGCCACACTCAGCTGGAGAAAGACAGAGAAAGAGCATGATAGAGGCGTCATGCAGAACTTCATGAGGACCATCATATCAGTTTTAACATTACGGAAGGAGTTAGGAGAGCATGTTGAGCTCATGTTGGCAGTAACACTATCAAAAACCGTAACTCTTAACTCGCTAACTCTAACTCTAATATTTTAGTTATTTATTTGTTACTGTTCAAAAGTTTGGATCGGTAAGACTTTTACTGAGGGAAATTCATACTTTTCATTCAGCAAGAACACACTGAACTGATCATAAAGGGCAGCACAGACTTTTACCTTTATCAAGCTTTTGCATTACTTTTATACAATATGGTATCCTTATACAATATGGACTCAATATAGTGCCTAAATAAAATCTCACAGGAACCTCATTTTTTTGTAATACCAACTTCAAATTCGGAACATAACTTAGATAAACATATGGCTTTGATTGTATAGCAATTTTAGATTTCAAAACATTTTGTAAAATATTTATTTTATATAAAAATAGTACATTACAATTTCTTTACAATAAACATCTTTAACTTTTGTACACTGATTTTTTTAAAGCAATAATCTGCAGTATGTTTTCATTAAAATGAGACCAACCTTATGTCTGTATTCCAAAGTGTTCATGAATTACTAAGATTTAAGTTCAGAAAGTGCATTTTCATGCCATGTTCAAAAAGGGGGTTTAAAATAATATATATATATTTTTTTTCATCAACACAAATGTAATTTTCATGACTGTTTTATAACTGACTAAATTTAAAGGATATGTTTGTCAAAAGACAAAAACTATCAATAAAATGTAAAAAAATGAACACCACACCTTCACTATGATGGCCTGGATGTTGCCCATGCGCGTCTGTGCTGAGATGTGCTGCTCCACCGCTCTGCGGGACTCTCGGACCGTGAGCAGTATGCGTGTGTAGGAGACGATGATGATGCCACACGGCAGCAGGTAGCAGGCGATGAAGAGCACGGAGGTGTAGGAGCGGGCGACTGAGTCGTGATTGGACCAGGCCCAGTCGATACAGCAGGCTGTGCCATAGGGTTCAGGACCATACTGCCCCCAGTGGGCGAGGGGGGAGCATGCGAACACGAGTGCATAGGCCCATGCGCATGCTATTAACACACGACCGTGCTCATAAGTGAACCTATTACCTACAGATAAACACAAACATTTAAAGACAGTAAAATATAATGTAATTTTACTTAGTAACATTTATGAGTGAATCAATGAATCGTTCATTCTGTCGACTAATTCATGCAGGAACAAAACAAGTGACTGTTTAAATGAGCGAGTCATTGAATTACTCTCTCAACCAAACCAATATTGATCCATTCAGGAAATTCTAAATAGAAGCATTTTCTACTTGTGGACTTTTGGACTGTATTTAACATCATAAAAAATATAATGTAGTGTACCGTGAAGTGGATAGCAGACTTTGAGGCAGCAAACAGTGCTGAGTATAGTGAGAGTGGTCAGAGAGCAGATTCCGAACAAAACACCACAGAAGGCATAGATCACACACACTGTCCTTCCATAAAGCCATCTGCAAACAGAAACAGCACTCAATAAGAAAAAGCAAGATCAAAAGATCTTCAGTGGTTCTTTGCAAAGTAGTCCTTCTTAATATGCATTTTTGTCAGCCAAATCACCATTTTTGCCTTGCAAATATATTTAATAACAGCCTTCTTCATTTGTGCCACTATACTATATTAAGAAAAAGCAAGGCAAGTTTATTTATATAGCACATTTAATACAGAGTGGTAATTCAGATTTCTTTACATAACTATGATAAGGAGAAAGAAAATTAAAAGCTTAAAATCATAAGAATAAGAAATAATTCTCATAAGAAATAAAAAAGCATATAAAGAAAATAAAGACAAAAAAAAAACATAATAAAAATAACACATAAAGCGTTCATAATATAATATAAGATGTATTTACCATTAACTGCTTAAGCCCAGGAATATATAACATTTCTGAAATGGCATTCCAGTTCTAATAAAAAAGGCTCTAATTCCTTAAATAATAATAATAACAATAATACTAAAAACCATAATTGTATAAAAAAACATAAATCTGCAAAATACATTAACGCAAATAACATAGACTGAATAGGAAAACTGAATTCTGTAAATGCATAAACAACAGTACATTGTAAATTGCCACCCTAACAAACAAGTGCCGAATATTTTTTGCAGTATTATTATTCACATATCCACATAAGAGATTAATTAGTGCCAAAATATCATAGTTTGATTAGATACACATCTAATCTTCAACAACAAAAGGTAAGGTTAACAAGTTTAAAAGCCTATTTATTCTGCTCAATATGCACAATTACATGATTAGTTGTATTTCAACTAATGCATGATAAAGCATTTCAAGGGCCTCCGTAAAAAGACATTCTCCCTTATAAAGGATTCAAATGTTCCTTGGGTTTGTTTGTGGCTGTTTCCTGATGTACAATCCATCACTCAGACAAATAGAGAAAGAGATAAATAAGCGACAAAATCTTGGACACATCTATGACTTCTGGTACATTTCAGTTGCAGCATGAAGTGACTGCAATTGTCATTCTTAACCACAGTCAGAAGTAAAGAGCAGTTTAACCTTGATGGTTGTGGTCTGGATTTATGTGCTAGATGTGCTAGATCTGTGAGAGAAGAGTCGCTCAGTGCAAAAGAAGCCATTGGATTCGGCCTGTCTCCTACATTCTTTCCATGTCTCCACACATCATCATTATCTCTGTGTTTACCGGCCGGTTTGCTCTTGATGGAGCACTGAACTGAATGGTTTGGATATTATGAACCATATTGCCTGGGAAACATGATGAACTGAAGCGAAGTGACAGCTAAGTATGTGTACACAGTATACAGAGGGATAGAAAGAGAAAGAAAGGGAGAGCAAAGAAAGAAAAAAAATCAACCTGCAGACTCAAGAAAAAACAATATAAAAAATGTAGGGGTCTTAAATCTCATTGAAACAGGGTCCTGCTGTTGCAGTTACACTGCAGGACCGCCTAGAGTCCTTTTAGAGTGTTTGTGGTACCTGTGTGCGAGACTTGAGGTGACCGCGAGGGGGTAGAGGCTGAGGGTCATGCCCAAGTCACTGATGGCCAGGTTAATAATGAAGAACTCGGCCGGTTTTAAGAGGTGTTTCTTCTTGTAGGACACATACAGCAGCATACTGTTTCCACAGAGCGAACAAACACCTGCAGAACCAAAAATGTGAGATGAATTTGTGGTATGATGAGGTGATAAATTCCATAAGATTCTGAAGGTTCATTTTTCATCCACCAACATATTGGGACTGAACCACAACCTCATTTATAAATTCTTGATAAAAGTAGAACATTTGCAGAAAAGATATTTGGCAGTGCAGTCGGTAGTCCCAAAAGCCGGAAGAGAATTAGCATTTTGTAGTGATGGCTTCCCTAAGGAGTTTTTAGAAAAGCAGTTTTTAATTTATTAGTCAAATAAAAGTAGACTTTCAAGCTTGTTCTACTACATAAATCACACATACTTCAAACATGAGTTTTGAAACAGCTGAAACTTTGACTTTGTGCTTGTCATGTCTCTTGGACTTGAGCTAATGACTTTTTTGACAGAACTGACTTTAGCCCGGATGTTCTTTTTGCACACAAGTCAATGCGTGGAGAATCAAAGACGTGGGGTGTATGGCGAATGTCATCCGACCATCAGCTTGTTGGAGAAAATGTTAACAGACGTATAAACCGATGCCGGTATCTATGGACTTTTAAGGTAATCAGCTAACCCCAATTGAATCAGTCATTAATATAATTGGAAACAAAGTACATCCGAATCCTTTGAACGTGTCACGCCCTATCTAGAGACGAGAGACCTTCCTTAGATACCAGGTTGAGCTAAAATGGCATCTCGAAGTAGCAGTTGATGGTAAGTTTGTGTGTAAATGCATGTTTTTGAAAAACTTTTTCAATTTCTCATTTATAGTTTGTTGTACTTTGTTGCAAATTACAAAAACGCAATCCAAAAAAAAAAGAAGAAGACAAAAAAACAACAACTTCTCATTTCATGTCTAGCAAGGAATATTGTAGTAACAGTAGCAGTGTACCTTGACTAATTTCATTCTATTTTGCTGTAGACCACTAAACCATTATGCTGCCTCAGAAGTCTGTCTGAAATCAGTTTCGTGAGGCAAACGCTGATTGCAAAGTCACTGCCTGAGCGCCACAACAAAGCAACAAGTCAAAAGCTTTCAAAAGCAACCAGTAAGTGATAATTGTACTTCATACAGACTTCCATGAAAGTGTCTAGATGGAATTTTACAGAATTTATTCAAAAATATGGCAGAATATTGCACAGGGCTCTTATTAGTGTCACATAGTACCCAGAAAGGATAATATTTTTCTTCCTTTTTTCAAATATTAAATAAATCTTGAGAAATGCACTCTGTGCAATAAACTGTGCGTCTGCATTCATTCAAAAATGAATGTTAGAACACCTATTCCATGTTAATGAATCTGCACATTGATTCAGGTTGAAGTAAAAGGGGTAACTACAGTCTTTTCATTACTTTATAAACATTTTTTTTATTATTGAAAATTATGCTGTTCATCGAAATCTCTTATTCATTCTGTTTGTAAAGCTGAGCAAGCAAGCAACAGTAAACAAGTCAGTGAAAAGGCAATTATTAAATTTTTGGAAGTGCTGTTGTAGGCTATATGACAACTTTGTGGCCAGAAACAGGCCATTAGAGATAGCTTAATGTTGGTTAATGTAAGATTAGACTGTTGCTTGTTTTTTAGATTTAAAGGGGTCATCGGATGCAAAATTCACTTTTTGAACATAAATGTGTGCTGAAAGTGTGTGTACACATCCATCCTGTAATGACAGAAATCCACCCAGTGTTTTTTTTTTTTAATCCCTATTTTAAAATCCCCTTTCTCAAATCAGGCTGTTCTGAGAGCTCTGTCAGAATGACATGGTTCTGTACAGGACCCTCCCACGATAGTTGATTGTCAAGGCCATCTTACATTAGACCCGCCCTGAGTGAGCTGTCATCAGTCCGCCATTGTGTCGACTCCGGTGCAGGGGAAGACAAGATGTCTCAGATTAAGCGATTGAGGTGTTTTGTTGTTGGATGTAATAATGAACATAGCAGTCGTTATTAACTCCTGACATCTGAGCTGCTGAAGACGCAGAGGATTAACGATACTTTCATTTTGAAGTGAATGCGCCGATCCCCGATCTGCCTAAATGCGTCTATGTTCACGCGAATCATTCGTGATCCAGATTCATGATACAGAAGAAGTGAGTATAAGGGTTTTTTATGAATTTTTGCAAATCGCGTGCTAGTTAGCCAGTTTTGCGGCTAAAGTAAACAGTAGTGCTTGTTACCCCACTGAAGAGAGAGGCAGGGTGAGCAGAGCTCATTAGCATTTAAAGCGACATGGACTAGAATGGCTTGCTAAAAACAGAGCTGATTGTGAGATGGTAAGAAAGGTGTTTTTACACTACCATTGAGAAATTTTAACCAAAGTATGTTATAGACTTTTCATTAAGACCTTAAAGAATCATATCAACTTATATCAAATGGCCATCCGATGACCCCTTTAACAATATTTTTATTGATACTATATTCAGCCTTTTCTGTATTATATAGACTCTTCTATATCATATAGACTCGATTTGAGGCTCTAAGCCTTAAAACCTGACTTTTACTTGCAAAACAACCATTTGAAGTAATATTCCCTTTTAGATTTCAGTATTATTAAATCGGCTTCAGAATGGACAACAACACATTTATGATTTATGAAATTACAATGGAAATTATATCATAAATGTATATTTAGTCCATTAAGCAACCTGACAGAAATTTTCAGAACAATCTCCCTTTAGATCACAAACCTTATATACTGTCAGGAAATCTCATCAAATTTACACTGATAGTGCCTAAGCTTCAGATGTGCTGTGAGACTTTCTGTAAAGGAACAGCACACAAAAATTAAGGCTTAGACATTGCTTTAATACTTTCTATCGATCAACTTAAGCTTTAATGCATGTAGAACTGTCATCTGTTCTGTTCTGTCATGAATAAAATATACAATGACAAAATTCCCATGAAAGGGGATCATGTTCACAAACCTGACAGGGTGTCAAGGTGTATTTCAGACCGACTGTACATTATCCCTCTTGGCACATGGCTTCTTACCAAATAAATAAATGGAAATTAAATATTGATTTTCAAATGATTGAGTGTTACTTGAAAAAATATCTAAAACACATATGCACAAACTAGGGCCCACTGACCAAATTTGGCTCATATTTGATTTTCCATATTAAAGTGTCAGAATTTTTCGGAATATTTGTCCTCTCCCCAAATTTGTCACTACCGAAACACAGAAATAATAATTTAATTAGAAGGGTTATATTGACCTATTAAGAGTTTGCTTACATCTACATTGTAATTTTTTTAATTTATTTTTTTGCTATTTCATTCTTTTTTTTTCAGAGGTAAATCAATAACAATTACATTTTTTTTAACAATTTTTCAAATGTAATATCTGAGATTTGTTGTATTTTGAATCCAATTTTTCTTTGTAAAAGGCAAAAAGTTGATCGTACTGATTTTAAGGATTAAGGATAAAGTTAAGGGTTCATTAGGTTGAAAATATGTATTGAAACAAAAACTACCATAACATCTTAGTTGATAATTCTGTATACTTTATTTTTGATAAAACATCCCATGTTTTGGTAGTGACAGCACTTTTTCAGTAGTGACAGTAATGTCTTGGGAAACGACCACATCATATTGCAGAATTTTAACTCACTTACTAAAACACTAATAAAAGATACTAAAATACTAACATAGGTTTCAGTCGTGACTGTTATAGTAGTGACAATTCTATGGGATAACACCCAAAAAAAAAACAAAGATGTCACTACCGAAACTCTACCAAATGTTTCAGTAGTGACTGTTTCGGTAGTGTTTTTTTTATAGATACTTTTGAATCTAGCTCAAAGATGCTAATCAGCACATGGCTAGCTAACACAGTTCTGAACAGTGGTACACATATAAAAACTAAACGTTATGGAATAACTCCAAAAAATTCTGCTTAATTGCAGAAAAAAGGTGTTCGATACAAACGTTCTTTAAAGTTACACACAGATTTTTCAGACTTTTGAAAACATTTACCTCAAAATGATGAAACCTATCACCTTGTAGCTTTGAGAGAGAGTGATACATAAATATTTCCTAATCATAAATCTAGGGGTGTAGTTAAAATCAGTTTCAGCCAATGGACTAAAGCATACACTGTATATTGACGGTAGTGACATGAGAATGCAGGACTTTTTTTTTTTTTTTTTAACATAAAGTTTCATAATTTACAAAGAAAATATAAAATAGGTATTTTTAACTTCACTTTTTAAAAGAATAATAAAAAATAAAAAACTTTTAAAAACAACAATGGAAAAAAATACAAAAATTATTTCAATAATAACACACACACACACACACACACACACACATGTTGGTTTTTGTGGTTTACGGGGACTCTCCATAGGCGTAATGGTTTTTATACTGTCCTTACTGTATGTGCTATTGCCCTACACCGACCCTACACCTAAACCTACCCCTTACAGGAGACTGTCTGCTATTTCAGATTTTCAAAAAAACACCATTTAGTATGTTTTTTAAGCCTTTTGATTTACGGGGACATAGGCAGTGTCCTCATAAACCACCTTCAAATTGTAATACCTCTGTCATACCCATGTCATTATACAAATTTGTGTCCCCGTAAACCACATAAACATGCACACACACACACACACACACACACACACACACACACACACTCGATATAAGTTAATTTGATTAATATAAAATTTTGATTCATTTCCAATGTTCAAAAATGTTATTTACATTTTTGTTTGTTTGTTTAAATAATTAATTAAATAAATAAATAAATAAATAAATAAAATGTTTAAATTTCTGATTTTATTCCTGAAAAGCATCATCACAGTTTGAAGGAAAAAAAACAACAACAACAACAACAACAACAACAACAACAAAAAACAGTTCATACTCCATTAAACATAGATCAGTAATGCAAGACACATTAAAATAGCAATGCGGTCATGGAAAACAATAAAATATACAGTTCAGCAGCCACTGTACACAAATATTTGATGGCTTAATGGTGTGAGTGCAAATAAGAATCAAGTATTCCACCGAACCATGTAATGAGATGCTAATCTACCAGCCTGATATAAACAACAGTCTTAAAGGACCGTGTTTTCGCTTTGCGAAACTTAAAAGATTCTTCGGACTGCACGAAAAAAAATAAATAAATGCATTTTCGGTGGACGAATGTTTGCGGTCTATGTGGAAGCATCAGGAAGCTGTTGTTTTATTCCAGTGCATCATCGCATCCGAAATTCGTTTCACTTTTTCGTGCTCAGTGTGGAAAGGCCTTTATCCTTATCTCGCTGAAAGGAAGAGAAAGACGGACAAGAGAAAAGGTACAGAGGCAACGAGAGTGAATAAAAGAGAGCAAGACAGAAGAGAGACAGAATAAAGGAGAAGGTCATTGCTCTGTATGTTGAATTGAAAAAGCCAATTAGCATTTGGCACACAAGTGTTCTGGCACTCAATCCACCTCCATTGTTTCTGCACCCAGCGCATCAGTAATTATGATGCTGAAAGTGAACACTTTCATCAACCACTTGTCTAATTATTTTAATCACGCAGCAACGAGCTATAGACTATGCAAGGAACCGTAATTGAAAATAAAAAGTAAAAAAATAAAACCAAGGAGGATTGTAAGATGTTCTGTAGTGCTCCACAGACAGTTTGTTTCACATAAATAATTAATAAACACTGCAGAGATCCACAGTGCATTTGAAATGAAACATTATAACACTACAGCGTTTTCTATCAAAGCGTTTTCTGAGGACACCACACGAAAACCAATCTGAACACGAACTACTGCCTACTTCTGTTCAAGCTTTGTGTACAGGCCTAGGCATACCCTTCAGTGCAAGCATTCATCAAAAAGAAAGAATATTTGCAGAGATCTTTGTTGGAAGGAGAATGAATGTCAGAGTTTAAATCACATATGATACACACACACACACACACACACAGCCAACACAACATATGCAGCACACACACACACACACACACACATATATATATATATACATATATATATATATATATATATATATATATATATATATATATATATATATATATATAAAAGTAACCTACATGCAAGGTCAAAACCGCAAAACCTTTGAACAGCTTCAAATTTGTTTTTTAAAATGACCATACGTTATAGCTTTACAGTCAGTTTACTCTCTGTTTATGAAAAAGCTTGTCTTAGTAAACATGGCAGCAAAATTTGATCCTGTGTGTGTGTGTGTGTGTGTGTACTGTGTGAACAGAAAAGTACTTTACTGTAGATCAAATATATTGACATTTATTTGGACTGCTGAATTTGTTTTAAAAGTTAATAACAATAATATACACTACAGTTGGTCACCTGTGATGACAAAGCTGAATTTTCAGCAGCCATTATTACAGGCTTGAGATTTTTCAGCTGCTTAATAATGGTTTTTATTAATGTTGGAAACAGTTTTTTGCTGCATAATAATTTTGTGGAAACCATAAGACATTTGTTAGGGTTCTTTGATGAACAGAAAGCTCAATGAATAGCATTTACTTTAAATATAAATCTTGTAAGATTATTAATGTCTTTACTGTCACTTTTGATCAATTTATTGTGTCTTTCCTGATTAAAAGTACATATATATTTATTTATTTTAATGCGAGTGTGTCATTATTTCCACAAAAATATACCCACGACTGGAGTAATGGCTGCTGAAAATTAAGCTTTGCCATCACAGGAATAAATTACATTTTAAAATATATGTTTCATATTATTAATGTTTTTACTGGTTTTTTTTGTTTTTTTTTCTTAACCAAAAACATATGCAGCCTTGATTACAGATTTCTTTCAAAAACATTAAAAAATGTCATTATTCCACTTTTCCACTACTTTTGGCTAGTGGTGTAGCTAAATATTATAAATGAAACAAAGTTTTGCTCAGTGGGAACAGAAGCTATTTATCTATATCTATATATTTTCTGGTCAGTTCATTATCTCCTAATATCCATTGGAGTTAGAATCTTTTGGTTTCTCTACATACACAGTCAAACCAAAAATTATTCAGACACCTTCAACATTTCTCACATTATCACAGTTTATTCGCTTTACTTTAGAAAATGGTAATAAAATATGACAAGAACTTAATGATAATGTCAGATAATTATTTTTTTGATTAAATTACAATTACAAGCTGTTAAATTTAAGTACAAAATTAGATAATACCAATTTAGGTCAACCAATTACCAAGTAATGCACTTTTTTTTCACAGTCTGTGGTGTAAAAAAGGTTGCATTAGCAATTGAAGAAAAAACACTCAAGCAAAACATGGTCAAATCAAAGTTTCGGAATATTTATTTATTTTTTTCATCAATTTTACTGGTAGTCCACTGTATGATGAATTTTTGGGTACAATATGTCACAATATGTTTATTTTGCTATCCTCACTTACATAAATGAACTATAGTGTCCTGCAACCACTAGTAAAAAATATCAAAAATTATATCTGGCATCTGAATCATTTTTGGTTTGACTGTAAATGTAACGGCGTTGTGTAGTTTAAAGCACATAGCGCAGGAGAATTCAAAATTAATAGTGTTTTAACAATAAATCCAACAGAAACACTTGTAAGATAACAGGAGAAAACACAACAACTGAAACATTAACAATCCCGGACAAGGAACAAACAGGAACACAGGGCTTAAATGCTAAAGAAGTGCAATCAAGGAAAAACACAGCAGGTATCAGTGACAACTAAGAAAAATAACCAAAAAACTCAAGGCAAGGAAAGGCAAACGGGAAGAGAAAACTAAACGAGAACAGAACATAACAATATACGCTTGACAGTAAACACATGAGCAGATGCATCATGGCCATAACCTCATACATTTTCATAATGAAAAATAGAATTTGAAGCTACACATACAATAAAAAATAAAAATCAGCAGGAAAAAAAAAGCTTCTGCTTGGGTGACTGATTGAATTATTCAGTTTAGACATTGACTAGATCAATAAATGTGCGCTGTGCGTGAGAGTTTTAGTGAGGGTCATGGGTGCCGCCCCTCACAACTGCATCGTTGGCACTTAAACTAATCAAAAAGACGCATGAAAACAGCAAATGAATTATTGCTGGCAGCATACTGCATTTGGTAAGACAAAAGCAATGATCATGACAGTATCTATAACATTCAGAGTAACAGATATCAGACATTCAGTATCAACAAATCAATTGCAGAAAGACAAAACACATTAGATGTGTTTTTAAATACATACTGTATTGCATATCTTTGTATATATGCCATTTATTCAGTACTGTGTGTATGTCGCCTTATTGCAAATTGCCTTGCGTTCAAATTGCAATCAGACTGTACAAACAGCCTCAATTCCACAGGCGTGTTTGTGCCATTGTAACAGACATTATAATAACATAGCCAAATGTGCAAACAAAAAACACTGTCAGCCAAGCACAATTCCTTCTTAGTGAAATTCCCCAACAAACTCGCAATCATAAACCTAATCTGTATCCCTTACTATCACCTGCATGTGTTTAAGAAACATACACTTTAAAAAAGAATTGGAAATATAAACACTGAGAATGCAGAACTGTTACACCTGTGTAGTTTTGTTAAGATCAGAGCACAGTGCAGTCAACACTTGCTTTCAGTGCTAGATGTGTTCTGCATGTGGATTAAACAGAAGCTAACGGAAAACCTGTAATTCTGTTATGGTTCATAGAACATAGCTGATTAGAATGCAGATGGAAAAAAAATTCTTGCTCTTACCAAAAAGAGAGTAAACCACACCCACTGTGATGTCAGCAGCCACTGGGATGTTAGACTGGAAGGTACTGTTGTCCAGTCCTCGCATCTATAACACACATAGAGAAAGAGCGAGATCAGCAGCACTTTATTATATAGTCCTGTTCTATATGTATATACTATGTTATTATAATAATTACAATAGTTGGGTTATAACTGGGTAATAGCCCTAACCTTAACCCATGTAGTTACATATATTGCCAGTGCTTTCTTAGGTAACTACACTACAAGTGCGCATACTGTAAAATGAAGTGTAACCAATATGTCTGTTTCAGAAGACATATTATGGGTTTATAATGAATTGCCTCAATATTCTTTGAGTACATTTTGATGTATCTGGGAATAAGTCATGCAACGGTGCCATTTGTGTCCCCAAGACTTATTACTGATACAATTTACAGGATATTGAGTCTCATTATTTAATGGATTTGACTGGGTGCATAAAAGAAAACAAAAAACAAATCTAAATTAAAAGATTAGTATTTTTTTTTTTTAAATGTCAACCAATTTGCACATATTTGTTCATTATAATAATATTAAAAAATAAATAAATAAATAAATAAATAAGGCAAACCTTTATATTTTGCTTTTATTTAAATTAATATATATGTAGCTTTCAGTGTCTATGTAAACGCTTTATGCATTTCTAAGGTCTCAAAGGACGTTTTTGCCTCAGCACTTCTATTTAACTAAATAGCCCAAAGCTCAATCACAGAACATAGTGCAAGCTTTGCCAAGGTCAGGATCCCAGAGAATCCACGAAGTGAAAAAGAAATGTGCAGATAAAGCATCATGCCAAATGCATAAATGTAAACGCAATAGACCACAGTATATTGAATTTTATACGGATGAAACAAGGCTGTGCAGGACAGACTGCAGTCTTTACAGTGGTACGTATTGTATAAAGTAACCAATTCACATAATTTTCAAAACACACAACTTTCAAAAGTGTTTTATGTATTTTCTGTCACTAAGTTTCTTTGGAAAGATGTTTTGTCAACTGAAAAATTTGCATATTGTTAAACTACAGCACAAATCCATTGAACACACTGTAGTTCTGTAGCCGTTTCCGCCATGGAATAAAAAAAATCTTTTAAAACTCTTTATCTCAAAATTCAAACTTATTTTCTCACAACTCTTAATTTGTATCTCACAATTTTGAGTTTTTTTCACGCAATTCTGAGAGAAAAAAAAGCATAATTGTTATAAAGTTATAAACTCAATAAACTCAGTAAACAATTCTGATTTTCTTTCTCTCAACTCTGACTTTTTCCTCAGAATTGCAAGAAAAAAGTCTGAATTATTAAATATAAATCCAAAATTGTGAATGGTTATACAGTAGATACAAGTTTCCATATGCTACCCTATAAAGGCTTATTAAAGTTGTTATTCACAGACTTGTTATTAATTCCAACATGTTCATGAGAGAAGTATCTGGTTTACAAATAAGTAAAATTTTTGAATCAACTGATCTGTCCCTCAAAACCAGTCTGAATAAAATAAAAACATGACAGATTCATTTTATTGTGAGCTGTTCCTTTTACCTGTTTGGGAACAGAGTTACAGACAGAGTGAGAGGGAGATGCGTGAATGTCTATGTGAAAATCTGCTGACAGTAATACCGTTATCCTTCAATTGCTCAGTCATTTCAGAAAATATATAGGCATCCTTCCCAGTAAACCCGTTTTCAGTAAATGTGGAGCACATAATACATGTGCGAGTATTTCCTGTAGTCCCTTTGAGCAGCCTGCCGGCTTTGCTGAGAGTAACAGCTGTGCATTATTCTTAAAAACTGTGTATATAGCGTTTAACTTTCATTAGGCTAATTGCCAGGCTCTTTAAATCACATCTGTATAAATATTCCATCTCTCTCCCTCTTTTTTTTTTTCACCCTACTTCCTTACCTACTTCCCTCACACGCACACATACAGCATACTGATCAGCAGTGGAGCTAAAGGCTGAGTCTGCACACTCAAACGCCTCCAGAGAGCGATAATCCCAGACCTGCACTGCGTTCTTCTACTCAAATCCATTTTATGAGTAAAATAGCTTTAATGTTTTAAATATAAGCAAACAGATAGCTCTCCTTAAAGACGTCATCCAAAAAAAAAAAAAAAAAAAAAACACTATACACTGCAGGAAGGGGAAAAAAAGGTACTGTTTTACTACTGAAAATCTGAATCTCACACCATAAAGTCATATTCTTTGAACATATTAACAATAAACAATTTTCAAAACTCGTGACTTCGAATTTATGAATGATTGGCGGTAAAACGTACAGATATCATCACAACATCCTGTTAAACACTCACTTCTATTCTTCCATTTTGGCATTGACATCTTTCTTCTCTCTCTCTCTCTCTCTCTCTCTCTCTCTCTCTCTCTCTCTCACACACACACACACACACACACTCACATTCATCTTTGTCGAGTCTTGAAATGTTATTACTTAGGTCAAATATTCGCACTGCCAAAGGCTTGTTGGGGTTTGCTTTCCTTAAACCCTGTGCTAAACATAATAACCGAGTAAATGAATTAACACAACTAGATTTTCCTCTCAAAATGACTTTACTCCACACCTGTACTACAAGATCATTTTAAAATATGACAGCCTGGAGTGTTTAGTGTCTGTGATGTGCACATATCTTATATTTCTTATTAAAAACAACTTCAGAACAGCCAAAGCACACACAGGGGGGCATGAGCTTATGAAAGCCATTTTATAACTCTCAGCTGTCTCATATTAAAGGAATAGAGACGAGTCAAAATTTACTGAAAATGTACTCACTCTCAGGCCATTCAAGATTTAGATATGTTTGTTTCTTCATCAGAACATATTTGGAGAAATTTAGCACTACATCATGCTCACGAATGGATCATCTGCTGTGAATGGGTGCCGTCAGAATGAGAGTCCAAACAGCTGATAAAAACATCACAGTAATCCACAAGTAATCCACGACTCCGGTCCATAAATTAACATCTTCTAAAGTGAAAAGGTGTGTTTTTGTAAGAAACAAATCCATTGTTAAGAGTTTTTAAACAAACCATTGCTTCTGGCTGGAATATCCATAATATTGGTTTCTCCAATGAAAAGTAATCTTGTCTTAGGAGAGAAATATGCACAGATCAAGCACTGTTTCTAAAAGAAAACAGGCCAAATAAACAGTTCTAAATAAACATGTTGGTGGATTTTGATGCGAGAGGACCAAGGAACTGTTTTAGTAGAGTCCCGGCTCATGCTCACTCATAAGGTTTATTTATTTGTTTGTTTGCTTATATATTTATTTTTGTGAAATGGTATTTTGTGCTATCATCTATGCAAAGTTGGTGCAGTAAAGTAACATCATAGTCAACAATTACTTGTATACATAGGATATATATATATATATATATATATATATATATATATATATATACAGTGGTGTGAAAAAGTGATGGCCCCCTTCCTGATTTTTTTGTTTTTTTGCATGTTTGTCACACTTTAATGTTTCAGATCATCAAACAAATGTAAATATTAATAACACAAGTAAACACAACATGCAGTTTTTAAGTGAAGTTTTTTATTATGAAGGGAAAACAAAATCCGAATTTTGGCCCCCTCTTCTTTGCAGAATTGTTTTAATTCAGCCACATTGGAGGGTTTTCGAGCATGAATGGACTGTTTAATGTCATGCCACAGCCTTTCAATTGGATTTAAGTCCAGACTTTGATTTGGCCACTCCAAAACCTTAATTTTGTTTTTCTTGAGACATTCAGAGGTGGACTTGCTGCTGTGTTTGGAATCATTGTCCTGCTGCAGAACCCAAGTGTGCTTGAGCTTGAGGTCACAAACTGACGGCTGGACATTCTCCTTCAGGATTTTCTGATAGAGTGCAGAATTCATGGTTCCATCAATTATGGCAAGTCATCCAGGTTCTGAAGCTGCAAAGCAGCCTCAGACCATCACACCACCACCACCATGTTTGATTGTTGGTATGATGTTCTTTTTATGAAATGCTGTGTTGGTTTTATGCCAGATGTAACGGGACACACACCTTCCAAAAAGTTCAACTTTTGTCGCATCAGTCCACAGAATATTTGCCCAAAAGTCTTGGGGATAATCAAGATATTTTTTGGCAAATGTGAGACGAGCCTTTGTGTTCTTTTTGGTCAGCAGTGGCTTTTGCCTTGGAACTCTCCCATGGATACCGTTTTTGCCCAGTCTCTTTCTTATATTTGAATCATGAACACTGACCTTAATTGAGGAAAGTGAGGCCTGCAGTTCTTTAGATGTTGTTCTGGGTTCTTTTATGACCTCCTGGATGAGTCGTCTTTGTGCTCTTGGAGTAATTTTGGTAGGCCGGCCACTCCTGGGAAGGTTCACCACTGTTCCAAGTTTTCTCCATTTGTGGATAATGGCTCTGACCGTGGTTCGCTGGAGTCCCAAAACCTTAGAAATGGCTTTATAACCCTTTCCAGACTGATACATGTAAACTATTTTGTTTCTCATCTGTTTATGAATTTCTTAAGATCGCGGAATGATGTGTTGCTCTTTAAGCATGCTTCACTTTGTCAGACATGTTCTGTTTAAGTGATTTCTTGATTCAGCAGGTCTGGCAGTAATCAGGCCTGGGTTTGGCTAGTGAAATATAATTCAGCTTTCTAAAATAATGTGGTTCATCACAGTTCTTTCATGATTTAATAGGAGGGGGCAAGTACTTTTCACACAGGGCCATGTGGGTTTGGATTTTGTTTTCCCTTCATAATAAAAAACTTCACTTAAAAACTGCATGTTGTGTTTACTTGTGTTATCTTTGATTAATATTTAAATTTGTTTGATGATCTGAAACATTAAAGTGTGACAAGCATGCAAAAAAACAAAAAATCAGGAAGGGGGCCATCACTTTTTCACACCACTGTAGATATATATATATATATATATATATATATATATATATATATATATATATATATCCTATGTATACAAGTAATTGTTAACTATGATGTTACTTTACTTATATTTCTTACTCCTTAACAGTTCATCAGGCTCTGAATGATTTAATCTATGCAATCTCTTGGAATTGGCCTATCTGAAGGCCATGTACCATAGTTCTTAACTGTAGCATTTGTTATAATAAGACTAGCCTATTATTTGGGAATGTTCTTTAGTTCAGCCATTTTGGCGTAAAATTATGAGAATACTTGAAGAGTGGTTGGGCTTCAATTTACCTGTGGAACCACAACTATGCCTCCTTGGAGATAAATCAGTTGTACCTAATATAGCAAAAAATGCTTTTACCCTTATTAAGATAGGTTGTATCACAGCTGCCAGGATGATCTTGCGCAATTGGAAATGCCCCAAAACCCCTGATTTGAAAGATTGGATTGATGGGATGATTGAAATTGCATCATATGAGTGTATGTTGGGGAGACTTCAGAGTGAGGGAGGAATGGAAAAAACATGGGATCATTTTTGGCAGCATATAAAAATGGTGTGATGAACAGGACCCCTTAACAACCGTTTAATTTCCATGTGCTTTTGTTTTTGTTTTTGTTTTTGTTACATTGATGGTGACTAGTGGCTGAATATGTAATTGATGGGAAAGGTGAATATTGAATACTGTGGTGACGTACAAAGTTTTTACTGTTGAACAATAAAAAGTTGAATTATAAAAAAATAAGACTAGCCTATTAATCATTACCAGGCCAATAATGACTTTTTCTAAATTAATCAACATAGCATTTATTATGAAGAAACAATTTTACACAATAAATAAGCCTACAGTAAAACGTGATAAATTCTAAAAAAGGTGGTCATGAGTGGCCTGGTTTAAATAGATTTTAATATGTTAGTGCTGGTTCAAGACTGTTTTCTCCTCTTTTCATCAGTTTTTTTTTTAGTTAATTGCCTTTTTTAGATACCGTTCGACTCTCTCGATAGCATTTTAAAGTGGCTATTTCTCTAAATAATCCAAATGGATCACATATTTGACCATCAGCTTCGCGATGGGAGTGGCTCGCACAAATCTTATCACACTTCTCGAGCGTGCTGGTGAACGTGCGCGGAGTAGGCTATATACGGTGATTCACTCACCGCTCATGAACTACGCTTCAGTCATATTGTGCTTATAACTGCTTCGTTCGGGGGGGGGGGGGGGGGGGGGGGGGTGGACTTTTAGGGGATGGACTTTTTCACTGGAGGAATGCCTTAATGCTGGATTTGTTTCTTACAACAACACAGCTTTTCACTTCCCACGACATTTATTGATGGACTGGAGTGGTGTGGTGTGGATTACTTGTGGATTATTGTGATTGTTTGGACTCTCATTCTGATGGCACCCATTCACTTCAGAGGATCGAATGGCGAGCAAGTTATGTAATGCTAAATTTCTCCTAATCTGTTCTGATGAAGTAACAAACTCTTCTACATTTTGGATAGTCTTGAGGGTGAACTACATTTTCATTTTTGGGTGAACAATTCCTATTAACTTGCTAGGGAAGATGTACAGTATGTAGGTGAGTATTATTAATACATGTTAGTATTATTTAATAATATGACAACAGGACACAAAGACAGGCAGAACGGTGTTCGCTAGCCCTATATTTTGCCAAGCTCTCGACATGTTAGACCAGAAAACAGCTACAGTATAACTGATGTTGTCTTTAGGCTGACGCCAACTAATGAATAATCAGTAGAGTTACTGTCAATGCTGACGATTCTGGTGAACCGATGAGCGCTCACAGCTCAAAGTAGCATTTGTAAAACTCTATACGAGATTACACATTCATCCAAACACACCATCAGTGATAAATCAGAGAACGCCTATAATTCACCTGCTGCTCCATCAGAGCTGAGAAATGAGGATCAGTCAGCCAAACAGTCATCCATTGATTATACACACAAGAACACATGAATATACATATGAATGCAGTGCCATTCACAAGGGAAAGGTCTGGAGTCTCAGTCTAGCTATTTGTGATTTAATAAAGGAGGGACCACGGTGTTGTCTTTTTATGGGTAGAGTCTCCAGATATGCATTCATAACTCAATCTATACGTTTTCTAACCCACTCTCTATGGGACATGCATTTATATCAGTTACCAGCACTGAATCAAAATCCATCTGCATTTGAGGTTGGTTTCAAGAAGAAAGTGTGTTTTTGTCATTTGTGTTTGTATTGTTGTCATGTGCAGTACTCAGTCTGCTAATAAAACAAAAACGCTTCATCTCAGATCTCTCTGAATTTACCATGAGATCATAAACCTCAGTATTGAAGATATTTTCTCAGGGTTTATTAATGAGGAAAAACAAGCAGTAAATAAGCCTTGTGGAAGTCATATGATATCAGTATGACTTACCACAAAAGACATAATATATAGATGGTCAGCCAGTGTTTCCCACGTGATGAGGCTATGAGACTATGGTGAGTGGGCCTCGGACCCCCTCAGGGTTCAGTAAGTAAAATTTTGTACATTCTACATTTATATGTATCAGTTTAGGGACAACATTAAGAGACATTTGATCGAACTGAACAGAGTAAAATGAAAAAGGTCTTTGTAGCTGTGATTGTGTCTCAGTCTGCAACAAATTCACATTGGTGTTTTTAGGAAGCCAAAATACCTGAATTTATTAATAATAATAATTATCAGTATGTGAATTGCTGGAGGGTTGTCATTTGGAAAAAAAAAGAAGTCATAATTGAAATTTTAATGCAGACAGACAATGTACACTGTAAAAAGTGATAAGTTGACTTAACTTAAATAAACTGAGGAAACCCATTGCCTTAAAATTATTAAGTAAATAATAATTTAATAAAAGCTCACTTAATTTAATTATTATTTTTTATTATTATTTACTTAATAATTTTAAGGCAACGGGTATCCTCAATTTTTTTAAGTTAAGTCAACTTATCACTTTTTACAGTGTAGAAGTAACCAAAAATGTAAATAAACAGTCAAAATATCCTCAAGCTTTTATTTTGGGGGAAAAGTCCAAACTCCATTCTTTCTTCAGCAGGGGCTCTGCCAATTACTGTTTGACCTCAAATGAATTTTTGTGGGAAAATGAAAACAGGTGTTAGACAAGCGTACGTCAGTACAACCTTAACTACAGCTAAAGTTATCAACTAAAAGTTGAGTTGAATGTATCATTGTCCTGACCAACCCACAGCACATAAAGTTTAACAGCATTAACGAATGCTTTGCGATGTAAGCATCATAACTGTAATGTGAAATCAATCATACGCTCAGTTTATGTAAAATGCAACAGAAGGGTTCTGTTCTGTCTCTATATGAACTAAGGTGGCCTTGTCTTGAAATACTGAAGATTTTTGTTTTCGAATGAGCTACAAAACGTACCGCTTATTGGAATGACAGTCATTGTCACTGCTCAGACCACAGACACAATCAAGCATCGAAGCTTGATTTAAGTACAATACCAGCAGATACAAAAGGTATCCAGAAACAGCCTGGACCAGATGTCATAAACATTCCTGTTTAAAATAACAAACTGACTGCATTAACTGTCTACAGACAGTTTTAAAATGGTATTTGCTTTCCTGTCTGTTTTTATGCCCAAGTTTATGGCATTTTCATTAATGCATCAGCGTACTATACTTTTTAAGTAATAGGGTGAACTGTTAAAGCACTATAAGAATGTATGTCAATTTACTATATTAATAGCAGGAGGGGGTGCAGTCAGGGGTGGGTGAAGGAGGAAAGAAAACATTATGCGTCCTTGCCAGACCTCTCTATCTATGGGTGCTGAATCTGAGAACCACAAGACACTCCGGGCTCTGTCCTCAGGCATAGCAAGAGGCTGTTATTAATGAACTTCAGTAAATGCACTAGTAAAACCTCAGTTTTTTGGGGAAAAAAAGGGGTGGGAGTATACAATAGATAGAGGTATTTCTCGGATTACTGGAGTATTTTAAATATTAATATAAGCAATGCAATAACAAAAATGATCACAGTATGTCTGTTCCAGTAATGTAGTTAAAATCTGTTAAGGAAAAGTTTGACTGCAGCGGAAGGGAGTGTTGTAACAGAGTGGGTTACAACACACACACACACACACACACACACACACACACACACACACACACACACACACACACACACACACACACACACACACACACACAGTCTGGTTTGCTATCGTTGTGGGGACTATCCATAGACGTAATGCTTTTTCTACTGTACAGACTGTATTTTCTATTGCCCTACACCAACCCTACACCTAAACCTACCCCTTACAGGAAACTTTCTGCATTTTTAGATTTTCAAAAAACTTCATTCTGTGTGATTTATTAGCTTGTTTACCCGTGGAGACCTCAATTTAGGTCCCCACCATGACACGAGTCCCCATGAGTCTGTGTGTATTCAGGTTTAAGTACCCACCTGTCCACACACACACACACACACACACACACACACACACACACACACACACACACACACACACACACACACACACACACACACACACACACACACACACACACACACACACACACACACACACTTAAATCTATTTAAATGGGGACATTCCATGCAGTTTTTACAAATGAGGATGCCTTCAGAGTGAGGTTTTGTCATGTACTGTACACAAATGGGCACAAATGTGTCCACACAATATAAGTAAATAGCTGACAGACTTCTTTTGTTTTCAAATACATCTAGCTATAAATCTAACAGAAAATGTCTGCATTTTTTTAATTAATCATACTTGATTTTTATACCATTTTTACATTCCAAAAAGGAGGTTTTGTGAGATTTATGTCACAAAATGTATTATTTAAGCTTTTATTACTATTATTATTTATTATTTAAGTTTAGCTGACTACAAATTTGTCCCAAAATGGGGTTAAGTATTATAGCTATTGTTGTTAGAGTTTATGCTTACTATTTGGAATCAAAATAAAATGAGCTGAGGAAAGTCATAATCTTTATAAAAAAGGAGCATTTGATTACCATAATAAAGTAATGTAAAAATGGTAAATTGTCTGTTACAAACAAGTAGAGGAGATTGTAACAGCACTCTTTCTGTTTCACATTAATTTACACAGTTTAGCAATAAATTTCAGACTTATAAACTGCATTCATTTGTAGCAGACAACCATGGAAAATAATTATTAAAGATTGAAAAATACAGTTCAAAATAACACTGAGATACAGATGTTAAAACAACGTGTTACAGCACTCCTCGCCTTTGTGCGAAGAGACGCGCAACCCTCAGCCAATAAGTGCACAAGCCTTCAGCTTCTTTCATTCACTAATAAGACCAAAGCCTGAGAAAACACCAGATTAGTTTTCAAAGCTGGATTAGAAACAATCAACAAGTGAATGGGGTATATGCATGAGAAATGTCACCGCGAGACACCGGGATTGAAGAGAAAAGCGCATAATCGCAAAACACTCGCTTTCAGGCGCGCGTCTCATCGGCACCAAACTCTCGCGTCCACACCTGCCCTCTTTACGCGCCATTTATCCACATGCACCTGCTCCCTAGGAGACATTCGATGTCATCACTTAGAAAAACCCTTAATGCAAAGTGGGTTCAAACAACCCTGATTGATCTCTTCCACCCAGCATCTCCAACATCACCATCCTACCATGACAGCCGGCAGCCTCGCCTCTCCTCGGGAAGCCGAAGGGGTTCCTCCGCTTTATCCGTGATCATTCGTCAAAGCTCCGCGGTTCGGACCCACATCGCGGTGGCACGCGCAGTCGAGTGCTTGCGCGTAGGAGACCAAAAACGAGACCTTCCGGTGGTGATCAGAGTTTTTGCGCAAGACTGTGCGCAAATGCACGTGCAGATGATCCGGAGTGGTTCAAAGCGAGTTGTGAATGACTCTCATCCCCCACCCTCCCTTTTCCATAAAAAAAAGCAGTTGTAGGCTACTGAAAGCCTGATGCGCGCAACGGTGAGTTTGGAAACACATCGACCTTTGACGACAGCGCGCGTTATTGTAAAGCAGCCTTTCGTGCCTTTGCACACACATTACATTAGATCTGGATTCTCGTACTGGGACAGCAGGTTCAGCTTAATGTACAAATGCAAAATGATTAGTGCTTAAGACTCCTTTATATATATATATATATATATATTAAAAAAAAGCAACTGAGATGAAAAGGAAGGAAGAGACAGAACAGGAAAGAAAGGAACGCAACAGAAAGGAAAGGCATAGGGGAAGGGAGAGGCAAAGGGAAAAAAGAAGGAACAATTTAGCATTTAATGAATAAAACATCTTGAACCCTTCAGGATAATCAGAGCTTCAACCTGCTTAATCCCACACACCATTTCTGAGTTTAAAAGATATAAAAAGTTATTGTTGCTGTATTTTACAGGTTTAATTCTAAATTAAGACAGACTAGTCAAAAACAATCTAAGCCACTGAATTTTACTGCGTTTCTGAACGCGCGCGTGCGCAAATCAAATTGCGCGCGAGCGCTATTTCAATCTGACGCGCGTGAAATTATGCAGCTGCGGGAAGCTTGGACGTTCAGAGGGCTACTGTAACCATTTTACCGTTGACAGTTTATCTAAAAATCTTCCAACAGAGAGAGAAACAACAACAACAACAATTTGCTGAATTTGGAGCAAAGTAAGACTCAAAATGTATGAGCGAGTCGATTTGCACCTGAGGGGACAGAAGAAAAAAAAAACGTATGTGGGCTTTTTGGTAAGATAAAAACAAGCGAAAAATTAGAATTATGTTTGGATTATGTGCATTGTACTGCTGAAAACCACACACACACACACACAAATAATTCTATACCTGTTTGCTACTGTGAGACTACATGGACATCATTTGTTTAAGGTTTATTTTTAGCACTTATTCAGAATATCTTTACAGTTACCAGTAATTAAATACACTTCTTATTATAGGCTACATGTAGCTTAATAATAGCCTAACACTCATTAGCACGACAATTTACTAATGTAAATTATAATTGAGAATTAAAATAGGCTAACTAATGCTAGTTAAACAATCAAAAATGTTTAAGAAGTTTAATTTTCACAACTAATATCACCTTGACTGACCTTCATTTGGACATAAGTAGATATAAATGCATGTTTAATTATGGTGAATGGTATCTAATGTAATTCTGATTAAAACAAGCAAGCTGCCGTATTCAGATTTCAAGAAACCAAAAAATGCTGGTTTAATATGGTTATGGTATTTAGGTTCATGTGGGTAATGTGGGCATGTAGATTAATGATGCTCACATAGAATATCACCAAATTGTGATTATTATCAGAATGTTTATGTTCATGTAAATGTGGGGGGCTCAAACCTCAGTTGATGATTTCAGATCATTATTATTAAAACGGAATGATAAAAAGCTTACGAGCTTTTGGAAAAAACCCCCAGATAAAACATTATTTTGTGACAGGACAAAGTATGAAATATTTAAAATACTCAAACATGTGGGTGCACTGTTATGTCTATTGCTGTGAAATTCATCACATTATTTTCACTGATGTTTCAGCTGCCAACATCAGCAGAATGATGTTGAAGCATGTTGAGCTTTCCAGATAGTTTTTCTTTGTTTCCGGGACAAAATGCATAACATTTTAGACAAACCTAGTGGTCCACTCGAGCAGTCCCAACCGTACGTGAAGTACAATGCCACTGACCAAACCAGCCCTGTTGAACGATTTTAACAGTAAACGTGCATAGAAAACAATAAAAGTATTTTGAAGCTCTGTTTTGCTAAACTTGTTAAATATTCAAGAAGCAAATAGCCAGGCACAAAAAGAAAATTACTATTAATAAAACAAGCCTCACATTCATCATTTACCAGCAGCATGTTCAATTACATGCTTCCCAGGGACTGCTTATTAGAGAAAAAACTTGTGTGTTGCGATTGGTAGATGGTACTTAGTAAATCAATACAGCAAATTACATTTCTAAAGTAAACCAAACAACTAAGGAGGCAACAGGCAGCTGGGTTCTTGGTTATTGGTTACATTTTATTCTATGTACAGTAATTTGTTATAAATATAATACATCATTTTTTTTTCTCAGAAAAGCAGTCATGTAGATACATTTAAATAACAGTTTGATCATAGTAGTGGAGATGACAGAATGAGAGCTCATGTGGTGGTGGGAGAAGATGATTGGTTTGTAGAAAATTAAAAATTTCCAGAGAAAACAGCACAGCCCACCCACACAAAGATGTACACACAAAAATATGCCCTCAGACTGACTTCTACCCCTTTTGGTGTACTTGACAGGTCCTTAAAAGTCTATGCTGTTTGACTGGGCAACATGGATTCTGCCATTTCCTCACTGGGTCACGAACATTAAGATGGCTCTTCGTTGGACTTCACCAATTTCACTGGCTTCTCACAAGGTGATATTAAGTTAACACCACATTTGCAGCCTGACTGAATAAGGCAGAATATGCCGTCCTTTCAACAGCTGCAATGATATCAATCGCAGCTCATCGGGTTACAGTGTTGTGTTTCATCATTTTCTAAGATGAAGGTTTTTTTTTTGTGTGTTACTGTGGCAACAGAGCACAGTGGACAACCATGAGATAGCCGGCAGGGCAGTATGAGGCAGAGATGTATAGCCATTTACATTACCACATGTTTGGGATCTTGAAAAAATTAGTTCTAAAAACAAAAAGATTTCATAAAACAAAAAAAATCTTCAAAAGATACATGGCTGACATGAGAGAACTTAATACGGGGAAAAAAAAAAAAAAAAAAAGATCCAGTCACTCTTTAGGTGCATTTAAGACGAAACATCTAAAGTCTGTAAAATGGTTAGCTCACCATTGCAGACCGTACAAGCACATCAGATGCAGTGTTAAGTTGAAACGTGTGTTCAAGTCTTTTTAATTACTTATCTTTCTCAATTAGATTTTGTTTTAGCAACAAGTAGAAAAATCTTGGAGTCCAGTCCATTTCATTTATTTAGGTGGGCCAAGAACTTTGAAGAAAGGTTGGATCGACGTTGCGGAGTTACTCAAATGCTGTTGATGATAATGAGGGCAGGCATGGCGCTCTGCTGGCTGGTCTCACACATAGCGCTGGTCTGTGCCAACTTGGCGAAGACACGGGGTGTGCCCAAATTATAAACTCCAGCCTGGAAGAAACAAGCTTTCAAGGAAAGCCTGTACACCTCTTGAGCCTGGAGCTGCAACTTATATTGTGTCTGGCCCAGCCAGCTAAAAGAACCATGCACTTCCAGTGACTCCGGGCTGCAAAGACAGACATCAAGAGCGTAAGACGGCTTGCAAGTACAAACGCTCTCCTTATTGTGAAGATTTTGGGATCAGGAAAAACGTAGATGTACCTGGTCGTTTTATGCCGCAGATCAACGATGACGTCTACCTGAGCCAAGGAACAGTTGGACAACGTCAGGGTGACTGGAACCATACATAAACTAGTGAAGAGAAGAAAAAAATGTCAAGAACATCAAGGACATGGAGTTCAGACGTAGGTCTAATTCTTGAAATGTCTCTTCTTTGACGCAATGCTATGTGTGTTCTCCACAAAAGCAAACTTTAGTTGAAATATGCAATAGAAAACATCATCATGACCTGATATTGGAACTCAAACGTGTGCCCAAGTTTTAAAGCCAGACAAAATTGATTATTCAATTTTTATTCAATTTTGTGACGTAAAATATAGCACTCTTGACTTTCATCTGGATATTACTTTGATCAATGGGTCTCATAACTTCTGTTAATCCCATACTGGTGTGCAGCAACTTTAAGTCATTTGTCCTGAAGCACAAATATGGATAACCCCCTGACTCTGGAACATTCATCTCATCATGCTACAAGATGTTTGGTTCAATTTCCCGGCACATTTAAGTTCTGTATGGCTGTGCTGTTGCACAGTAAGATGCGTTTGATTCGGTTTTAGGTTTTCAATTCTGTTCCCTCACTCCACTATCCACTAAATAATTAAAAAAATATATATAATAATAATAATAATAATAATAATAATAATAATAATAATAAAGCAATTACTTTAAACCTTTAAAGTTGGCATTATAATTAAAATAAACCCTATTGTAAATGCCTGTTGTACATCTTATTTTTCATAACTCATTCACGTGCATTTCTTTCTTTCTTTGTTTTTTTGACCTTGTAACATTTAATCAAAATGTCACAACTGTGGTTTTCTGGTAAAAACAACTTCTATAATCATTTAGTCCCCCGCACCTCCACAATCGACCGCAAACTAGGATTAATTTTTGAATGCAACAGCCACATCTCAAAATCAAATCAGCAACCGATCAATATAACCAAATCCCTCTTTACAGTCTCTTATTTTCTGATAATCCGTTGCACTTTGAAGTACATCACAATACAGAAGAAAAGATCTCTACTTTGGTTTCATCACAACTTAAAGTATTTAAGTTATTATTAAACTTAAATTTTATTTTAATTATTTTTTTAGCTTGTGTTCAGTTAGGATAAAAACACAAGAGACAAGAACTTTTAGCACTTAACAGTTTGTCAAATCTGATTAGGACAGTTTGTTAGGGTCACATATGACGGCCTGTTCACTAGACCTTTATGTTTTGAAGTTATTACTTCATTTTTTTCTTTTCTTAGTAAATGCCGATTTCTTGCATCAGTAGCTGCTTTTCCATTACAGATTTGCACCAAACTTTTGTAATTTTATAAACGTTGATAAATAACTATTGCAAAGTGACGGTGTTTCCATTAACTAATGTTATGTGACTAAAACGTAATTTTTCCCTCTCGCGATAAGTCACTGCGACAGACGTTGTTAGGTTTACGTATATCGTAGCCAAGCACTAGCCATTATTTTAAATCAAAGGAGATGTAGGCGTGCATCTTTAGCGAAGCAGTGCTGAGAGCCACTTCTGGGATGCTTCTGAAACGTGCCGCGACGCAGCTGGTTTAAACACAAGCATTGACTAGAGTGGACGTGATCAGCTCTGGTGTCCATTATGGTGAGCCATAATGCGCCACAGACATGTGCAGTGTAAATAGGGGTTCTCCAAGCATTAATGGCAAGGAAAGCCCCTTAAACTTGAGAGCGGCCACATATGTGTTTTTTTTTTTTTTGAGGTTATAGTACATTAAAGAAATTATCATGTGACTTATGTACACCAGGTGACCTGTAACTGTTCCATTACAGTTTTGCTAAATATTTCTTTTTCAAATTGAAAAAAAAAAAAAAAAAAAAAAAAAAAAAAAAAGTCACCTCATGTGTGCATAGGAGTTTTTGTGAAATTGACGTGTTTCCATTGAGCGTATTTTCAATTCGCAAATTCAATTTTTGCAATTTGAAGGGTAATGGTAAAATGTAAAAATGTAGGGAGGGACCTGGTTGTATTAGTTGGTTGGATGGAGGCAGATCTGTATAGTTATGACATTTGGATTAAACATTACTAGGTCAAAAAAAATGAAACGTGGATGAATCGTTTGCGATAAGATCAATAAGACAGATTTCTAAAATAGGGAGAATTTCCATTTCATGACGAATTTAAAGGGGTCTGTTATTGTTGCTTGTGGGCTCTTTAAACAGCGATCCATCTCCAATGTGTTTTGCATTTCAGTGAGTTTTCTAGCTGTTGCCAGCCTTTGTTCCTCACAGAACGAACAAACTAATTTCTGAGGGCACATTCGCACAAACCCAAGGCTATGAGTGATGACTGAGCGCTTGGAGTGCGCATCAGCTCGACCCAGTCCAGTTTATCTCCATCTTTCACACGGACACACCTACTTTCCACGCACCACTGCAGAACTAGGCCAGACAAGCGCTCCTGTGGGCGTCACTGGGCATGAGAACATTACTGTGCATCTATGCGAGTCTTATCACCTCGGAAACACAGTCAGCGGATTTCAGCTAACCGATTCAGGTCTCTTTGAGCTTTTCAAAAGTGTTTGTTTGCGTGCACTTTACCTCTTTTGTGGGAAAGGATGATCATAAGACTCTGGGTAGTGGAGACAGGTCTTTATGAGGTGGGAAAGTTGTTCCAGTGAGGGCTTGCTTGCAGGGGGAGGAACGTCAGGCTTGAACTTCAGAAGCACCATTTCCTGAGTTTCCTAATTGACAAAAAGCATAAGTTTCATACATTCTGAAAGCTTAAGGGAAATTGCTTTGTTATCGAAAGCTTTTCATTCAGTTAAAAGTGCGTGCGTGGCTGAGATGGGAACGGGGTGGATGAGACAGAATGAACGCAAAAGGGAGAAAAGCACAAGCTCACGTGAGGGTTTCTATAAAAAGACTTTGAGATCAACATGTGTGACGCCATTCCCTAACGTGAGGGACTTCCTCTGCCATGAATGAGAGTTGCTATGCAACGGTGTGCAGAGAAAAATTTTAGACTGGATGGAATCAGGCCCAACAGCAGCAGGGAAATGGAGGAAAACAATGAATGGATTACAGAGAAAATGAACAAGTGAATGAATGAGAAGTTGAAATGGAGAAGGAACATTTGTAAACCAAACGAGAGATTTTTTTTTTTACTGACTCATATTGATTCAAACCCCTATATGACATTAAGTATGTCCAAGCTAAAACTAAAAAACATTTTTATTAACAGAAATAAAAACTACTGTAACTAGTGAAAACTAACTACGATAAAACTACGACATTTTTAAATTCATTTTAGTTTTTGATATTATACATTCAATCTGCATATATTTGATCAAAAATAGAGTAAATCAACAATTTCAAATAACTGTTTAAATTGTAATATAATTTTAAACTGTTATTTCTTCATATGATTCATATCATAATAAACATTGAAGCACTGTCATCACAAAAATAAATAACATTTATTAATATAAAACAACTATTTAGCTTTGGCAACACTAACATAATAAAATCTTTCATAATCTTGCTCTGTGCCATAACTCTCAAAGTACTTCTGCATTTCTTCATATTTAACTCTGCATGTTATATTAGGTAAAAAGACACATGTGAACCAATGTTTAGTGTCACTTATTTGAATAACGATTAGGATAAGAAAAGTCATATCCGTTCAAAAGTCTGAAGTTGAAGTTTTGAAGGACGTCTCTTATGCTCCCCAAGGCTACATTTATTTGATCAAAAACACAACAAAACAGCAATAGTGATATATAATTATAATTTTAACAGTTTCCTATTTTAATGTTTTTATCTAATTTTAATTTCCTGTGATGGTAAAGCTGAATCAGCTATTACTGCAGTCTTTCAGTGCCACACGATTCTTCAGAAATCATTCTAATTTGCTGCTCAAGAAACATTATTGATTATTATTTTTGTTGGTTGGAAACCATGATACAAACTTTTAAACAGCAGTGTGGGTTTGGAATGACATGAAGTTGAGTAAATGATGACAGAACAGTAATTTCTAAATGAATCGCTATTTTAACACACAATGTCATACTTGGCATCTACTACTACACTAACATCTACGTGCGCACACACTTTTTCGACGTGTAGTCCTCAAATCAGCAGAGAGCTGTCACTTTATACAAAACACCCACACAGAACGCTCCGATTCCTTCACCTTGCTAATACCATATATTAAATACTTCTGAAACACACACACATACACACTCCCACACAGTCCTGCTTTTTCTGCTGCTTATTTGCACCATTGTAGAGTTACAACAGGGAAGATTATTCCATGCAGTAAACACATTAAACATCTGAATATTAATCTACATATTCAAACAAAGGAACCTCTAGTTTGGAAAGGCAACGCGCAGATCCAAATGCAGACAATCATGAAGGTCAGAGTCTCTGCTGTCTGGCTCTCGGACCATTTAAAGCACCTTAGGATGCATCCATCTTCATAAAGAGCAGGACTCACTTATAATGCTCTCAAAGTCACATTGCTCTTGCACTCTGTCTCAGATGGAGAAAATAGAAAGTCGAATTATGAGATGAAGACTTGAGTGAGAGCCAGCGCAGAGGACTGTGTGTATTTAGCTTGTATTCAAGGCCAGACACCTCTCAAAGCAAACTGACTATCCTAAAGTGAGAAACAGAAAGGGATAAACAAGGTGGCAGATGCTAAAAAAAAGACGGCCAAAAAACTCTCTCAAGCTCGGTTGGCTTTAGAGGGGTCTGGGTTTGTCTGTAGGACTCACATATTCCAGTGAACCGCTCCAAGACCCCTGAGAAAGTGTTAAAACCCACCAAATGTTCAATTTTTTAGTCAATGTCACAGAGTTTCTGCAAGGAACATTAGCATATTAAAGGGATAGTTCATCCAAAAATTTAAATGAAGTCATTAATTACTCACCCTCAAGTCGTTCCAAAACCTTAAGACCCAAAACACAAATGAAGATATTTTTGATGAAACCTGATGATGATAGATTTCTGTCTTTCCATTTAAGGTTCTTTCCACCAAAAATGACGCTTCACACAGTTCAAGAGATCGTAAAAGTAATCCATATTAATCCAAGCCTTCTGAAGAGACCTGATCACTTTGTATGATGAACCAATTTAGTTTATATATAATCATTGATAAACGTGCATACATACTGTAGAGCTCATCAAATATGGTGAATGAATGTTCTCGTGCATCAAGTAATAATGTTTGTGTCTCTTCAGAAGATATGGATTAACCTACTTGATTCATATAGATTAGTTTTACGATGTCTTAATGAACTTTTTGATGCATCAACGTTTTGTTTGTTTGGACTTTTCAATGGAAGGACAGAAATATCTCAAGTTTAATTAAAACAGCTTCATTTGTGTTTCAAGGATGAATGAAAGTCATACAGCTTTGGAAAGAAACAAGGGTGAGTATCCCTTTAATACACTGCAATATCAGTCTTGTATAAGGACCACACATTGAACATTACAAATGTGAAACATAGACGTTTTTTTTTTTTTTTGTTCAATGACAAAAGAAATCCTTGGAGAGCAATTTTTTTTTTTTTGATTGTTTACATCAATGTAGTGTACTACTTTCTGGCCTCCACAAGTATCCAGGTCTCCAATGAAAAACACAATGAGTTTCAAGGTCCAACTCCAATTTTATCCAATGTTGAGCAGTGAACTCCAAAGAATCCTTACTTCCAACCTTCACCTCTCTTAATACTTAAAAGTCAGAGGACACACACGCACCTTTCCCCACATATCAAGGTTAGAAGACTGAAATGATTTCTTCTCACTTTCTTCAAAGTGCTTTTATAATAACCCATGCCCTACAAAAGCATCAAGGCTCTAACATGCATAAAAGCGACTTGCGGCGAGAGTGTCAACAGATGTCCATTACTTGAGATAAAGTGTGAGATAAACACAGCCCCGAATCAAAATCATTTTGACCTCTTTTAAATGTGCCGGTCTGATCTCTGATTTACTTAATCAGAAAAGAATGCTTGAAAAAGCACGCCTTTAGTGGGCACTTCAGTGTTTTAGTTCAATGCTCAAGTGCGTTAGCAATGCTTGAGTTAACCGTCTGCCACAGCCAGTCAGTGATGAATTAATTCACTAAAATGAATTTCCACGCTATCGAGCATGTTTGACTGCTGCATGTTGAGTAAGGCATTTTTCTTGTCGTGCCAGATGACAAGACACACATTAAAATTTACAGGCCAAAAATTAGATGGCCAGGTCATTTTTGACCAACATTTGCATATTAAGGTTAAAGCTTCTGTTCAAAGGATTGTTATTTGAGTTCAGGCTTTTGACTGACACACTGAATGATAGAGGCAAAAGAAAGCATCACAAAGAAAAGAAAAAAAAGGCTCCCACTTATTTTGTGTTCAGCCAACTGAGTGCATAAGCTGAGTGTATTAAGATGAAGACATCATGGTCTATCAATAACTGACACTTCAAAACACACACACGCAAAATATTATTTTCTCACACTTACTTAATAGTGGTCTCTTGCACTAAAGGAAGTGACTCTATATTCTTTATAGAATGACTCTGCATTTATGCACATTTGTAAAGCACCCACATGAAAAGAGCTGAATAGCAAGAGAGAGGCATTGTGAGATAGTGTGTGTGTGTGTGTGTGTGTGTGTGTGTGTGTGTGTGTGTGTGTGTGTGTGTGGTACCTCTTTCTGTGAGAGCGAGCAGGCCTCTTTGCCAATGGTTTGCAGTGCAACATGAAGCTGCCCCTCTAAAATCAGCTGTTTGTTGTCCTCCACAACATATGCCTGAAATGACACATTATATGATTAATACTGTGACATTTATCCTTAAATCTTAAAGCATCAGTAATGCTAGCATTCGTTCATTAATACAGCATTTCCATGATGCTGATTTGTGGTGTAATCATCCAAAATTAAAAGTTGTGAAGTGCCAAATGCTTAAGCCAATTAGTTAGTGAACAAACATAATTTAGTGGCCAATTGCCTGGTAATGCTTTTAGAAATCACCTTCTATTTTAAGATTTAAAGGAGGGATCTTAAACATAAATTACCTGGGAGCCAGTCATTTTAAGTACACTAGTGATGCAGCTACTAATTAAATTTGACAATTATTATTTTTTTATTTTTCACTATGCACATTTTGACTATTTCTTACTCTTAAAAATAGTTCTCTTAACAGATTAAAACAATCATTACTCATGATTTCTGAACAGTCCTTACAAAACAGAAAGAAACTAAAACACTTAAACATTAATTTAATATCTTAGGTTAACTTTGACATAAGACTCGCATCACAATGTATTTACTACATTAACATGTTAATGTTAATTACAGTCCTAAAATTTAATTGTCAAAAATAAAGAAATAAAGAACATATCCAACATAAAAAATAATAAAAAAAAAAAAAAAAAAAAATCATATATAATATATAATCATCTCTATGAATCAAAAAGATTCACTCTCTTCGAGTCTAAAATGTTTAAACATTTCATCAGGGTACCTTCCAGAGGATGATGATGTCAAGCTCTATTTCACTGCATTTTTTGACAATATTAGTCACACCGTCATCAGTCCCGCTCTGTGGCGTGAGGCTCTGTCTCCGCATCTGACTAGCACCGCCTGTGGAAACGCCCCCTCTCCTGGGTTCATAGGGCAGACCCCTCCGGAAGAAAAAATCAGCACATGGAGTAGTAGAGCTGACAATCTAATGAAAGAGAGAAACACAATGAGGACTGTTGAGAAGCTGAATGAAGACGATAGCCAGTGATGCTTAATTCTCAGCATCGATCTGAACTGGTAGTGACAACAAAAGGGCATTCTTACTTGTTCGCCGCCAAGGTTAAGGTCAGCAAAGGTGTATTTTTCTCCTGCATCTGAGGTAGCTGAGGCAATACGGGGAAAAAATGTCAAACATCAGTATGTTAACCAGAGTTTGCTGCAGTTTCATTGGCCGTGAGCAGCTGTGATTGCTGTTAAAGTCACATCTAGGAATCTATTCGATTTGCTAAGAAAATTGTACACCTCATCATATGCATTTTGGAAATTTGATTCACATCTTGGTCTTTCCAGACAGCATTTATGGAATAGTGCAAATTTTGCATAAAAATACATGGAATACATGATGATTTGTGTATGTGTGTGTGGACTGGACACCCCACCTTCCTCTGCTCTGCATCTGGTGGCTTTGAAGCACAGCTTCCCTCTCTCCCTGCTGGCCAGCTTAGAGTCTGCAAACACAACATGAAATGAAGAAAAAAAAAACAAGAAAGATGATGAGTGTTCATCCACTTCTTCTCAGAAAATCTTTCTTTTTGGTGCTCCCACATCAGAGACTCAAATACACAAGAACAGTTCAGATGTCAAGGCCAGTTAATTAACTCTTCAAAGCTAAATCAGAATTTTAAAGTGTGTTTTGCTATCCTTGCTCCATATTTTACTCCGTTTCTCTTTATTATTGCTTCAAAGGTTTAGTTTTAATTAGGTTCAGTATTTTTGAACGTACCTTTATGTAAACTATGTCATAATTGCACTTACTGTGTATGTAAGAGATCAAAAAGTAATTGTTTACAGAATTTATTTGTCACAGCTGTCAAATCTCATTTGCACTTACGCATATTCACAATTACAAGATTTGTCACATCAAGTTTGATGTCACTAGCTGGGTTTCCATTACAGATTTGCGCAAAACTTTTGTGATATTTAATGTCAATAACAAAACCTGTAGCAAATTGACGCAGTTTCCATTAACTGATGTTATGCGAAAGGTCATGACAATGGATGTTGGTAGGTTTACATATATTGCAGCCTTGGTTCTCCAAGCATTATACTTGAGAGCCAGGTAACAGGTCACCAGGTATGCCAGGTGACCTGTTAACGCAAAAAAAGCTGTTTACATTGCAGTTGCGTGATACTTTCCTTTTTTGAATTGGCTGAAAAACGACCTCATGCGAGCAAAAAATATTTTTTGCAAGATATGGGATCATTTGGGAAATTGACGCGTTTCCATTGGCCGTATTTTCAATTTGCGCAATTTGAAGGGTAATGGAAACATAGCTACTGACTTCTGTTGTAACCGTTATGCACTAATTGTGAATATGCTGAAGTGTGAGCTTTGAGGGCTGTAGAAAATAATCAAATTAATAATATGAATGAATAACCCCTTTAAGTGTGAGAAACAAATAAAAGTATGAAGCCATTGAGATCAAAAGATCACACCCTCAGGACTAAAGATCTTTCAATCCCATCTTTCAAACCTTGTGTCCTGTTCATGTCTCAAGCCTAGGATACTAACATATAGAGCCAAAAGTTTGGTAGAAACATTTTCTTTCAAATTTGTCTTTCAAAATTCAAAGACTAACAACAAGGCAGTGTTCTTCATTTATTTGTAGCTGTAGGTCCATGCTCCATCATCTCCTCAGATTAAAGTCACTCTGTTCCTTCAGACCAATAAATTCATTAAAAGTATGGAATTAAAGAACTTTGCAGGCATATTATTTGAACTATTTACATCCTTATTAACTTTGCAGAATGATGCAGGCATAAATGCTACTAAACAACACCAGCCGCCAGGCCGCGGTGTGAAACAGAAGATTGATTTTACACACTGAAGTTCACACACTTAACAAGCAACCACCGATTTAGCTTTGGAACTGTTGTGCAATTAAATATGCATTGTTTTGAATCCACAAGTTCTTGTTCACATATTTTCACATCATTAAATGCATTCGCCTCATGAAAGCTGGCAGTAAAGGATGAACGCATACATTCAATTTTCAATTTAGTACGCCGCTAAAATGCATGTGCCTGCATGTTTCACACACTCAGCAAAATTTCAAAGTGACCTAATTTCATCTAAGAATTTCAGAGCAGCTGTATTACTTTCTGCAGTGTGTATGAGCATGCGTTTCTTGCTCTGAAGGTATCAGCCAGACAGATGACTCAACACAAATGCATTGTGACCCACTTTCAATAGGCCACTTAAAGGCTGCAGGTCATGGAACATATCATCTTGTGTCTGCACCCGCTCCCAGCTTCTTTTGATACTCTGCTTGGCCTTCTGACATGCAATCAAGTTCCTCTGCATCAATATTCACAGTGCTGGAGGTGCATATGGATTTATGTAGGCAGACTGCACTTTACACAGATCTGTGTGATGTTTCAAAAGAACTACAGATGTGCAAATCTAACTATTTAAAAAAAAGCACTAATTTTAACAGCAAAAGAAAACAAATCTGCATATATTTTTGTGAAAAAAAGTGTCACCATTACACTGTCAACCGTACAAAATGTTATTTTAAACAAATCCAAAATATTTTTCTGATAACATTTAAAAACATTCCATGTTGTCAATATAAATGGTAATAATTTAATTTTGGGGAAAAAAATACAGTATATTACACTACACTAAGCATTTTTTTTTTTACACAGTATAAATGCTTTTATTTTAAAACATGCAAATATATAGCTGCCTTTATATTTTAAGAATGTGGTTCTCTACCTAAGAAGACCATTTGATAAGAAACACTTGATAAGAGCAAAGGAGAAGAATCAATATATTGATTTTAGTCTGAGCGCAAGATGAGCCAAGAGGAAAGAATGGAAATCATTTATGATAGACCACCATTATGAATTTTAGATATTTTGCCATGCATTTTGCTTTGTGTTGGATGGAAGAAAAAAAACTCTGGTGCACTGGTTTGGAACCAAATAAAGGAGTGATTCACAGACTACCAAGCAATGTGGAGAAAAACACTTAAAGGGCACCCGTTATACAAAATCCACTTTTACATGGTGTTTGGACATAAATGTGCGTTGGCAGTGTGTGAACACAACCACCCTAAAATGATAAAAATTCACTCACTCCTCATTTTTTAATCCCCTTTAAAACAAGTCAGTCTCAGTTAGGGATGTCGCGATAACCACAATAACGCAACTCGCTATATCGCTATTGACGAGCATTACCGCAGAGGAATGTAACAACCGCAATATTTGCCGGTTTTCTTTTTTCGTAAGGTTATGCCCTTCTCGTTTTACACTTCGTGCATGTGTACTGAATATTAAATAAGTTAGTAATGATAACAATGTGTACCGTTCTGATTTGTACAAAGGCTCAGTAGATTTGCACTTAAGCTTAAACAGACTGCAAATGAGAGAGAGAGAGAGAGAGAGAGAGAGAGAGAGAGACTGAGCGTGTGCGATTGCGTGCGATTACCTGCGTCTGTCCTTCAGGCAGATTCATGTATATTTGTGAAAATAGGTTGTCATGTCCAAGGAAAGCAAAATCTCTGTGTGAGCACCGACGCTCTGCTGGTCAGCTGAGGCTTTAAAAGTGGTGCTCAAAGTTAAAATGATTTCAACAGTGCGTTTCATTACATATCTCTTTGAATCATTCAATGTGTAGTTGAATGAAAGGTTTAAAGACTCACTCAAAGACAGTCCCTTGTCGCCACCTTGTGACGTAACAATGAAACTGCACTGACAGCACAGAAAAATATCAACAGAAAAAGTCTAGTCTAATCAGATTCGAGGATCAGCAGCACTAACTTTTATATAACAATACCCTAACGATTTTATTGTCAGGTTTGTGTTCTGTTATGTGGACCGTTATTTTGTCATTCTCTTCCATTTCAACGCGATTTAGTTTCGGTTTCTGAATACCTTACATTGCAACATACACCAGGGCTCGACATTAACGCTTGTCCGCTTGTCCGCTTGTCCGCTTGTCCGCTTGTCCGGGACAAGTGAATGTTTTGGACGGGCAAGTGAAAGAGAAAATTACTTGCCCAATCGGACAAGTAACTTGAAAAAGTCAATACCAAAAACAATAATAACTGCCTTTATTTGTGATACAGCCTTTGTTATGGGGTGTGTAATATATATCGTTTGCGATAATTTCGTAATTGTTGTTTTAACGAGTACATTACATGAATCAAACAAAGAGTGCACAATTACGTAAAGTCGTCTAGGGGTTTGACTAGCTCACGTGCATTCTTTCACTGCATGATTCAGGATTACAATTACAATGCATGAAGAATGATTAGAAAATTCAAGATATGGGGGAGGAAAATGTATGCATTTATATCATTTCATATAGTTAATATCACACGAAGATCGAACGCCTTTTTTTTTTTTGCTTCAAAAATCATCATGATTACAAATGATAACAGTTCAATAAACAAGAAGTTAACATTTAAGAGACGTACGTTTTAGACACCATATTGCCTGTTTTTGTTCTATTTCACCAACCAAAATAACTCCAAACATAGCCACAGCGCTGTTTTGCGTCTCTGAGGAACATGACGGTGTTTCGTGCCTGAATGAATCAACCGTTTAAATGATTCGGTTCAGTCGCAATGATTCACTTATTAACAGTGACTTGATGCCACCTACTGGTGGTTTTAATTTCACATTTACAGTATTTTTTTTTATTATTATTTAATTTCAAATATCAGTATTCAACGTTATATGTATTAAAACATTATTTATTCATTTGTAATTGCAGATTAAATTATTCCATGTCCCTCAGAGCTGCATTAAACAGTGTGTAAATATATCTATTCCACTTCAGATGCAGCTTCTGTTTCCTCTGCATTGCAAAGATGAATTTTGTTGAAACTGATTTCATTTGTTTGGTAACAGCCCAAATGTCTTATTATACTAATTGACTGATTAAATTTAACTAATTAAAAAAATTTAAATTTATGTTTGAAAATAATGAAAATTATATATATTAGGGATGTGATGAGATCCGATGTGTCTCGCAAAATCCGACTGGTCTCACGAGAGCGTGACGATATCCTCGCAAAATATTTAGCAATGTGTACATTAGAGCTGCACCATTAATCGTTAAAAATTGCGCTTGCGTTCTTGATTCAAACACCCATACGATCTTATTCCTGAATGACAACGATTCAGCTATGTCTATCAAGACTGTTTCACATCGCGAGTGTCAGTGGAGCATGAAATGTTGATTAATCAGAGGGTCGGCCATCATCACGCTTCCAATGTGAACGCTGTCAGACTAAACACGCGCTGCTCACGCTCTACTGACGCTTACGATGTGAAACAGGTGTTAAAGACATTCAAATCTGCATTCATGCTGCTGTTGATCCAGAAAGAGCATCACAAACAGTCTTTTCAACCACTCATCATTATTTCTGTGTTACAGAACAGAAGTACTGGGATAAAAGTTTATAGTTTGGGGTATAAACACTTATTGTCTACAGTAGCGATCAAAACTAAAGTTTCTTAACACTTGTATTGTAACGCTTAACTTCTGCCAGGAGGTGGCCACAACCCCTTTAAAAATGTATTTGACATTGAATCATTCATTAGTCTTTGAAGTGAGACAAGTCTTGAAGTGAGACACTGACTTCTTTATTGTTTTTTTTTTTTTTTGTTTTGTTTTTTTGTACAAATGAATATTATATATATTAGGGATGTGACGTATATGTTATTTTGTGAGAGAACCATGAAAAAAATTGTGATTCTCAATTTATCCAGAATCGTGCAGCTCTAGTTTACATGTTTATTATTACGGCATAGAATTCATTAAAATAGAAGTTTAATCTCATAAAGTATAAGTTGATTTCAAAATGCGCTTACATTTTTTGCATTTTGCTTTTTTCAGTTGAATAAAAGACTATTTGCACTATATATTTCATCATTGAGGATTTTTTTTTTTTTTTTAAGTCTAACAATCTCGCCTCATTCTCATGAACCCAGTCTTGTGTCTCGTCTTGTGGGATAAGTGTCTCGTCACACCCCTAATATATATAATATAAATATTAGCATTTTATTTTTAAGTTTACTATAAAATAATTGTATTTGTATTTAATTCTAACTTTTTATTTTAAAATATAATAGTATTAATCACACTTTATTATTTTGTTCATTATTTCATTTAAAAAGGAAAATCTAAATAAACTAAATGTGTTTTCTAACTGCAATAAATAATTATATTTATAACTCAATTTAACTTAATTTTTTCTCTCCGGGCAAGTAACTTTTATACTCGGACAAGTAAATGACAAATTTACTTGTCCGAAGGACAACCACATGAGAATGCTTAATGTCAAGCCCTGTACACACACAGATATTTTGAGCCACTCAAAATTACCGCAAGGGAAATTCCATCACCGCGAACTGCCGTTTTGATTCTCACCACAGTGTGACGTCACATTGCATAGGGCCGGGCAACGGGGGTTGATTGACAGCCCTGCATTGCTATATAGTTTTTCAATGCAGAGAGATGTATACGCGACGCCCTCTTCAGGAGACAGGACAGGAATATGCAGCTCATTTGCATTTAAAGCAATACACTCCAAATCCTCCTTTTTTTAGACACGCCCCAAAAATGAAATTTTCCAGCTGTTATAATAAATGATCTGTTGGGTATTTTAGGCTAAAACTTCACAGACACATTCTGGGAACACCCAAGACCAATATTACATTTTGTAAAAAGGGGCATAATAGGTGCCCTTTAACCTCAGGTGGCTGCAAGAGGAATGAAAGTGTCTGCTAAGAGACTAAGTGCATGTAATCAGAGCGTGCTGGAGGATTCATACCTTTATCTCCCACAGGGTTGATGCACTTGTGCAGCCTCCACTGCCGACTGCTGCTGGACACCTGAACTATGTGGAACTCACGAACACCTGCTTCACTCTGACAGAGAGAGAGAGAGAGAGAGAGAGAGGAGATACAAATTTATTATTTTATTAATTTTTAAAAATAAAATACAGTCATGGCTAAAAATATCAGCAGCCTTGCAATTCTGTCAGAAAATGCGACACTTCTCTTAGAAAATTGTTTCAATTGCAAATGTTTTGGTATTCACATGCTTATTGTTTTTGTTTGCACTGCAACAACACAAAAAAAACAGAAGCAATGTCAAACTTGATCAAATTTCACACAGAACTCAAAAATGGACTGGACAAAATTATTGGCACCTTGTCAAAATTGTAAGAAATAATTGCTTTTCAAGCATGTGATGCTCCTGTATATTGTATTTAGACACACCTGTGGTAAGTAACAGGTGTGGGCAATATAGTAATCACACTTGCAACCAGTTAAAATGGAGAAAAGTTGACTCAACCTTTGTGTTGTGTGTCACACTGAGCATCGAAAAAAGAAAGAAGTGTAAAGAGTTTTCTGTGGATTTGAGAGAAGGTTAGAGAGGTTTACAGCCCATGGCACTGTAGCTAACCTCCCTGGACGTGGACGGAAGAGCAAAATTACTGAAAAATTACAACAAAGGATTGTTCAAATGGTGGATAAAGAACCCTGATTAACTTCCAAACAAATTCAAGCTGATATGCAGACACAGGGTACAACAGTGTCAGCTCGCACTATCCGTCACCATCTGAATGAATTGGTAGGAGACCCAGGAGGACACCACTGCTGACACAAAGGCATAAAATAGTAAGACTGGAGTTTGCCAAAACTTATGTTACAAAACCACAATCCTTCTGGGAGAACGTAATGTGGACAGATGAGACAAAAGTAGAGCTTTTTGGTAAAGGATATCATGGCACTGTTTACAGAAAAAGAAAAGAACACAGTCCCAACAGTCAAACATGGAGGAAGTTCAAAGATGTTTTGGGGTTGCTTTGCTGCTTCTGGCACTGGATGCCTTGACTGTGTGAACGGTATCATGAAATCTGATGATTACCAAAGAATTTTGGGGTGAAACGTAGTGGCCAGTGTCAGAAAGCTGCGTCTCCACCGGAGGTCATGGGTCTTCCAGCAGGACAATGACCCGAAACACACTTCAAAAAGCACTCAGAAATGGTTACAAACAAAGCGCTGGAGAGTTCTGAAATGGCCAGCAATGAGTCCAGATCTGAATCCCATAGAACACCTGTGGAGAGATCTCCCAACTGCTGTTTTGAGAAGGCGTCCTTCAAATCTGAATGACCTTGAGCAAGTCCAAAATTCCAGTAGAAAGGTGTAAGAAACTCATTCATGGTTACAGGAAGCAAATGATTTCAGTTATTTTGTCCAAAGGGGGTGCTACCAAATATTAAGTTAAGGGTGCCAATAATTTTGTCCAGTGCATTTTTTGGGTTCTGTGTGGAATTGTATCAGATTTGACTTTTCTTCTCTGTTTTTTTTTGTGTTGTTCCAATGCAAACAAAAAATAAATAAACGTGAGTACCAAAACATTTGCAACTGCAATAATTTTCTGAGAAGGGTTGCATTTTCTGACAGAACTGCAAGGGTGCCGATATTTTTGTCCCTAACTGTGTGTGTGTATGTGTATGTGTATATATATTATATATTCAATGCTTCACTCGACTGCGATAATAACGGCAATTAAATAGTGCATGTTAAAATGCTTAAAAATAGGTTATTGGTCAATATTAGACACATGGTTTAATTGATAACAATAGGTATTAAATATTTAATCATGCATGCTTATTTATCCATGCCTGTTTTAAAATGCAGATTAACTTGGCTGTAATCTAATGCTCACTTGAAGTTAAATTAAAAAAAAAAAAACTAATAAATTTATAACACTGCTAAATGTACTTTTTAGTAAAACTCAAGATGAACATTCATTTTTCATACTGTATGTTAAAATCAGGGTTGGGCCGATAGACAATGCCATTGTCCATCGCCGATGGCTGATAGACATCACGATGTTGAGCCGGCATCGTGATCCCCCCCCCCCATACCCCCCGCAACTCGCTGCACAGCCCGCATCCCAATACCGTGCTCAGAAAGAAAATGACGGAACCTAAAGGGAATAAATACGAGATGGGAGTAGAATATATTTCAATACTTTCTCTCGCAGTTATATCGTCGGGTAATTAGACTGTATATAAAATTGCGGGCATGAGGGAACCTCATTAGCGATCGCACAAACTCTGTTTATACAATCGAGCGGCAGTACTTACTACACATTTTACAAGATTAGATTGTCAGTGGTGCTCAGGATCTGCAAATCATTCGTCATCTCCTCAGTCACCTGTCCTTACTCGGTTTATGTGGAAAGTGAGATTTTAAGTACTGTAATGTAACAGGCATCCGTTAGCAATTGCTATTTGTTTTCCGTGCCTTTCTGAATACAGATTCATGCGTCGGGCACACCCCCTAACTGTGTCCTCCCCACCCCACAATGTCATCATCCATTGCGATGTTTCACTGTAGACATCGTCCTATGCCAATTTTGTTGACATAGCCCAACCCTAGTTAAAATGTTGCCTTAATTCACTTTTAGCAAGCAAAATGATTAAATTTAGCTTTTTATTTGTCATTTATTTACATAAATTAGTAGAGAGTTTCACATCTGTGCATCCCTAATGCCACAGTGTTCACACATTTCATGAAGTGCGAGAAGAGAAAGTATTAATGTGAAATAAGACATGAGCAGTCCATGTGTGGGAAAGAGCTCACTGTGTTAATGTTCTCCACGTCCACAAAGACCAACATGCTGCCGGTCTTCTCCTCTCCTTCCAGCCGTTCTTCGGTCTCTCTCTCTCTGCCGTGCAGTGTGTTGCTGCGGCTGGCCGTGGCTCTGACGCTGAGAGAGCGGCTTGCGCAGATGAAAGCCGTGTGTCGAAGGACCCTGTGGCTAAAAGTTTCAGAGAAAGCCAAGATGAGTCACTGGAAGTCGTGTGGTACTTTTCAAACTCTAAATGATGTTAAAGGCCAATTAGTCCTCTTTAAATGGCAGACAGCAAATTTCCAAATGAAAATGCATATGCTTATGTTTGATTATCAGACACTTAACAGTGCAAAACCACAACTACTCAGCATCAGCAGGAGCCAATGAAAGGAAGTTCAAATATCTTTAACACTCTATATAAAGAATAAGTTATATTTTGGAGATTTTGCTTTTATTAGATAGTACAGTCGAGGAGACACAGGATCCAATGTTTCGTACTAATATTTTCAAATTTCTATTTAATCAGTTAAGTGCCATATGGTGGGTCTCTAAAAACAGCAAACACCACCACTACACCACAGGAAACAATGGTATTCACAGGTAAAGTAGCTTATTCATTGACGATATTGTTTGTATCGATAATTATATAGCAGTAAAGCACTAATGTACTATACATTACAGCCACCTTTTACTGTTAAGTGACCAAAAACCGCTCCAGATAAATACATTTGTAAGTATTACATAAATGTAATTACATTATTATAAAGATTATTTATAATATTGTTATTATTACAGTTATTACTGTATTATTTATAAAAGTATTATCACTGTATTATATAAACGCACACACATACACACTACCGGGGACTACTTTCAGGCGCTGCGTAATATCACTGCGCCTGCTGCGGCCATGTTACGGCAGCAAAGTTCCTTGATTATTACGCCGGAATGAGAGTACTTCCTAATCATATCAGCCTAGAAAATCGCAACACTTCATTTTCCGCCGATCTTAGTACACGATATAACTACAGAAGAGTCAAGTTTTAAATAGGACAAATATCGAAACTCTTTGATCGTTTTTGAACGCGATGCTACTGGTCTAATTGGATTCAATGATCTATGCTAAGCTATGCTAAAAGTGCTCTCGCCAGACCCGGAGATTGGCTGAATGGATTCAAAAACGGTAAAACTCAGAGAATGAGCCTATTTCCAAAAAAAGTGGAGTGTTCCTTTAAGACAATGGCTTGAACCCATATATTCAAGTGCACTTATGGTGCTTTTCCACTGCTGGTACGACTCAGTACGGCTTGGTTTGCGTTTCCACTGCAGTTTAGTACTGAGTGGGCGGGATTCTTCACGTCATTATAGTTGCGCCGCCTTTACTGCCGTGACTCCAGAAAAACTTTTTTATTCCGCATCGCTCCATCAAACTCTCGCTGGATCCGCTCCTCAGCTATCAATGAGAGGAATGTCTGTACTTCTTCAACAGACAACGAAACAGACATTTTTTGGTTGTTAAAAAAAAAAGGTGCGCTCATTCAAAACAGGTGCATTCGATCCTTCACTGGCTGTGCTCATTTAACGATTTTCTCCAGCCAATCAGTGATCAGCAGAGGTTACACGTCACGTTTTGGTAATGGTACGGTTCGCTTGGAACCTAAACCGAGATGGTACTGTACCCAGTGGAAAACCCCCTGTACTGAACCGTACCATGCAGTGGAAAAGCGCCATTAGTGAAATAATAACAGTCCAGCAATATGTTCACTATATATATATATATATATATATATATATACACACACACACACAAAGAAGCTACACTGGCTTGAGAAAAACCAGCTTAAACAAGCCCTGATCAATTCTTAATATTGTCCATTATTAGTTTAAATAAAGCATACACAGCCATTTACCTGAGTTTGGCGGTCTTTTCTGTACTCTCATAGTAAAATAGAAAGTTGATTTCATGGACCCCCTCTCGGTCAGGCCCCCTGAGCCATAATGGGATCTGTAACGCCTCCCCAGGTCCCAACACACCTCGTGATAAAGGAATCTCTGCCACCACCGGCCGGTCACAGCTTGTGACCCCGAACGCTGCTGGAGACACGAGCGACACGGTCGCCACTGATGGGGGCATGGCCATAGTCTTGTATGCAGAGCAGTGCTCTGCTGCTGTGGGGGTCACTGGGGTGAGGTCAGAGGTGGCACTCCCGAACGTGAAGAACTCTGGGTGTGTGGATGCCACCCGAAGACCAGTGAGAGGGACTGCACTCACATTCACAAACTCCACCCACGCTTTTCGGATCTCACCACACAATAAACCAGTGGGGAAGTTAATGAAAAACACCTGGGCGGAAAAGGAAAGACAAACAGTAATTACATGGTTTATCTAACAGAGTTAGACTATTGATATAAAGTCTGGTGCACATGTAGCTTATTCTCGCAAAGAATCGCCACTTAACCCTGCCAGGGACAGGAAGAAAAAATTATTTATGGATAAAATAACATAACATTGCATAACATATAAAACATAAAAGTTTTAGAGTTTTTATTAAAAATGGATCTTACAATGATGGACAGACATTGTTAAAAAAAAAAGTTTGCAGAATAAAAAAAAAAAAAAAAAAAAGTGTCTCAGATGACTGGAATATCATTCTAACTGAATCTTTCACAAGATCGGTGGTGGGCCGTCAGGGCCAGCAAAGCCTTCGCTGCTGGCCTAAACACTATCAGAATCACTGACTTAGTTTTAATAATTTTTTTTTTTTTTACATGAACGTGTATTAAATTATTTACAATAGTCCACTCTCTTCATTTCATAGCTTTTCTCTTGGTTGCGCTGCTTCCAGTAGTGTATGTTTATATTAGAGCTTTTATCCAATCATATTTCAGCAATCGCGTTGCCAGGGTCAAAGAAATGCAAAGAAAGCACGGGCGTCTGTAGCTTAAAATCAATGACAATGAAACTGTTGTTTTAACCAATCAGATTCCGAGTTGGCAGAACCAGGGCCATCTAGCAGGCTTACGATAACGTCAGCATTTTCTCGTCCTTTGATTGGATGCTCAGAGAGTGCACTAATCAAAGCTACCTAACAGCATCACTGTAAATCATTGTTGTTTTCACAGTATTAATGTTTCTCAGGTTTCTTACCGACCGTATATGCTGTGTACAGTGAGTTATTGTATATTTTCAGTGCATTCTGAAAAATATTCGCCTTCTGTAAGTCTAAATACTAAATACTGGCAAAATATAAATCCAGGGTTAAGTTTCCGTAAGAATATCTCAGTTTCTCGGGTCGAGCCGTGTTAACTGGACTTTTCCTTCGGCCGCAGCGCCGCTGGCAGAGAGGCAGACCGGCGGGGAGACTCGTGAAGACGAAGAGCAGTAAGAGTTTGTTAAATTGTTAGGTCAACTTTAAAACACATGTAATCATCTTATTATTGTGTTAATTGGGTTTCTTGCTTTAGTAATAGCATTCATTCTCGCTACATAAGATACCTGTCTGTGATGCAGTGCCCTGTTACAGTGCATTTCTGTGTAATATTTATGGTTTCTATAGCCGTGGCATCATTATGATGGTATTAAGAGGTGTATTAATTCATGTAGGATGCCACTGAAGGCCAAGGTGTAAAATGCACGGCCCGCCATTCACATAAGAACACTCAATAAAAGTATTTCAGTCAGCCGAAATCAATAATTACTGATGATTTCACAGACATAACTAAAGCACAAAAAAAGCTGAACATCCTTGAGGACTTTGTTCACCATCTTTTTATAAAGAAATTCAATGCCTTGAAATAAAAACTTAAATTTACCAACTAGTACTTCCTCAGAAGCCAATGTAGACTGGTAATTTAAAACAATACTGATAAAAATGTGGGCGCCCTGAATCCCAGAAGCATTGGAACATATAATTTTTGCCAGCTGGACAGCTCTTTTGTGATCTTGCTGTAAATAGATTTACTTTTGGGACTTCAACTAGAGCACAAATCTTCATTACAATGCCAACATTTTTGTGCCAGATAAACTACTGAATGGTTGATTTAGATGTAGATGGCTTTGTCTCTTCGTTGGAACAGATTTGGCGAAATTCAGCATTACATCACATGCTCACAAATGAATCCTCTGCAGTGAATGGGTGCCGTCACAATGAGAGTACAAACAGCTGATCAATTACCAACTTGTGAAGTGAAAATCTGCGTGTTTGTAATAAACAAAACCATCAAGATTTAAGTACTTTAAACTGTTGCTTCTGGCCAAAATATGAGCCCATAATGTCCTCCAATCCTCCAGTGAAAAAAAATCCATCCTCTGTTGTCATCACACATCAAAATCCACCAACATCTTAGTTTAGAGCTATTTTTGCTTGTAAACGGTGCTTGATAAAAATAAAAAAAATGACAGATTTGATTTTCACTCTACAAGATGTTAACTGATGTACTGAGTGGTGTGGATTATTGTGATGTTTTCATTAGCGGTTTGAACTCTCATTCTGACGGCACCCATTCACACTGCAGAGGATCCATTGGTGAGCAAGTTCTCCAAATGTGTTGCGATGAAGAAATTTTTAACAGATTCCAAAAAATAAATAAACTGAACTTGCTCTTACTTCATTTTTGCTAATAAATGAAAATACACAATATATTCAGATTGATTTTGGTTGAGATATATAAAATTGCTATATTGTGAACCAAAATCAATTTGAACATAGTGTATATTCAATACATCACTCAGGCCTTGCAGTGCAATATGAACACAGTAAATCATTAAATAGTTTCGATTTAACTGTGACGAGTGTTTTTACACTAGATCTGCTCTCAGGACCAGTTTAGGTCCTGTAGCTTATTAAAGCTTAAAATCAAAGTTTGATTTACTCAAACACACCTCCAGTAAGGGCATAGGTGGAGTAATAATGGGGTCCAGGCGGCGGTCTGGTCCATATTTGACGGAAGTCTTTTCTTCTTTGGTCATATTGAGTCGGGGTCCCTGGATCTCCAGATTCTGCTGTCCACGAACACACATCGGCTCCCCGGCCAGCGAGCCTGCAGCACAGATATCAGTCACATCTACAGTTAGTCTTACATCAGATAAATAACTCTAACTGTTGGTTTCAGTGTTCACAAAACATCAAAGAATGAGTGTTTGTGATACACCTTCACTGTCGTCCACTTCTCCAGTGTCCAGGTTGTACACCACACCGAGAACATGCAACTCTCCAGTCTTATGAGGAAGCAACTTCAAACGGGCCTGAGAAAGCGAGACCAGAACGAACACAAAGCCAATTCAGGTAAAGCAGTGGGGAGAAAGAGAAATTAGAAGAGGAGAGATAAGAGGAAAACGGTGCACGAACCACTTTGGTCTCCTCTGGACTTATGGTGAACTCTGGAATGACTTGCGTATCAATGATGTCATTGAAGGCCGTGGTCTGGAATAGATTCAAATGTAGAAGTTAATCAAACTGATGAGAAACTCAAAGCTGGACGCCTCAGGCACGATGAACCGAGAGACGATTAACGGCCTCACTTCTTTCAAAGATGCTGCCACTTTCTCATTGGTGAAGGTTTCTCCGGCTGTGCTGCCCTGAGGGCTTGAGAAGTCTTTCAGAGTAAACTTCCACAGCAGAGACAGAGCCGACAGAGCCAAAGGAACCTTCAGGGGGTTGCGGAAAACCACCTCCACAATGATGGGCTCTGTGATGCAAAAACAAGAAAGAAGCCAATGTATTAACAGCAAACGACATGAAAGAAAACGATGAGAAACAGGAACAACACATGAGTCAGATCTGAGGATGTACCAGTTGACCTGCAACAGTAAAACTAGAAAAGGCTCAATAAATCCTAACGTATCAATACAGAAAAACTACAAGGTTACAACTTAACACGCAGCCAGCGTATAACTAAGGTACTTGATCCCACACAAAAACTCTTGAATCATTTTGTCAAGCAATATTATTTGTGCTATGCTGCTGAAATATAATTATTCCTCATTAACAAATAAGTAGGAACATGGCAGCAACACTAAAGGGTTGTTCCAGTTCCTCTTTACTCTTCCCCCTCGCTGTGGGGTGTTAACAGGTGAATGTTCGGCCATTATGATAACCAATTCATTTCTATGATCAATACTTGTTTTACTTGCACCCCGCTATATATAATCACTGATGAGGCAGAGAGATAATTCAACCAGGTCAAATACAAGTAAGGCTGTTATGCTTCAATAGTTCTCTCTTAGATTTCATTAAATAAAGAGGAAAGCAAATGGTGAATAATTCATCTCAGTTCAATTAAAAATACTCTTAACAAACCAAAAACGCAGCCCCGCAAGGCATCAAACGCAATAATGAAGACCCTAAAGTAGGGTCCACAGAAACCAAGAGTTGTGTCAATGTAGCAGTCGAGGCAATATAGATGTGTTCAAAAAAAATAACATTAGAAGACCAGATATAAAGCACAAACAAAAATGCTTAAAAAGCAGGTGTTGTAGGAGGGAAAGCGTACCTTCCACTACGGCAAGGGGGTATCTGAGGTTGTCCGTCTGACTGTTCAGACAGCATTGGGAGGGTTGGAAAGTGTTGGGCACCGTCCCTTTATTCGTCACGGCGACGACCCGTTCCTCCAACTCCCTCCACATCTGGGAAAGATCCCGGTCAAACTCCTGGTCCAAAGAGACATGCGTTGCGGCTTGTTTCTCGCCTGTGGAAAATGAAGTAAGAGATTAGAAAATGCAACTGGTACTGTACATGCCAGTCAGTCAGATCAGTAATCTCATACAGATCTCATTAATATAAAAAAAATTAAGTTCAAATTAGTATGTGTGTGTAAATAGAAGTTTACAATTTGATAGTGGTCACTCATCATTAAATACTATTTTGCCCTCAATAACTTGGATAAATTGTAATAAAGCATTTATAAATAGTATTCCATGTTGTGTGCTCAATTAATGACAATAAAATCTGCAGTAACACTTTATTTTAAGGAGTTCTTGTTACACTAATTATACATTTAAGTACTGAGCAATATTAAGTAACTACATGCACTTACTATATGGTTAGGTTTAGGATTAGAGTTCGGATTAGGGTTGCTTGCATGTAATTATGCATAATTTGCATAATTATAATAGTAAGTACATGTAATGCGTTACCAAAACTGCATGCATAATTATACAAGAAAAATGCTGTTTAATAGTTTGATGAAATGTAACATTTGTGACATTTTGTACGAACAGCTCAAGACTCTCTCTGGATCATTCCCAATCAAGAACATGATCGTTAAGTTTCCCTTCACACATTTCATCTCTCCTTACAAATATGACCGGCAAATCAAGGCAGCAGAAAGGGAATATTATAGAACGAAGAATATATAAACTCCATATATATATATATATATATATATATGTCCAAACAGCCAGTGTCTCAGAAGATATTTGGCATTCAGAGCCTCAGGCAAGTGGCGCATTGGAAGAGACAACAGGTACATACATTCATCATTCAACACACACCACTAAAGCCTCCCTCCCTTTCAGAGTGAGATCCGGGCAAAGACTTTAATTAAAAAGGTTTTCACACCTCCTCAGGCCTGTTCTCTTCACTCCATCGCTTACTCACCATTTTTTTTTTTAAACACACATCTGAGTTCCGTGATATTTCTGAAATGATTCTTTTTGTTTGTGTCTCTTTTAATTGAAGTGAAGTTCATTGCAGATATCAAATGTGGTAGTCCATGTTCTTTCTCTTATTTTAAATGTAATTTATTCTGTGATGTAAGGAGCAGCCCCTCAGCACTACTACTACGCCTTTTTAAGTCTCATTTAAAATTCTCGCTGGAAATTACTTTTTTATCGGAGTATATAAATGGTGCTGTGTTCATCTTCATTTCACTGTGGGCATGATGGGGAAAAGGCCATCTCAATTTAATGTGGATGTTAAAATATGTCATTCATAACCCTAGCACTGTGCTTTGTTTATTTGTGCGCAGAAACAGTGAATTATATCATTGTTCAGGTCACTTTCCAAGGCAATATGCTTGCTTTTTGTATGAATAACGACTAAAATTACAGTCGATTTCTCACAAAAATGCTTGAAATATTCTTTTGAAAGGTTTAGGGTTAGTTATCTCTTATACTCACCAAGGCTGCATTAATTAGCCCAAAAATACAGTAAAAATAGTAATATTGTGACATGTTATTACAAATTAAAATAAAAGTTTTTTTTATTTCATATATTGTAACCTGTAATTTATTCCTTTAATACAAAGCTGAATTTTCAGAATCATTACTCCAATCTTCAGTGTCACGTGATCCTTCAGAAATCATACTAATATACTGATTTGCTGCTTAAGAAGCTTTGTATTATTACAAATGTTGAAATTGTACTGCGTAATATTTGTGTGTAAACTGTTACACTTTTTTTCAGGATTCTTTGATGAACAAAGTTCAAAATAACAGCATTTATTTGAAATAAATGAAAATAAAATTTCAAAATGTTTATTTAGTTTAATGCATCATTTCAGGAAAAAAAAATAATATGTATAATAAATGTATGGACTACTTTTATGGCGTTTTGTCATGTTTTGGGGGGATTTTACCAACCCTAACCTCTGTTCACTTTCATTGTATGCATGAGAGCAGCATGAACATTTCGCTATATATCTCCTTTTGTGTTCCACAGAAAAAAGAAACGCATAACAGTTTGGAACAACATTTTGTTCATGTGAACAGTCACTTTCTTGTGTACATGAATGAGTGAGACAGACAGAGGGTGCTTACCTTCAGCGAGTCTGCGCTCATGGCCGAAGAACACGCGTGTTTGTGAGCTGTGCAGGCAGGGCAGAGGCAGCTGCGGGAGGGAGCTGTCACCGGTCAGCTGACTCATGCTCTGAGGGTAAAAGTCAAAGTGTCATTAACATCACTTGAAGAAATGGCACTTCTTTTCACCTACAAGTTGTACAAGTTGATTTTACACTGTTCCTGGAGTGCTAGAATGGCACCATAAAACTCCCATTAAGAAACAAAACAAAGAAGAAAGTTGTCATTTCCTCTTTATGTATTCAGGCCGGGTGCTTGAAGGTGATGGAGTTCTGTGGACCAGAACAACCCAAGGCCAGAGTGCTGATGAAAAGACTGAACCAAACGATGACGAAAGAGCAGTCTCACGCAGAGACACAGACAGTTAAACTCAGGGCTAAAGTCTGACTGTGGTGGAGGAAAGAAACTGGGTCAGTGGCCTGAATGTGACACTAGAGTCTAGCTGCTTTCTGAGAGTAAGAGAGAAAATGCAGGTTCACTGTGAAAACTGCTCTTATCTTATGTCTCTATTTTGCATTTCAAGTGAAATGTAAAAACAGTAATAATATAAAAAGTAATATGTGACCCTGGACCACAAAACCAGTCTTAAGTCGCTGGGGTATATTTGTAGCAATAGCCAACAAGACATTGCATGGGTCAAAATGATCGATTTTTCTTTTATGCCAAAAATCATTAAGATATTAAATAAAGATCATGTTTCATGAAGATATTTTGTACATTTCCTACCATCAGGGTTCCCACTCTTTCATGAACACCAGATTCAAGGACTTTTTTAAGCACCATTTATTGTATATCAAGCACCTATCAAATTCACACGCCAGTATATGTAGTGTCATGAAAGACCTTACAGTACTAAACATTTTACTTACACTTAACATTTACATTAAAAATTTCAGAGTAATAATGTTTTGAATGTGTAGGTTCCATACATTTTTTGAGCAGCCGTGTTCAAAGGAATTTAATGAAATCCATTGAAGTTAATACTGGTAATATTCAAATATAATTTCTAAAATATTGATAAAATACAAGAATTAAATTTGAAAGAATTTCTCAACTTTTAAATGAATAAAAAGTGGTTAAATGTTGTAATAACACTGTAAAACCTGTTAACATTAAAAATGTGCACACTCTCAATAGAGACGTTACTCAATAATAAATAACTCAAGTCAAAATTATTTTGTAAATCCCATTTTTTCATCCTTGACCTAGAGGAATGCAGGTGCTCAAACATGCAGCTGCTCAATTTCAATATTTTTTTAAAAATGTCATGAACATTCTAAACCTATATATATATATATATATATAAAGAAAGAAAAGAAATAAGAAAATAGGACTTTCCTAAAAAAAAATTCCTTGCAGTTACCGTGTCTTTTCTTCTCCACCTGTTTTTGTCTAACCCTGCTGACCCAATGAACATTTCACTGACCAATGGTCCTGTCTTAACTTTAAAATTTCTGTATTGCATTAGTTTTGAATATTTCTCATTGGGGATTTAATAATTTTTGTCTTTTCAGTTAAATCTCTTTTTTGGCTCATTTTATCTGTAAAACAAAACGTGTCTAATAATTCTGCACACATGAACATAAGGGGTTTTTCACTCCAGCCTTCATGGAGAATTATATATTACTTATAAATGATTAAATACAAAATTAATAGTAGTTATTGAGATTGATGTGGTTTGGTATTGGTAAAATGTGCTTGGAAAAAAATATGATCAGAATATCAACTTGCCTAATAATTATGCACACACTGTAAGATGTGCTCGCTTTACACAGAGTGTGTGTGATCGCGAAATTGAAAGTGAACTGCGAGCGCTCATTCAAATGTGATTTCAATACCCCACATATTAATATCGTGAAAATTATATACAATATAGAATGCTTGCGGGAGCGGGAGAGGCTTAAGAGGCTGCACATCATCACATGCTAAGTTTTTTTTTTGCGCTACGCCATCTCCACCCCAATCATTTGTGCTGTTACGTTCTGTCTTTGACAGCACATATAGGACAATTTTTGAATAACGCCATAAACTAAATTTAATGCAAGCACTTTCAAGGACCTTTGTTTAAGTACTTTCCAGGCCTTGAATCCATAAGTCTGAAATTCAAGTACTTTCAAGAAGCGTGGGAACCCTGTACCATAAATATATCAAAACTTAATTTTTGATTAGTAATATGCATTGCTAAGGACTTCATTTGAATAACTTTAAAGGCGATTTTCTCAATATTTTTTGCACCCTCAGATTCCAGATTTTCAAATAGTTGTATCTCAGCCAAATATGGTCCTATCCTAACAAAGCATACATCAATGGAACACTTATTTATTCAGCTTTCAGATGTTGTATAAATCTCAGTTTTGAAATATTGACCCTTATGACTGGTTTTATGGTCCATGGTCACATATTTGAAACATGAGTATGTACAAATCAATCACTATTTTCAAAAACATTTTTTTAATACACACTGCCATTCAAAGTTTTGGGGTAGGTAAGATTTTTAATGTGTTTTTGAAAGAAGTTTCCTATTCACATCAAGGCTGCATTTATTTAGAGTAAAACTCTAATATTGTGAAATATTAATACAATTTAAAAGAACTTTTTGTTGTTGTTGTTTTTTACTTGAATAAAATTTTAAAATGAAGAACTCAAATTGTGAAACTCATGTATTACATACTTTCAATGCACACATACTGAAGTAGTTTAAGTCTTTGGTTCTTGTAATTGTGATGATTTTGGCTCACATTTAACAAAAACCCACCAATTCACTCTCAACAAATTAGAATATGGTGACATGCCAATCAGCTAATCAACTCAAAACACCTGCAAAGGTTTCCTGAGCCTTCAAGATGGTCTTTCAGTTTGGTTCACTAGGCTACACAATCATGGGGAAGACTGCTGATCTGACAGTTGTCCAGAAGACAATCATTGACACCCTTCACAAGGAGGGTAAGCCACAAACATTCATTCCCAAAGAAGCTGGCTGTTCACAGAGTGCTGTATCCAAGCATGTTAACAGAAAGTTGAGTGGAAGGAAAAAGTGTGGAAGAAAAAGATGAACAACCAACCGAGAGAACCGCAGCCTTATGAGGATTGTCAAGCAAAATCGATTCGAGAATTTGGGTGAACTTCACAAGGAGGCTGGGGTCAAGGCATCAAGAGCCACCACACACAGATGTCTCAAGGAATTTGGCTACAGTTGTCGTATTCCTCTTGTTAATCCACTCCTGAACCACAGACAACATCAGAGGCGTCTTACCTGGGCTAAGGAGAAGAAGAACTGGACTGTTGTCCAGTGATCCAAAGTCCTCTTTTCAGATGCCACGCCGAATTGAGGCAGTGATTAAAGCAAAAGGAGCCCCTACCAAGTATTGAGTACAGTAAATGAACATACTTTCCAGAAGGCCAACAATTCACTAAAAATATATATTTTTTTATTTTTATTATTGGTCTTATGAAGTATTCTAATTTGTTGAGATAGTGAATTGGTGGATTTTTGTTAAATGTGAGCCAAAATCATCACAATTAAAAGAACCAAAGACTTAAACTACTTCAGTCTGTGTGCAGTGAGTTTATTTAATACACAAGTTTCACAATTTAAGTTGAATTACTGAAATAAATGAACTTTTCCACGACATTCTAATTTATTGAGATGCACCTGTATGTGTGTGTGTGTGTGTGTGTGTGTGTGTGTGTGTGTGTGTCTGTAAATAATTATGAATAATTGAAATTGCATTCAATAAACAGAACAAACAGGTGAAAGAATATGACATCTGAATGTATTTTGCTTGAAAATGCACTACTTTGATAAAAATGCATGTATTTCTGATGAAACCTATCTGCATTCAAATGGTGATAAAACATGAACAAATGAAGATAGAATAAAATAGTTTTTTTGTTTGTTTAAAAGCAGAGGCTCGGTTCTTTATTTTAATATGTTCTTATATTCATAGCAGAAAATATTCTGAGGGCCATCAAATTTAAGTGAAAATCATCAAAAATGCTGGCGGTGGCTGGCAACTTTAAAAAAAAAAAAAAAAAAACCCTGGCGGGGAAAGAGTTAAAGTCAATTTTGATTTCATGTTCGTCTTCACACAAAGTAGATAATTATAATGTTTTAATAATCACTATAATTCTGTGAAAATAGGGAAGCTCACACCACAGCTATAACAATAACGACACAAAAGAACAATAACATTATTCATTTTTTACCCAGCTGATGAACAATAAAAACTGGCCGGAGCTCAAGTATTTAAAGTGGCAGACGACGTAACTGCATCGCTCTCTTAACAAACATTACGTTATCGTCTGTTGGTGTGGACACTAATATAGTTCTCATTCTTAGTGTGAATGAGCCTTAAGTTGCACGTAATGTGATGCCCGTGTGTGTTTCTAACCTTGTACACATAGAGGTATTCCCTGAGGAAAGCAGCCTGCTGTACAGCCGACTGTTTGCTGTCGTTGATGAGAATGTGCCGGAAGGCGGCCACTGCGTTCTCTGGCTGCCGCAGAGTAAAGGACTGTCGCCCGATGGTGAAGTTGATGTGATCTTCAGCCAGTGTCCAACCTTTACCTTTATACACCTGCAAAGCCTGGCAGTAGCACCTCAACGCATGTCTCTTCTGTAACATCAAGAGAGACAGTGTGAACTGACTGACGCATTAAAAGAATGCGTCTGCATCTGTGAGAGCACTTCATGTTTACTGCAACATCAATAGCTTTTACAGCTGTTAAAGCAGCGTCAGCTTCCAGGTGAAAATTGACAGCCTGTAAACACAGCTTTTTCTTAAGAGCCAATGCCTTTTCAGATGTCTTGTAAGCTTTTGATATATTCAGGGCAGTAAGCAGCAAACTTAGATGAGTCAATCAAGCTTTACCTGTTACAGCAAGATATCAGCATTTGACACTCAAGATGAGGCTTGCCATAATGGTCACATGATAGAGCAAGAGTATATGTATGTGGGTGATATGATCAAAATCTCATATACTCAGAAACTAAACAAAAAAACTACAGTAGAACAAATAAATAAGAAATGTTACATTCTTCATGGTGTAAATTAAAATATATATTTCTTCTTATTAAAGTTACAAATGTGGTTTAGTCAAGAGCAGTGGGAGATATTCCCTCTTTTGTTGTTTGATTAACATGAATGACACAGCAGGAATTTTATACTCCAATATACTGTTACACGTTTTCTTTTTCAGCTGTTTACTTTCACTTAAGACTTAACACTAAACTGTGTTTACGAGGATACTTACAAAGACAGGCATTTTGACACATAAAAGTGTGTGTATTTAACAGTTCAAGGCCTATAAAGCGGCAAAAATAACTCCAGCATTCAATGAGCGTCGTCTTCACGTGTGCTCGCCTCTCTGACAGCGTTCAGAAATAGTCCATCAGACAGCAGGTGCATATAGCCAATTGATTCTCTTTCACTGCTGATTGCATTTTAATAGCTTAAAATAATTGATTTTTAAACAGCAATGCTTAAAAATGTGTGTTTTCATGATGTTTAATGCATTGCATACACAAGGCCCTGCACTGTCAAAGACAATATCTGAGTTTATTACTTCTTACTAATGCTGACAATGACAGACGTGTACATTTTAGGAAAGTGTTTCTTGTGTCTGCGGTCATACCTGTCCAGCTTTGCTGAAACGATGACCAGCAAGTATCATGTGGAAGGCAAACTTCCTCACCATGGGGCTGCGCATATTAATGAAGCAGTGAGCCGCCTGCTCCAATAGGAGTGCGCTCCGTAGGTCAGAGTCCTATCAGAGAGGGAAAGAGGAAGTGACGTAAATTGGCAAATGGCCTAGCCAAAAACGTGAGATTGAAGCGGGAACACCTGTTTGAAATTACATGCTTCTAAAACATTTGGTTTAGTTTTAGTAATTTAGATGTAATTCAGAAACGCTGTCAGCTGGGACTTGAGCTCACCTCACTGGTCATCTTGATCAGGAGTGTGGCAGCATCAGAGTATTTGGTCTGACTCTTCAAAATCTCAGCACTTAAGAGACAACATCGCTCAGCCAATAGCATGTTTCTGTGACACAGACATAAAAACATTGTCTTACACACATTATATGCATGCAGGTTTCCAACAAAATCTGAATGATCCTTCCATCAAGTACTTAAGCAACATAAACTTATGTCTGACCTAAAAGCAGAAGCAACGAATAAAATTCATTTTATTTAAAGTACTAATAAAATCAATAAAAAAGACTCCAATTTAAATTAAAGTCACAAAAAATTAAGCAAGGCCTAAAGAAGGAAGCAAGAATGAAAATGTTAAAATTATTAGTTTAAAAAAAACAAACAAAAAACACTGATGTCTGACCTAAAAGAGGAAGCAAAAATGACAACTGATTGACTTATTGATTTAAATAAAATGTAAAAACTGAACAAATTTCTAAAAGCCACATAAAGTGATGTCCGGTCTAAAGAAAGAAAGCAAGAATGAAAATATATTTTATTCATTTATTTTTATCAAATAAAGTGAAAAAAATAAACAATAAATAAATAATAATAATAAAAAAATAAAACAAAAATAATTTCTAAAAGCACATGAAGCAATGTCTGGCCTATTTATTTAACAAAACTAAACTAATTTTTAAAAAGCCACATAAAATGATGTCCAAGAACTAAAATAAATGTAATTTTATTTATTTATTAAAAAAAACAAAAAAAAAAAACAACTGATGACACTAAAACTAAGAAAAAAAACTAAAACTAATTGTATTTATTAAAACTAATTAAAACAGTAAAGTACTAAACTCATTTTTCATTTAGTATGAAACACTGAAGCAAAAATTCAAATAGTTAGTTACTTAATAAATTAAAATTCTTGAAATAAAGCAAGAACTAAAATTACATCTTAATTTTAAAAGCTTTAGATTTACTTAATTTTATTTTTAAACATTTTACATTTATATAATGTGTTACCAAATAGTATATAAATGGGGGCGGAAGGAAAATAATTCCATATGAATCAACAAAGCAGTAACGTGTTACAAAACCAAATGCAAGCGAATGCATGTTCTTACTTGCACACGTCTCTGTAGGTCTGAATGGCCGTGTCCATGTAGTGTGCTGGGTACGGCCTGGGTGCCCCGCTCTGCAGAAAAGCAGCGACAGCAGCCATCTCCTGTAGAGATAGAGACAGCAGGCCAGGCAGTCAGTCTGAGGTGAGTTCATTCAGTTGCATTACTCTGATAACCCACAGAAACAAAGCTAGAGTCTCTATCTGTGGAGCTAATTTCAAGCAGCAGTTGTGCTATGACTGTGGTGTGCATCTCACCAGCGCTCCAGCAGCATACAGCATGGCCTGGTCAGAGAGGAAGTCCTTCTTGGCAGTGTGGTAGCAGTTGTAGGCCAGCTCATAGTGCTGAACGAGGAAGCAGAGGTCGGCCATCTTCCTGATCTGAAGCTCTGGAGCCTCTGAGGGATAGCTGATATCGCAGAGGTCAAGAGTCAGATAAGAACAACAAAAACTATTTTATTTGTACTTCAAGTCACTTACAGCAGCCCTGCAGTGTTCTTTAGTTCAGCAATACTCTTCTCTGGGACTTTCCCTCCACCAAACAACTTCTTAGTGGCGGAGAATAGAGATCGGCTCAGACCTTTTCTTGAGACAAGCTACAATGAGAGATAAATAAAGATTAAGAAAATGACAGAAAAGAAAAGTTCAAAAGCTGTGCAGAACAAGTTTTAGAAAAAAAAATAAAATAAAATTCGTGATCAGATAAATAAATATTTAAATATCTTCTAATTAAAACAGTAAGGGTTCCTGTGCAGTTTAGAAATCTGGAAATTGATTTAAGTAATTTCCAAGAAATGCATGGAAAAAGGCAAGTGCAATAGCTATTTTATTTGCGCTTATTTCATACATAGACTTTACAATCATTTACTTCACACACTTGTTACTGCATTCTAATTTTAAAGGTTTATGTAATACAACATGATTTCCTTTGGCTTACTGGTTCCTGCGCAGTTTAAAAAAGTATTTCTCTTAAGTAATTTGCAGGTCTGGAAAAGTATGGGGGAAAAAAAGCACAGCGTATGGAAAAATGTGTTTGGACTATTTGCCCTATTCAGTGTTCTAAAAAATTTAATTAATTTCTAAAAATAAATTGATCATACAAGTAGAGAGCTTTCATGACAAACATTTAGTAATCATCTGAACACGACTGAATTAAATCAAGGCACACTTTTTCATTACGCAGAACTCTTTAAGCAGACTTTTTTTTTTTTAACTTCACTAAACAAATGTGTGTGCACCACGCAAACCAGCAAAAGATAAAGAAGCAAACATGTAGGCCTAGTAGAAAATGTATCTGTATGTAAGCTGATTAGCCTACTCTTGACAGCGAGCTGGTTTGGTTTTTGAGAGACGTGCAGAGACGGCAACACGGCTGTTTGATTGGTGATCGCGCTTTGCTTAGTCCTTCTTAAAAAAAAAAAAAAAAAAAAAAAAAAAAAAAAAAAGAGACTGTAGGGATAATGTTAAAAAATATTGTTCTATGTTCTGTTCTTTCCATTTATCAAAGAATCCTGTAAAAAATGTTTCCACAAAAAATATTAAGCAATTGTTTTTAACATTGATAATAATAAGAAAGGTGACACTAAAGACCGGAGACTAATGATGCTGACAATTCAGCTTTGCATCACATGAAAAAATAAAATTACATTTACAAAAATATATTAAAATAGAAAAAAGTTATTTTAAGTTGTACTAATATTTAAAAATATTACTGTTTTAGTATTTTTTTTGTTGTTGTCGTTGTCGTTGATGATTAAATAAATGCAGCCTGGGGCCTGTTTCATAAAACAGGCTTATTTCAGTTAGTCCGACTTATTTTGAACCAAATCAACTGACAATACGTCAGACTAACTAAAATAAACCTGGCTTATTTGGTAAACTTGTTTTATGAAACAGGCCCCTGGCTGCGAATACAAAACTTGTTTCAAAAATTTAACAAAAAATCTTACAGCCCCCAAACTTGGCATTATCTCAAAATACACTACAAATAAAATACACAACTACTGTAATCAATACAGTCAATCAATACAGAGACTTGTGTTTATGTACCTGGTCGTTTAGCTGCCGTATGTTCTTCTCGATGTGCGGCAGTAATCCTCTGAAGGTGAACTCCTGGATAAACTGCCGGATGTGATCGTGGTCGTTCAAGGTCAGGCAGGTTCCTCGAGGGGTCGGGGTGCTGTGAGAGGTCACGCTGGCCTGTTTTTGAGGCCTCGTCACGTCCACATTGTTTACAGGCTGAATGGCGTTGTTGCTAGGGTAACCGGCATCAGTGGGCGGGTCCAGCTGCAGAGGATGAGTCTCTGAGACGCCATCTGCAAACATGAGAGGAACATTTAATTAACATTAGACAATCGTTCAATCAATCTCATCAATATGAGGCTTATAACCAAAATCCCTGATAATGGGGTTCAACTGTGCTGGACTAACCTCTATTGGATGGATCAAGACCATCTTCCTCTGCGCCGATGTTGTTTTCAACCGCATTACTCACTGCAGATTCTTCAAATAGCTCCTATAAAACACCACCAGGGATGAGGAACATTTCATTTAGCCGATCCAACTCAATTTTCCAAATTCAGAGAAGTCTGACAGTGATACAACAGAGTAATTCCATAAGGTCAGCACATGTTGAACGAAAACAAATAATTCCAGCAATTACTATTTTTCATGTCATCAGATAAGTCTCTAACTTCAATAATGTAAAAAAAACAATCATATAATTAAATTGTTATATTATTGGAACATTAGCATATTAACAACATTTAAATATTAAAATCTCCGGGGGCACTTCAAGGAAATACTTTAGATTAAATGGGTTCAGCTGACTAAAGTTTGAGAATAATATTTCATAATATTTGGTAAATTAACTAATTTTATTGACCACAGTGGAAGAACACTATAAAAATGTATATTATAATGTGTAATAAAATAGATGTGATTTCTTCCACCATGGTCTATAAAATACTGCATTACACTTACACCCCGGATTTGCAAGGTTTACGTTATCAAAACTCAATTTATGGCCACAATAAGCTGCTATGTGGACCAGACCTTCTGTTTAGGAGTTGTATGTTCAGAGCCTGAAGTAAAGTTGTGGCACTCACAGGGTTGTGTATGCTGGTCTTGTGCAAGTACTGACTCCAGGGGTCCGGCATCTGTTCATCCGCACCAGTGCTACCACTCCTGGAGTTTATCTTCAGCAGATAGCAGCCCTGAGTACCATACCGCTGTTTCATATCCTCATACACAGAGTCCGCTCTGAGAGACACAGAGACAGACATCAATACTTACCATCATAAATATATATGACAGCCTAATCTTTTTCCCCACAGTCAGCTTATCTTCTATTCATCAGATCTAGAGGCTGCAGGAAGCACACGATTACCGTGACTGACAACTTATCTACATGCAGAGAACTCTCTGAGGAGGAAGTGGCAAGGAAACAAGCATTCCTGTCAGTTAGATGACGTCAAAAATTAATATTCATAGAAAAACGCTTTGCAAATGCAGTTCATGTTGCTTTTAAGATCTATTTTTATTCTACTCATAATACTTTCTCTAATTAAATCCGAGCAATTACAAAGGAGAAGCAGAAATGTTTTCTCCGGACATCACTTAAGCTTTAATCCCTGAGGCAGTGTTGGATACACGTTTCCAATGTTAATCAACTCTGCTCGTTTAATTGCAGTTGGAATATCAAAAGCTTTGAACTGCATTCACTAGGTGCTGGACATTTATTCCAGACATCAGCTACATTCCAAAAGCGGTTTAATTAACAATTATTTTCCAGTGAAATTAACGATGATGAATCGTGAGAGAATGCATGCTCTCAAACACGTAGTAGCTCTATGCAAATGAACACAAATAAAAAGTAATTAAAGAACAAAGTTATCAAGTTATAAAATGTTAAAGTCCATCCCCTGTTGTCCTCTCACATAAACATTTTATGGATAAAGGACTCATAAAGCCAGAAACAATGTGTTTCAAACACACAGCTTTTTACTTAAGATGTTATCGATAGACTGAAGTTATCGTATATACATTATATACAGTTTGGACTCTCATTCTGACGGCACCCATTCACAGCAGAGCATCCATATCGGTGAGCAAGTGATGCAATACTAAAGTTCCAGAATTTTCTTGTTAAGAAATAAAAAAAGTCAATAATTTCCCAAGCATTGCACTTCTTAAAATTGAACTCCTTTTTAGTGTTTTAGTGTCTTTAGTGTTTATGTTTTTTGTGACTCATCCCCACAATTTGTTTTTCAAATAAACTCACTGGAGGGGAAGATCGAGTGAATAATGACTTCAAATTAAGACTTAGAATACAGTTCTATGGACTATTTTTATGGTACTTTTGTTACAGGTTTGAAATGACATGAGGCTGATTAAATAATGACAGCATTCACATTTTTGGGTGAACTATCCCTTTTACCATTATGTGAGACTGTTTGACTGTGTTTGAAAAAGAAAAAAATAACCAAAGAAACAAACAACACGGGGTATAAGAGAACACTTAAGACACACACACCTCTGCTCGTCTCCTTCACTGATATCATGGAGCAGGACATAATATTTGAGCGTGTTGGGGATGAACCATTTGGGATTAGTGTATTCCCCGCTGTGCTGGATTCGGTGCTGTTCCTGTGACAGCTTGAGGAACTGCTCTGTCGGCACCGCCTCACGGGACGACACCACCAGCATACCTGCAGCCGAGTTCAGGAGATCTCACAGAGTACACAAACAAAACTGAGACCGGCAGAAAAGGGTGCTAAACTGTGCTATACATCTTTTTTTTTTTTTAAACCAATTAAATCAAAAAACCAGCCAGACTGGGAAAAAAGTTTGGATTTTTCTTATCGTTACCAAGCATGATAAACTATCCTTCAAAAGTTTGGAGTAAGTAATCATATTAGAATGATGTGAAATGTAATAATGCTTCACAGTACTAATTTTTTTGTAGTTTTGATCAAATAAATGCAAAGTTGGTCATCAAAAGACTACACTTCATGACATTTTATAGAAGCCTTAGCTGAACGTTATATATGGTTCAAATTTCAATGCGTCAAAAAATACAATTTCAAAAAATACAAGCATAAAAAGAAATGAGGTAGAGTTATTAGCAAAGAATCTGGAAGGATACAGGCCAGGTAGTGGTTGAGGAACTCGTGCTCTGATGCTGGCATGGACTGCAGGAAGTTCTCCCTATAAGTCTCAAACCACGGTGTTGTTGCTGTAAGATAAACACAAAGAAATATTGTCTTGTTCAGAAACAAGATTATTACCGGCCGCGTGACCAGCCCTCCAGACGGAAGAGGAGAGAAGCACATTATGAAAGCCAAGACAAATAGAAACCCCCCCCCAAGAAATGCGATATTCACCGAAAGAAATTATAACAGATCACATTTTTACAGCAAGACTATTTTACAGCAATATAACAGACATAAAATTAAAGAATGTTTAAATCCAACAATCTAATACTTTCCCAATCGTTTATTTAAATGTAAATACAGTTCTCCAAAAAAAAACAAAAAAAAAAAGTGGCACAAAAAAGCTCTCCCTTATCCTGCAAATATAAAGAAATAAAAACCAAGGTCATATGGTTTGTTGTTTATTGTTTACAGTGTAGTGATGTATGAAGCACTGCTCACACTGAAGACAAACCAAGCAGCTTTTGGTTTACGAAGCAACTTGAACCGGTTGCAAAATCTGTGTGGATTCTTATTGAAATGACAAGATTTGTCTCACAGAAATTCGCACCTTAAATCACTTTGAACACTTAATGACCTAATTAGCATTCAACCCTTTTTAAAAAAAATGTATTTATTTATTTTTAAAGAGAAACAGGATTTTCAAAACAGGCTGAAACATTAGTATTCATGATCAATTTTCCCCTTTTAATTCTATCCAGCAATAACAGGAAGATGAGCATGCACTGATTTTTATGCTCCAGCTTCATTGGCGGAGTTCCTTGATATTTCGTCTCAATCGATGGCCCCCTCAGAATCATTCATGACAATAAGCACACGGTATGATGCACTTCACGTTCAATTCTGTATCTGAATCTTTACAGAGAGGGTAGAGCTTGTACACCATATCTACAATACAAAACAACAAAACCATATCACTTTCATTAAAATCAATGAAGTGCACCACTTGCTCGCAGTGGTGCTGATGATTACTATTGCAACATTCTATTGAGAAGAAATAGGCTAATTTATATACTTTTTCTTTAACTTTTATTTGTGCTTTAAAGCATAACTTTTTTTTTTCCTAAAAAGGTCCAAAGTCTGGCCTATGACAACATGTGTACCATATTAATGTTTCATACAAACTTCGTTCAGATACATTGCAAAGATAATTTGATTTAAAACAACCATCATTGTTCATAAACTTGTACACTGTAATTAATGTGTTTTATGTAGGAGGGACAATTAAATATTTAGTTGAACTTTACCTGTTAATGCTGTTTTTGAATATTAGCATACCCCCTGCAGTAATGCTGTTAAAGCTGCTAATTATTTTTAATAATAATTACAATTATTAATTTGAAGTAGCCTCTATAATTCACAATATGATGTGATTAAGCATATCTAACAAAAAAAAAACAAGTGTCTGAGTGAGGTCTCAAGAAAATAAACTTAAAACCAAATATATACATAGTTTCTACTCAGACAACCTGCCAGGCATTTTTGAAAAAATAATGTTTTGCATATCCTAAATAAATACATAAACAAAAAAATCCAAACATTTAAATATTCAACTAATTTTTTACTCAACAGAGCATTAGTGTACCAATACAGTGTTAAAAAAGTGTAATGTTTATATTGTATGCTACAGAAAAACCTATTAATTGTTTAACTGCTAGATATCTTTCCATATACACTGAAAAATGTGGTTTAATACTGCATTATGTGTCACTTCACTCTAAAATACAGTCACATTTATAGTTTTTGGATGTAAAAACTTTGAGTTAACATAAACTATGTTGAAAACAGTAAAAGGACATTACCAGAAGTCACTAGATGACAAACATATGAATGTATTTTATTTAAATAAGTTTGCTTATTTTTATTGTCATCGGTAATATGCATCAGGGTGTTTTGTGTTATATTTTATATTATTTAGTTAATGTTTATTGCATGATTTGTGTTTATGACCCTGTGCACGTCTAAAGACTCACTGCTGTGATTGTGCGCAAGGGATCTGCAACTAAATAATAGCTTTTAATCTTTTATATCTGCCTTATGTTCATCTGTCCCAATACTTATGCTCACATCAATGAGTGGGATGAACTCTAAAAGTGCTGTTCTTTTTATTTGGTAAAACATGTATTGTTGAAACGGCTAATAATAAAATGTGACATTCTGTAGTTTTGTCTCATATTCATCTTTTCATATCTGCAAATGTCTTGACTCAACAGCCAACAGAGCAATTTTGTCTTCACTGTTCCAATATTTTGGAGGGCACTGTATATGAGTATTGGCCTCGTACAGGCACAAATATGCCAACCATAATACTGGAAACATTGTTACAGTATTTTTCAGAATTTCTGACAACCACAGTTATTTTTAACTGTAAATTTAACAGAAAGAAACCAATGTTTCACATTAAATCAAACTGATGAACTGCGTTAAAATTTATTCTGCTTGAATTCAGAAAAAGCGCATGTAAAGTCAATCTCTACTTCACAGCAAAAGGAATGATGGATCTACAGAGGAAAAGAAACTAGACTATAAAGTGAGACACACACTGACTGAATGGGTAAAATGACTCATTGGACTAAAATCTCACAAATAAACTGAACCCAAACAAAAAATTACACTTAAATTTCAGTCAAAACTGATTGTCAATTGGAACACTAACTATTTGGATGTACAGTATCGGAAGAGACCGCCAATCCATTATTTGACAAAGCTATGAACACGTCTACTGAGAGTTTCAGCACAATGAGTCTCAAACACACACAATGCTAAAGAACCACCACCAACATCCTGAAAAAGCGGAGGAAGCTGGATTGGAAAGAGGAAAGGAGATTTAGTGACAGTTCTGCTACGGAGCGAGCCGGGCCGGGAAATGACGTGGAGAAGGCGACTGAGGAAAGCCCTCTCACGCACTCCCAGCAGGGGAAGGAAGGGAATACCTGTGTAGTACTTGGACGAGCTCAGCTGGGTGAGTGTTTCTTTCCAGTCAGAGTACCAGGGAACGCTCGCTTTGACCGTGCGGTCTGAGAGGAGAAGAGACAGGCAGTCTGGTTAAAGCTTACTGACAGGAATCACAGAAGCGTAACGCATCCAAAACCAAAACACAACCCACCCCAAACCCTGCAGATGCACCTGTGATCAGCACGGACAAAATGTCAATACCAATTGCTCTTTGTGTTTGTAAAAATGGTCTGTTTATTTTAGATTCTGGTAGTAGCAATGCTTTTCTACAATCGTACCAGGAGCTAAAATACATCATAAGATCAGTTAAGTCCAAGGAAGAGTTCTCTCAGAAATGAAAACTTGCTGAGCTTTTTCTCACCCTCAGGCCATCCAAGACGTAGAAGAGTTTGTTTCTCCATCACAATAAATTTGGAGAAATTTAGCATTACATCACTTGCTCTCCAATGGATCCTCTGCAGTGAATGGGTGCCGTCAGAATGAGAGTCCAAACGGCTGATAAAAACATTCACATGACTCCAGTCCATCAATGTAATGTGAAGCGAAAAGCTGTGTGTTTTTAATAAACAAATCCATCATAAAGGCGTTTTAATTTTAAACTGTCACTTCTGGTCAAAACACAAGTCTGTAATCCATTATAACACTTCCTCCAGTGAAAAAGTCCACCCTCTCACATCAAAACCCACAGACATATCTGTTTAAAACTGTTCTGGATGGTTCTTGGTTGTAAATACTCCTTAATCCGTGCATATTTCTCTCCTGATTCAGACAAAATGTAAGCAACGGTTTGAAGTTTAAAAAATCTTAAATGATGGATTTGTTTATTACAAACATCATTTCACAAGATGTTAACTGACAGACCAGAGTCATGTGGATTATCGTGATGTTTTTATCAGCTGCCTGGACTCTCATTCTGACGGCACCCATTCACTGCAGAGGATCCTTAGGTGAGCAAGTGATGTAATGCTAAATTTATCCAAATCCGTTCAGATGAAGAAACAAGCTCATCTGCATCTTGGTCGGCCAGAGTGTGAGCAGATTTTCAGAAAATTTTCATCTTTGGGTGAACTATTTCTTTGCTTTTTATTTTCTGTGAAATATCCCTTTAACAGAAGTGAACTTCGACAATGTGCTAAACTGAGCTCACACTACAGATCCAGAAAGCAAATGAGCATTTTTCTAAAACCCAGCATCTCCCGCTGTGTGAAAAGGCAATCTACTAAATGTAGGATAATGAAGTAGACTCAAAAATTACATATAATGAAAAGAAATTGTAACATACTTCGCCTTTGAGACATACATAAAACACAAACTTCTGGTACCAGTTCTAGCAGAAGCAGAAGAAAAAAAATAATGGGGTTGGATGTTTCTGGAGAAGTCTATAGGTCAGGGTGAGTACAGCAGACACACAGCAATCCAATACTTTAAAATCAACATGAAAGACCATTTACAACCCCTCCTCTTTCCATAAAGTGACGCTTCTGAGGAAAACAGAATGCTGTATGAGAAATTTAGAATGCAATGTCCTTATTATTTCGTTCTGAATGTATTGGATTGTGAAAAGCAATCAGAGCCATGAAAGTGAGTTTGCAGATTGTGCATGGGATGATATTTTTGTTTAAGGAATCAGGCTTTATTTAAGTGTCTTCCTGATGGGAATTGGAATAATAACTTAGATATGGAGGCTAAAGGTCAAGTTCACTTTCAAAAGCATCTTTACAAATTGAAAAGTTAACAAAATATAAAATTAAATATTATAATTAATATAATTATTTAATATTATTATAATTTATTTATTAATTCATAATATAAATAACATTATAACAGTACATATAATACTAAAATAATTGACAATAAGAACAGGAATATGTATTATGCATTTAAGCACGTAGGAACAGTTTTGATTTCATGTTGAATTTAGAGCATAGAGTTTTGAGACCTTAGCTTTGTAGTCAAACCAACCAACCGTGAAATTCACATTTACAAGTATGCTAGCGCTGCTGTTTGTTGCATCTTGACTCGGTTCTCATACTCAGGTGCAATATGTTCATTCAGTTAAAAGGAGGATGCTGCAGGTGTAGAGTGGTGTGTTAGTGTCTAAATCTCAGGGGTTTGTTGTTAGGCCCACCCAAGTGAAGGGTGCAGCAAAGGGACCACGTAGGGGACAGACTCTACTAGGAGCCTATGTTCTGAGAAGGGACCTAACACATCACACCCATTATTCAAAGGGTTAACAGCACAGCATAGCACACGTGTGTGACCTGGCATACACACACCAGAGGAAAACATGTGTATGAGGCTCAGAGCTCTTACCAAGAATTCATCCACAGGAGAAGTTGGAGAATTGGGCGGGGGGGGGAGAAAAATTGAAAAATAAAAAATAAAAAAAAAAAGATCAGAAACGATAAAACATAAGTGTAATGCAAACCAAACCCTTTCATTTCATGGACAATTACAACATTTAATTCTCATTTTTCCCCTCAAGGGCTCTGCTGCCCTCATCAGGCGCTGACATGAGACTACTATGCAATTAGTCTCATTCAAAAATAAAATAAAAATAAATAAAAAATGTTGATATTAAAAACGTCCTAATAACTTTCATAAAATGTTTACAAGCCCCCCGCAGAACCTATAATTATAATTTTTCTTAGAGTGAGATCATAACAATTTTCTGTCCAGAAGCAGCTATACAACATTTTTGTATCTTCATATTCTTTTTTAAAATGTTTACACACCCACTGCAGAATCTATAATTATAAGTCTTTTTTTTTTTTTAAAGAGAGCTCAAACCCTTTTTCTGTCCAGAAGCAGCTACTCTTTTTTTTTTGTTGTAATTTTCTTATTCTTTTTCCTACAATGAATAGTATAATATCCAGATGTATCCCATTTTCTAAAGGTCTTCCATTACTTTTGAAATTAGAACTATTATTTTTCTGTGCATCATATCAATGTACATGGTGATATATATTGCTACCATAACACTGTGATTACTTATATTGCCCACCCATTGGTAGCATGCATGTAAATCCATAGACAAAACAGCTTATGTCATGAAGGCTACTGAATACTGCTAATTAATAGTCACATACTTCATTAAAATTATTATTTTAGAGATTCTGCAAGGGCTACGTAAACGTATGCTGCATAAGGAAACAATCTCTCAGTTACCATTTTTATACATAATCAGGTCCTCTACGGATTTTCCCTGGTGAAGTCAAAGTGAACAGAAAAGTCTTTGCAAGCACTTACCGCTGATGTTGAGGTCGTAGTCTCCGGCCGTGATGACGTTGGCAGGAGACCCTTCAGGAGGCTGGCAGACAGAGACCGCCTGGCTCAGGAGTCTGTGCATCTCTGGGGTCTGTGGAGGCCGTGTGTTGATCCCAGTCACGCTGATCCGGAGGCCCTTCACCACAACCACCTGGTTATTGGGGTCACGCAGGTGACCTACAGTACAGTAACAGGAACAAAAAAAGATGATGAACTGGCTGGTGTCAAATTAATAATGGTGCTGCTAATTCTAGATTCTAGACTTAAGGCCTGTAGCAACTCAATGTAATAATTGCACAATATTTTTGGTGAGTTTATAATTTAATAAATTTCTCAAAATCTATGAGCTCAAGATTTTATTGCGTTTTGAGAAAATTATTGCATTATGAACATTTTATTACAATAAAAATGTAATACTTATTACATTATGTGCCGTTTTTACATTATGTGCAGTTATTACATTATGAGTTGCTACTAGAGGTCGACCGATAGTGGATTTTACCGATACCGATAGCTAGGTTGGACCACACTGGCCGATACCGATTAATCAACCGATAGTTTTCAAAATGGATACTGAAAGAAAGCTAGTGCTTTACTATTTTTTTTTTTTTTTTTTAAAAAAGCAGTAACAGTACTGAACCATACTTTGTAAATGAATAAAAATATTAATATTATTTATGTTAAAAGAAGAAACTTTAAAATTTAAAAATGTAGCCTATTAGTAGCTAATAGTGAATGTTGAAATGAACACACTCTAACAAGGAACAATACTTCTACGGTTTTCATTAATGCTACGAATGGACTCTTATTGTTAAGTGTTTCATTTCAACAGTCATGCTTAAAGATGGCCATCTTTAAATATCTACACCAGGCCATAGCATTAAAATTACATACATATGGATATCGTATTTGTACTCACACACTTTATTTGACACTTGATTTTTTTAACTTTAATTTTTTAAACACTTGCTAATTATCTAATCAAAAAAAAAAAAAGAAAAAAAAAGTTAGTCACACACCGGGCAAAAGCGCAGCGCTGCGTCTAGGAGAACTCAGAGGTATCACACACACACACACACACACACACACACACGATGCTTTGCGTTTAATTCAAGCGGCGGTCTAAAACAATTTATTTAAATCACCAAACGGACATAAGTTTGCTTCAAGAATGAACAATGTGGCATAAATGAGTTTGAGGTTCTGTGTTTAAAAAAAACAGAGCAAGTGGAAAGAGAGAGCACGATCTATTACAACTCTCTATATGAACAGGGGTTAAAGCAAAAAAAAATCTTTTGACTGAAAATTTTTCCTCGGCCAAACCCCGATCCACAGCCATACCCGTCACACACCCAGTTTAAGAGCCGTGTTTTTCTTCTTGTAATTAGGAGCGCTTGTCATCCTAATTTTAAAAATTTAGGAGCACCTTCTAATCAATAATAAAAAATTCTGATAAAAAAATTAGCCTTCTTAATACGAGGTGACATTTGTAAGTGATTTAAAGGGGAATTTTCTTTTTACTTTTGTAAATGCATTTTTCTAATTTTATTAAATGTATGCAGTGTTTCCTCTAGGATTTTTTCCAGTTGTGGTGGCAGGACTATTTCGCATGGCCCACATCCCCTCCCCACCCAAGAATCACCTGCACTCAGAATTGAATTTATATTAACTAAAAAAAAGAAGTATGCCTTTGAATAATTTAGTAAATAATAAAATAAGAACAAATAAATTAATGACAATCAATAGCACAAACAAAAATAATAAGATACAAATTAAATTATCTGTACTTAAATTTTTTCAGTTAGGTCTAACTATAATCTATTCAACTGTAAAATAACACTGGATAGTCTTCACTGTATAATGAAAGACAGCAGCAGGTTTATTTAGGCTGCTGTCTCTTTAAGACCTCATGCATGGATCTAATAATGTCACACATGGCTCATTGCTTACTTTTCTTTTTAGGAGCTTTGTCCTCCTAATTTAATTAGGAGCAGCTTCTGATCAATAATCAAAAATTCTTATTAAAAAAATAGCCTTGCTAATTCGAGGTGACATGTGACTCAAAGTGATTTACAGGACATTTTATTTTTTTTTTGCAATGGCATCATTTTCATCTGTCAAATTAACAAAATTATGTTTATAAGCTTTTTAAAATTTCTATTAAAAAAATTATAAGAAGTAGAATAAGACAAATAAGTTACCAATTATATGAAATTAGTATTAATAAGAAATTAATTTGTACTACAGAGGTGGCACAGAAGAACACAAAAGTGGCTTGTAGGTACATTTTCAGACGTTTAACGAGGCTCAGAGGTGGCATGAGTACAATTAATTTCATAAATTCATGTGTAGATTAATGTTTTAAATATACAATTTTGAATACAGAACTAAAATGATTTCAATAACTGAAATTATACAGTAGCCCCTGTGTTTGCTTTTAGAGATGCGCAGCGGCTCAGCTGTTACTTTATTTGGAACTATTGTCGTTGATGAAAGAGCAAAAATGCAGTACTTGTTTATTGATCGGTTGTATTAAATTAATATCACATTTGCAAACTCTCTTAATTATTATTAAAAGCTGTCACTCTCCTTATCGCGATCTGTGCACAGATGAGAGCGCGCGAGTGATTTATCAAGACTTAAAAGCCGGTGCAAATGTGATGCATTCCGTCGGAACCTGCGGGAATGAGTAGGATTATCATTAATAGCCGCAATCCCGCGCCGGAATTCAAGTTCTGTTCTGTTCTCTGATAATAACCCGACTGTGAGTGATGCGAGCGGCGTTACTGTGTTGTCAGTGAGAAGCTGCAGCCGTGGCGGGGATGATTTTTGGTGTGCCGGCAGAACAACAACAACGCGCTACATGTATCTTTTCCCCTCATTTATCCCTAATAACTAATGGAGTGAACGCGCAGCAGTTTTTCCGTGAGCGGGAGCAGAAACCCGGAGTGGATCCAGAGCGGAGTGAATACAGAGCGCTTCGAGCGGAGAGAGGAACGTGATTACACTCCACTCCAGGCTTCGATCACACCCCCCTCAGCAGGCTGAACACACCTCGTTTTCCCCTAATTTAAGACCTATTCAAACTAAAATTAAGAAATTTATTACACTATTTGAGAAATGTAAGCCTATTTACGGCCTTAAAATTATGAAAAGTGCATTTAAGACATTAAAGACAGGCGGGAACCCTGCAAATGACGGAAATCCGTCGTAGACTCGCTGCAATTAACGGAAATCCGTCGTAGCGACGGAGAACTTTAATCCCTGTATGAAGCATACAGACTTTATTAGAGCCACAGAAAGACAAATATTTGCTGAAAAAATGTACAATACATAATTTATAGCCTAGGGTGAAGTCATTATGTACATTCACAATGATTTGGGACAAATATAATGTAATTGAATAGAAAACTATGTGAATGGCACTCTGTTCCGCGGCAGGATTTTCCGTCGGCTGTATTTAAACGCGTGTCTGGAGTTTCCCGCTCTGTGCAGCGCACAGTGTCACGTGTCAAAATAAACAACACGTGCTGTCAGTGATTTCCGCCTCTAGAGGACTCTCTCGTACTGTATAATGGCAGCAGGCCCTTCTCAGCCACTCCAGCAATGATAGCAAACCGAAACACTATCGGCATGGATTTTTGCCAATAACCAATAGTTGCGGCAATCAACTATCGGTGCCGATTAATCGGCAAAACCGATTAATCAGTCGACCTCTAGTTGCTCCATTCACAACTTCACACCAAGAATGATAACTATGAAGATAACTATTAGCGTCCACACCAGCAGACTATATCTACAGTTTATTCTAAGCGCACACACATCTGCTGCTTTAAATTTCAAGCTCATTTTAGCAGGATGGATTCTGATTGGGTGTCAATGTTTGTATCGTTCATCAGCTGGAAAAAAATTGTTCTGAAAGTGATTCCAGTGATATCGTTTCTCTGTGCCTTTATCGTCATAGCTGTGGTGTGGACTCAGCTATACTTCAATATTGAGAATGATTTTTAGAACTATATCTTATAGTTATTTTTATAGTTATCGTTCTTGGTGTGAATGGGGCTTTACACAGTCTAGAACCCAAGGCTGGTTCAACCTGGACCACAAGTCCTTTATCATAAATGCATATTAATATAATTCTTTTACACAAAAGTAACTGAGCAAAATCTGAGGTCTGCAAGATTTTTAAAAATGTTTTTGGATGGTCTATTATGCTCATCAAGGCTGCATTTATTTGATAAAATACTGTAAAACAGTAATATTTTGAAATATTGTTAATTTCAAGTACCTGTTTTCTATTTAAAGTTTTCTATTAATACATTTAAAATTTAATTTATTCTTTTGATGCAAAGCTGAATTTTCAGCATCATTACTCCAGTCTTCAGTGTCACATGATCCTTCAGAAATCATTCTAATAAGCTGATTTGATGCTCAAGAATACCAGTTTTTATAACTTTTTTATTACTACTATCAAAATTGAAAGCAGCTATGCTGCTTAAAGGGGTCATATGATGCGATTTCAAGTTTTCCTTTCTCTTTGGAGTGTTACAAGCTGTTTGTGCATAGATAAGATCCCTGAAGTTGCAAAGACTAAAGTCTCAAAACCAAAGAGATCTGCCATGCCCCCCTAAAATGGCTCATTCAAACATGCCCCCACATGTCTACGTCACAATGTGGAAATATTTGCGTAATGCCGCCCAAATGTTCACGCAAAGAAAGAAGGTGTGGTTTCAGTATCCGCAGTAGTGTTGATGCAGCTGTGTCAGGGAGAAGCTGTGTGTTTCTATGTGAAAGTGAAAGCACTTTATTTGGCCTTCCGAAAGTAGATGCATTTAGGAATCATTAATATTACTTACAACAGAACAGCACAACCCAGATGTTATCACAACGCATTTTATGGACGACCGTTTTGTGAACCTAGGAGAAGTAGTTATTCTGACTTTGCTATGACAATCTGGCTCTTCTGAATCAGCGACTGTAAGTATGTTTTGTTATTAGTTTAAGTATTTGCTATTGACTGTTCAAATGCGGAGTTTTGCGCGTTGTGTGTGTGAGTGAGTGAGTGAGTGAGTGAGTGAGTGAGTGAGTGAGTGAGTGAGTGAGTGAGTGAGTGAGAGTGAGACACACACACACACACACACACACACACACACACACACACATCACAGCGTATCAGCTATCGGCTTTGAAAAATGTGTTTTTTGAACATTAAAACATGTCAAAATATTCTGTTCTCATGAATATTAATAAGGTTGTCTGCATCGGCTCGAACTTATTTGCTGAAATCAAAACAGGGATGATAATAGGTGAGCGCCGGCCAATGAGATTGTCGTTTGCGCATTAGCTCCGCCTACTACCGGAGAACCCGGCAGTTCTTAAAAGCTGAAGAATTCCAAAGGAACTCCGTTATTTTGACAGGAAAATACAACAAAGAATAATGTTTACATACCATGCAGAATTGACGCGATAAACTTAAGACTCTCTTGCTCCCTCTCTCTCTGCATGCGAGAAAAAAAGCAAAGCGATGGCGAGTCGTGCGCTTCACACTAGAGCTTACGGTACGTCAAATACAGGTGCGCTGCGCATTCATTCAGATGATCTGAAAAATAGATCGCTTGACAGAGAGAGTGTTCAGCGAGTGACAATATATCTGTGCTAAACTTATACATAGCCTCCCAGTAAAATCTGATCATTTATTAGCCAGTGGCTAATATTAGACATCATTTAGTCGCCCAGGGTGAAGATTTAGTCGCATATGCGAGTGATTTAACTTACTGGCAATGTGCCAGCACGTTTGTATTTCTTCTTCGCTGCTCTAAACAGTGGTTGCTTGTGTGGCAACAACACTGCACAACTTCCTGTGTTTGCATTCTGAGCAGCGAAGAAGAATTGATTTCCGATTTGCAGCGTTAAAGGAACACTCCACTTTTTTTGGAAATAGGCTCATTCTCCAACTCCCCCAGAGTTAATAAGTTGAGTTTTACAGTTTTTGAATCCATTCAACCGATCTCCGGGTCTCGCGATAGCACTTTTAGCATAGCTTAGCATAGATCATTAAATCCGATTAGACCAGTAGCATTGCGTTCAAAAATGACCAAAGAGTTTCGATATTTGTCCCATTTAAAACTTGACTCTTCTGTAGTTATATCGTGTACTAAGATCGGCGGAAAATGAAAAGTTGCGATTTTCTAGGCTGATATGATTAGGAACTACTCTCATTCCGGCGTAATAATCAAGGAACTTTGCAGCCGTAACATGGCTGCAGCAGGCGCAGTGATATTACGCAGCACCTGAAAGTAGTCCCCAGCTATATGTAACTAGTTATAATATAGCTGGGGACTACTTTCAGGCGCTGCGTAATATCACTGCACCTGCTGCGGCCATGGTACGGCAGCAAAGTTCCTTGATTATTACGCCGGAATGAGAGTATAGTTCCTAGCCAAATCGAACTAGAAAATCGCAACTTTTCATTTTCCGCCGGTCTTAGTACACGATATAACTACAGAAGAGTCAAGTTTTAAATAGGACAAATATCGAAACTCTTTGGTCATTTTTGAACGCGATGCTACTGGTCTAATCAGATTCAATGATCTATGCTAAGCTATGCTAAAAGTGCTATCGCCAGACCCGGAGATTGGCTGAATGGATTCAAAAACGGTAAAACTCAACTTATTAACTCTGGGGGAGTTGGAGAATGAGCCTATTTCCAAAAAAAGGGGAGTGTTCCTTTAAGCAAAGCTAGCGCGCATAACTAACGTTATAGGTCTTGTTTAAAAATGGTATCGGATCAGTACATGGGTTCAAGTACTCGCCGATACCGATGCCAGAATTTTTTGTGGTATCGGTGGAATTTCTGATACTAGTATCGGAATCGGAACAACCCTAATTCTGTTACACCAAATACACAAAATAATGATCTTTAAGAAAGCATCATATGACCCCTTTAATATTTTAGTGGAAACCATTCTGCATTTTCTTATATGAATATAAAGTTCAAAAGAACAGCAGTGATTTGAAATATAAATTTTATGTAACAAATAGGAGTGACCCCGAATAGTCGACGATTCGATGCTTCGATTCGAGAAGCCTGATTCGACTCCCAATCTCACAGTCGAATATTCGCAGGGTGTTATTATCATCATGCCATTTTGGCTATATGGGGGTGCTCAGTGTCTGATTTCACATCGAACTACCGGTTTTCTCCCAATAATTTAATGTACAGCCTATTATGATAATGCTGTAAATAAAAATCTTAAAAGAAAGAAGCTTTAAATAAATATTTTAAGGTGGGTGAATAAATCCAACTTCCCCTATAGATTTAAGTTTTTGATGACGTTTAATGTTAACTATCTTTTAATCAAAACATAAAACATTATTTACCCTGTTTGTATCTGCGAGGCGTCCGTTACACATTTTCCCTGTGTATTTATGACTGTGGAATGTCTGACTTGATTCTTGGTAAACGCCCCCAAATATATGATTCGACTATCCGCATGATTCGAAAAATCCGATTCGACTATGAAAATCCAGTCGGGGACACCCCTAGTAACAAATATCTTTAGTCACTTTTTATTAATCTAATGCATCCTTGCTGAACTAAAGAATGAAATTCTTTCCAAAAAAAAAGAATTAATGAATGAATTAAATACCCTACCCTGTCACTTGTTAATTCTTATGGACAGAAATTGTGTTTTTATTCATTTTTAATAAATCATTATTAAAATTCTTAATCTTTGGGATTTTATAATTGGGATATAATATAATATTTAGACTTAATATATTTGTTGGGGTACAAAATGATATTTAATGAGATCAGCACAATGCAAACACTTTTAATAAATTATTTACAATCTATTATGACTCCCATCTTGAAAATCTGTCATGGTTGAGTAATAGCCAAACACAGCTGGGTATCCATTATAGTCTTATGACAGCTGACCACCTCTGCACCCCACCTGATCCCTCTTCACCCACCCTTTCCTTGTAACACGCATAACAGGAACACCCAGCTCAAATATGTTGCCACCCCTCTACCGAACATTCTCCCATAATGCACCTGTGTGTTTTCACTCCACTATTCACATGATAAGCACGACATAAAGAATAAAGATGAGACTTTGCTCCTCTGCTGCCAAGGCATTCCTGAATAAATCCAATCACATCACTGAGGGACACACACACATATATATAAAGAGAGCACTGTGTTCATTTGGGTCAACCTAACTGTGTTACCAGCTTTTCTACGAATCCATAACACACTGCAACAAATGCAATGTGAGAAACGGGTTTTACTTAGCATCTGAAAGAGTTCTCTGACGAGAAGTGTATCAGTGTCGTCTATGACTGATATGAGAAGTCTGCATCTGTTGTGCTATACAAAATGTGTGCCATGTTTTCCTACAATTGCATGATTCCTGAATGACCAATATTGTTGATAAATGGAGCGAGTCAATGAATGTGATGTTATAGCTCAGACAGGGATTAAAAAGCAGTTTAAGGAACAAAAACTGAAAACAAATTAAATGGGAAACAGTGCACAAAACCCATTTCAGTTGTTCTACAGTAAAAATGGAACATGCTTAGCTTGTTAAATGTTAATAATGTTATATTTTTTCCACATTAAACTGTCAGAATTACATCACTTCCTATTTGCAAATCCTTTCATAGCACATGCTCTTATGAAGAAAAGATTGCATTACATTTACATTTATCCAAAATGACATTGCATTCAAGGCACACACTTTATCACTTCTTTCTTTCCCTGGGAATCAAACCCTTGACCTTGGCGTTGCAAGCGCCACATTCTACAGATGAGCTACATGTGTCCAGTCTTGACTGTGGTGACTGGAACAGATTCTGTTGCAAGAAAGTGATTCGGTTAATTTTTCCCCCTCAATGGTTAACATTTGGAAAGGAGGCCAAAGAACACAAAAATACCTTTTTTCTAAGCCCTGGGCTAATAGGAACATTTCTTCTTGTAAGAGTGACTGACATTTGTAATGAACCAATTAAAATGGCATCTGTTGTCAAATGTTCAAGTTAAAGTTTATGAATTAACACTTTCAGCAAAGACGCATTAAACTGATCAAAAGTGACAGTAAAAAAGTGGAAGAATTTCCACAAATATATTAAGCAACTGTTTTCAACATTGATAATAATAAGAAATGTTAGGTGCCAAATCAGCATTGGACACTGGATCATGTGACACTGAAGACTGGAGTAATGATGGTTGGAGTCCCGGCTTGCGGACCTTTCCCGATTCGACTTCCTGTCAACATACTGTTCTGTCTTAATAAAGGCAAAAAAGCCAAAAATAAATCTTATATTTTATATATATATATATATATAGTAAAACCCCAAACTTTTGATCGGTAGTGTATCTTCGTCATTCACTGACTACTGTGTCACAGTAAACAGCAGTTTCATAAGTTGAGCCAGTTGATCCGATTGCCTGCTTCTTTAGGATTATCCCATATCCTTTACTAGATATAGGCTGGTGATTAACAGCACAGGCCAAACACAGACCTCTCCAGCCAGTCCAGAGGTAATCTAACCCTCATCAACAGAGGCATCTGATCTGTGCTGTGTCTGTCTAAATGGTCAGGTGAGCGGAAATCAGATCAGATTTCACAAACAGAGAGATCAAATTCAGATGAATCTGGTTTGAAACCTGTCCTATCATTTGACTGAGGATCAGAGCTGGATTATGGAATGGGCCAGAAGGCCTTACACTATCAAAGGTCTCCAAAGATTTGTGGCACCAAAACATACTGAGGAAGTACCCCTAGTGCATAAATCACAAAGAAACAGACAGAGCCCCAGGCCCCTCTGTGCAGAAGACCCTAAGTTCCTTAACGCACAGAGAATTTACTGACCATTAGAGCCCTGGGCTGACCTCTAAGGCCCACGGGCCCCTCAGGATGCAGTGCAAAATAGCATACAGAAAAATATTAGCAACCAAAACACGACTGTCACTAAAAAAAAAAAAAAAAAAAAAAAAAAAAGAAGTCTACAAAGACATCTGCCCAGGGGCCTCACTGAACAAAGAATAGGGCCTAAAAATCGAATGAGCTGCCAACCTAGACTAGCATTTTAAGGTGCATGACTAAAATCCAGTTAGCTGTTTATCAAAACATTTTTTGGACATGTGTTTCTCTAAACCTAGTTAGCTGCCTAGATAGGTATCATTTTGGGGTGTGTTTCTCAAAACCTAGTTAGCTGTCAACCTAGACAGATTTTTTGGGCACGTCTCTCAAAACTTAGCGAGCTGCCTATTTAGACAGCACTTTTGGGCGTGTAACTAAAAATCTAGTGAGCTGCCTACTTAGATACAATTTTCAGTGTGTCTCAAATTCTAGTAAAGCTGCTTTGCTAGAGAGTATTTTAGGGCATGTCTCTCAAAACCTATACCGAACTGCCAAGCTAGATTGTATTTTTTTCCCGTTTGAACGTTGTAATGGCACCTGGACTGTTTTGGTCAACGTCTTGGCAGACAGCTCACTAGGTTTTGAGACGCAGCCCGTGTGTGTGTGTGTGTGTGTGTGTGTGTGTGTGTGTAAGGGAGCAGTCTAACAACCGTCTTATCTAGTGATCATCAGTTGTGGTGGGTGATCCGCGGTTGTCTGACCAGCTGGCCTCTTACCCTCGGACGTCAGGCGGCAGAAAGGCCGCAGCAGCTCCGGGAAGCTCAGGCTGTTTTTGCGGGTCACTCTCTCCGCATCCTCGCTGCACAGGACGGCCACCATCGGCACGAACGAGTCCTGGATGAACTCCTGCACTGACTGCACGCACTGAGCCATGAGCGCACCTCGTCTGTTCTTCACCGAGCTCACGGATCTGCTGCTGGGCTGAAAACAAACACCTCCTTTACTGACAGCCGACGGCAGACATGTTGAAATCCACTGCTGCCTGCTGATCGATTTTGCCCAAGAAGCTTAGCGGCGGTCAGGTGACTTTACTTCCGCAATGACATAAAAGCCATAATAAAGCCATCCGTCTGCCATAATAAAAGCCCTGGTGGTGTCCCTAAATAGCCTTTTTACTTTCGGTACTAAAGATAGACAAAGACATACTGACAAAGAGATTAATACAGAGTGTTGAATCAACACAAAACTGGTGTCAAAAAGTTAAAAAAGTGTAACATGGGTAGTGTGAACACATATAAATGAACATGAAACGATGATGTTACATTTCATATAGGCTAATGGATATTAACACTGACGATTTTGCAGTTTAGATATATATATATATATATATATATATATATATATATATAGATAGATAGATAGATAGATAGATAGATAGATAGATAGATAGATAGATAGATAGATAGATAGATAGATAGATAGATAGATAGATAGATAGATAGATAGATAGATAGATAAGTACGTAGGTGAAACCAAAAGTTACAGCTCTGTCAACATTAAAGACGTGTCAGAGGGATTGATTGATGTGACATTAAATAAAACTGTTTGTTAAATGGCACGATTAAAGTTGTATGTGCAGTATGTAAGTATATTAATATGCCAACAAAGTTAACTTCTAATCAGTTTATCAGTCTGTTGCTTTCATATAAAACTGCTTAAATCTTAAATCCTTTAAGTATATTATTTCTGTCACAGTCCTGAGTGTCATCACTAAAGATTTGTTTACAAAATTAGTACTTTCAGGTTAAACCGGTTCTATATTTATCATCATGAAAAGAATGCAGCTGAAGCAAACAGAATACACTCCCTCTTTATGACCATAAGGAAGTTGAACTGCATTTAAGCTGTACATCCTGAAAGTGAAGGTATCAGAAGAGACTTGACTGCCGGTAGACAGACAGACAGAGTAAGCAGCAGACGATCTGGACATGTCCGCTTCAGGGGAAGAGTGTCCTGTATGCAGGGAAAACATACAGAATCCTTCTCAACCGTCTCCATGCTGTGGAAAAGTGTAAGTGTGGCTTATATTTGACGGGGATTTTGGTGACTTCATGTGGAGACTTTACAAACAGACAATCTTGTGGATCAAACTTGTAGGTTTGTGAGGCATTTAACATAATTTAACATTATGCAAATGTATAGTTTACAATTTTATACAGTAATGCCTTGTATAAAAATGTGTAGTTGTAAAATATATTTGATAAGTGATTATAAATCATACTCATTCAGTAAATCAAATTTTCTCCAAAAATGTGCTTTTGTAGTTGGAAATATGCTGGACATTTATTTTATTTGCTACGCATTTGCAGTCTCTCCTTATTCACAAGTACATATCATTTCTGATAAATAACCTGAGCATTTACTGGCAGCAAAAAACGAAAGTATTTCTAAAGGGAAATTCCATCACATGATTGGTTGGCCAAGATTGCCAGCCTTGCCAGCTGATCTTTAACTTCATGTTGATAGTAGTTGATTATTTTATGCTCTCTTCTTGTACTTTCAGAATTTGCCAGCGATGCCTCAGTCAGTCTTTTCGATACAGGGCTCATTGTCCATACTGCAGAAGCTCAGCAGACAACGGTGATTATGAAAATAATCCATTCCTGGTAAGTAAAAACCCTGCTAAAGTGAGTAATAAATATCAGTCTCTGTGAGTGGAGGTCATCGAGGATTGCATGCTTATGAATATTTTTGTTTCAGCCTCCTAGTAGGAGAAGGCATATGCACCAAATCCTGCCAGCGGATTTTCAATCATTTAATTCAAGAAGACCTGTTGGTGCAAACATACATGCGTAAGTCTCAGGCCAGTTTCATTATTTAGCGTATTTTCTGTCAAATGCTAAAGAATTCATCATTTCTTTTAAACCAACAGTCGCCTTGGCCAACTTCGAGAATCAATGGTACAACAGGCAGGCACTGCCGCTCAAGGCAGTCTGCCCAATCAGGCTGCAGTGCCACCTGCCCCACGGAATCAAACTCCTTTCCCTTTAATCTCCTCTGCACGGCCCGTTCCTATGCCTCGGATCAGAGCTTCACTTGCGAATTTAATTACTGTCCCACAACCGGCACCCTTTACTGCTGCCCCGAGTGGTCTTTTCCAAGTCCTCCCGCCACCTGCCCCTGCCGCACTCCCGCTAAACCCTGCCCCGTCCCAGGATAATGTGCAGGCTGCAATGGATGAATGGTAAGTCCCATCAAGAGGATAATTATTTGATTGACACTATGCTTTGGATAACTAATTTTTGTTTCATTCACAGGCCATGGCAAACGGAGATCAGTCTAATGGAGATGAATCCACAATCTCAGGGGTGAGGACATCTGTTTATTCACTTCTGCTCACAAGCACATTGCGAAAAGCATGCGGAAAACCCCTTCTAATTAACATGTTTGGTTATTCCAGTAATTCAACAAATCCTAAGTATAAGGCACACAGTGACAGGGGTTTTCAATCTTTTAGCTGCCACAGACCCCCAAACTGGGATGGGCACTTGGGCAGTATTTCAAATACATGTACTTTATCAGACTGCCAGTGAAGGCAGCATAAGATAAGGATGTTATGGTCATTTGTACTTGTTGATTAAGGTAAAAATGGAACACCATTCAGATTTGCATTTAGTTAGCAATAGCATGAAGGAAAAAAGAGCACTAGCAAAGGGAACAGCATTAGCACTAGTCAGTCTTGATAGTTGTTTTTTTTTTTTTTTTTGGTCAGACTTTGGTTTTATCAACTAGCTAGTCAAATGTGTTCATTAAACTTTAAGAATTACTGCTTGCTGTAGCAATATGACAATATATATGTTGGCAATGATATAAAGTGTAAATCGACTGAACTTTTTCTATATCATTTATACATTGCCGTGGTATGCAAATATGTTTGTGGAGATTTTAGTGGGCAGGAGTTACTGACACGTCAGAGCAATAAAGTTTGTATTTTGTGTATTTTCAAAATACAAAATACTGTATTTGTATTTAAATACATTATCTTACACAGTGTTTTGTATATGTATTTAAATACATTTTTCCACACATTATTTTGTATTTTTATTTTAAATACATTTCGATGTATTTGTGCCCATCTTTTCCCCCAAATAGGATCATCTTTAGGACTCCCCTAAAATTTAAAAGGTTTGAGAAATGTAAAAATTGACCCTTATGACTGGTTTTGTGGTCCAAGGTCAGATATAATGTATATAGCAATCATATATAATATATCCAATCCAAATACGTTCATACTTGTGTACTTTAATCTTTTTTATTATTTATTTATTTTATAATCAATTTTATTATTTATTTTAATATATTTGTATATATTTTTTAATTTCATTATTTATTTATTTTAATATTCTATTATTATTTATTTATTTCAGTATTCGGTTATTTATTTAGACCTTTTTTTATTTTATTTGTTTTTCTCTAAAATGTACACAGATCCCTTTTTGTGCACAAAGTGAAAATGAAAATGACATTATTTTACTGCATCTCTTTCTAAATTGGTGCTTACAACACTTTCATCTGATTTTTCTTGTCCACAAACTTTTTTCCAAAATATAGTTTATATTCCCATATAATGCACCGTTTACACAATCCAAAAATTGGGCTATTTCAAAATAGTATTTATTTATTTTGGTATATATTTTTAGAAAGATAATCAATAATATCATTATTAAAAATAAAGGCACTTTATTGGCATCTATGCTACATGCAGAACCTTTAAAATTCCTTTGCACAAAAGGTTCTTTATGGTGAAAAACGGGTTCTTCAGATTATTTGGGGAACCCAAAATGATTCTAAAAATAATTTCCCATTTAAAAACCTTTAGCATTTTGCTAAAAACACTCAAAAATACAGTCTTTGACATGTACTAATTTTCCAATTTTTTTTCTTTTCAGTTTAACTGTGAGGACTTTTGTGTGTCCGTACTGCCAGGAGAATGGACTGGATGAACTCGATCTACGTGATCACTGCAATGAACATCATGCCAATGACAGCAAACGTGTGGTCAGTCACCATTCATGTGTTTACATCACGTGGAGTGATTATATCTAATCATGTGTTGAATTAAACTTACAGAACATTCATTTGAAACATTAAGTAGTTCCTTTCAGATACATTTAAATCTGAATTGAGTAATTCTTACCTTTACCGTCACCAAACTGTTTTGGCAATTTTGAAACTTAATTACAGAACACTCCCCCTATCTATTATTGGTTTGAAAAAACAGATTGTCCCACCACAAATTCACACTTTTGATGAAACCAATGTTGCAAAGTTGGGCTGGTTGTGATCCTCATACATACACAGCAATGTTTTGATAGCTCTAAAAGTCACAGTGCTACATTTTTCATGGGGGATCAACCTATAAATGGCTTACTTATATTTTAACATCCGCAAATTACACACTTCAGTTTTGAATGACTCAGTATTGCTGAGTGCCATCCACCTTTTTCTTGCCGTAAAGATGGGTGCGGCCATTTATAAATTCTATGGGTCTAGCTTCTGGTCTCATCGACGTCCAGCTATTTTTAGCTGTACAAAGCAAATATCGTTTTGCTGTTTGATACTGAAAATTGATGTGTCTTATCATATTATTTTAATGCATTATCTTAATTATGAACACACTGGTTTGTAGTGCAAGCAGTTTTACCTTTTACTGCACGTTGTTATTCTCCTCGTTATTTACCTATAGCGGCTAATGAACCGGAAGTCTCACCCATAGGTTTAAGAAAAAGGTGAATAGGATCAGAAACAGAAAAACCATCAAGATTTTTGGTGTGCTCTCTGGCGCCCTCTAGGTGTGTCCAGTGTGTGTGCAGACGCTCCACGGTGATCCACAGTACTACAGCCGCAACTTCATTGGCCACCTCAACCTGCGTCACTGCTACTATCTGGATGATATAACTGTGAGTCATGTACATGTATACAAATCTAAGAACTTTTCCCCAATTAATGTATTCACACACATGTCAATGTTTAACTGTAATCCTTTATTTCTATGAACCACAGAATCTCAACCAGACTGATGAGATGAACATTCAGTGTGCAATTCTAGCATCATATAGGGAGAATATTTAGACCTCATTTTCAGAAAGATGACAATACAGTTCTCAGGTGTTTTTCTGGACAACATCTTAAACAATGCTTGGGAAGAAGATTCTGAACCACAAGGACATAAACAATTGAGAAATCAGTCAAAGAAGTGATATATCGAGGATGTTATGTCTCTGTCCAATGTAAAATATAATGTGTAAATGTTGAAATTTAATTTTTAGTTTGAAATGGTTTTAAGGCAACAGAAAATGCTTGATTTAATAGATATTTTAAATGGTAATGCATTTTAATATGTTATCTGGTGCATCTCAGGAATTGATCATGCCTTTAAAATTACTAGTAATGATTTATCTGCCAAAAACTTTTTGCACATTTTAGCTCTTCTCAGATAAAAGATTTATTGCATGTACTGCACCGTTATATTTTTGATACTGTTTTTGGGATTTACTTTGTGGGGAAAATGTATAAATGAATGTTCAAGTGATATCAGGCTCTGTAAATCTATTTATTCTGCACCCCAATGTAAAAAAAAAAAGTGCAATAAAAGTTTTAATACAATAATCTACTGTGAAAAAAATGTCATTTTTCTTCACAGACTGCAGAAAATGTGTGCAATTAAGGAAATAGTTCACCAAACAATGCACCTACTGAAAATTGACTCACCCTCAGGCCATCTGAACAGATTTGGAGAAATTTAGCATCACTTGCTCACCAATGGATCCTCTGCAGTGAATGGGTGCCGTCAGAATAAGAGTCCAAACAGCTGATAAAAACATCACAATAATCCACAAGTAATCCACACGACTCCAGTCCATCATTTAACATCTTGTGCAAAAAGTTGTGTGTTTGTAAGTTACAACCCCATCAAGGAATGTTTAACTTCAAACCATTGCTTCTGGTTAAAATACATGTACTCTATCAATATCATTCCTTTCTCCAGTGAAAAAGTGGTCTTGACTGAATCAGGAGAGAAATATCCACAGATCAAGCACCGTTTACAAGCAAATACAGTCCAAAACAATTCTAAACAAATATTGTTTCATTTTTATCAGCTGTTTGGACTCTCATTCTGATGGCACCCATGCATTCACTGCAGAGGATCCATTGGTGAGCATGATGTAATGCTAAATTTCTCCAAATCTGTTGCAATGAAGGAACAAACTTATCTTGGATGACCTGAGTCTGATTAGATTTTCCGCAGTCTGTGATGAAATATCTTTGTCTTTTTAGATAGCTTGAGGGTGTTATTTTGGTTTCTGTATGTTTCTTTTATTTACTCCTTAGTTCTCATTAACAGTGTGTTAGACCGTATAAGAGCATAATGCTTGAGCTAAAAGCATCCTGATGCTCATGTTGATTCCACGTGGAAAAAAGTCAAAGACAAGAAATGATTTTTTTTCTTTTACTAAGTGGCCCAACACCCTAAATACTTAGAAAAGCATATAACTCTAATATGAGGGGAAACAGACATTATGTTGAGTATGCATTACGATTGGATGAGATAGAAACATCCTGGTCTGATTAGGATATAAATATTGAGTTGAAGTGTTCATCTTAGTCACACACTCCGCAGATGCTCCGTATGACTGTCTGACCTTCTTGCAAGAAAAAAACTTCTATTTTCTCATTCTACAATTATTGCCTCACATTCAGAAGTGGAAACATTTTTCCACCACAACTCAAAAACAATCTGACACCAGGGAAACGGTTTGCAGACTAGATTCAAGGGGGAGTATAGTGCTCAGATTTGGAAGATAATCTGGGCCCCTTGTGACTGAGGGAGACACAGTGCGTTTTTTCAAGACAGGAAGGGAAACAAATTGCCCCTCATGGTGACAATCATGAGGGTAAATTGCAGCTGCAGGGAAACAGAGACTCAGGTTGAATGGAGTGGCACATGCTGACAGCAGTGCTGTATTGGATGGATACCATGGGTTTCTAGAACAAGAGACATTTAGTCTGGAAAAATTGAACAAAATGAAAGAAAATTAGAAAAAGAGAACAAGAGAAATGAAGAAAATAAGGAGGTAAATATAAAGGATTTAGGGATTTTCTTCAAATGCAAGACAAATGTCTTAAGATGTGGCATGAGGAAGCTGAACGAGAGGAAATAGACAATGAAGCACGTGCCTGAAGGGAAAGAGATGAAAATGGAACAGATCCCTCTCCTCAGAAATTTTCTTCGCCTCCTTCTCTTTATCCAGTTTCTGAGCTGCAGTGTCTCAAGGTACACTATATGACTTCTGGCCCCATTCAAACCACAATCACCACAACAACCACCACCACCACCGTACAATAAGGAAGCATCGGCCCCACTGACACCATTGCAGAGGGAATAGCAACTGCCTGCAGCCTCCCACCAGGTGATATCCACGACCCAGCAGTAGTCAGGGACTGGAGTAACACCAACAACGCTGATTACAGATTAGACATTACTGAACAGTATGATGCCTTGAAAGAAATCTTCCCAAACATAATCAACACAGCTCGAATAGCTGCCTGCAAGCAAAGGGATTGCTCAAGTGTTTTGCACCAACAGTGTAATTGATACCCCAGAAGACTTGGGGTCGAATATGGGTTTGTGGGAAGCTCATTTTCATTAATGGACTGAAACCAAACAATTACCAAGAATAACTTTGTGTATATCAGGGCAATCTTTCATGGTCGATTCTGGCACTACAAGTTCAGTGATTAGAACATGTGAATTCACAACACCATCTAGAAAGAACTGGCAACTATGCCTGTTCGATAGGACTATCCGGTCAAACGCAAAAAGAATATTTTACGAGACCCTTAAGATGCAAAGACCAAATTGGTAGGGTAATAAAACACACTTTCTTAATGTCTGAAACGTGTCCAGTAAACTAAGTAGGAAGCGATTTGATGTGCAAACTAGGAATCTCACTCATTTCCATGCCAGAGGGTATAAGAGTAGAAATGATGAAAATGGAGTGGGAGATGTTCACTATGCATATCAGTGGAAGCTGATTGATGTACAAGTAGCATGAAGCCTGAGCAAAGTGGCTCCATATGAGTGTGACACGAGCTGATTTTATGGCAGTTTCAGATTTACATTGACATTTACACATCTCACAAAAACTGGATACAGACTATACTGGATACAGTTTGCTACTGACATTATGTATGAGTGCAATATTTGGTCAGTATGAGTGCAGTGCATGTCATGTGAAATGAACAGTATACAGGCTCCAAGGTACGTCCCAGAAATGACCAAAAATCCAAAAATTACCATTTTAGTAACAATATAGCATTAAAAATATATTTTTTATAGTCGCTAATCCCACTCCTAATCATATATTGCTTAAAAATATGTACAGTATAAAGAAAAACATGACAGAAAGATAAGTTCAATCACAATAATTTATTTATTGCAAAATATCAAAAGTCGTATCAAAAGCAGTCCAAATGATGAGGCCTCTCCGGAGTAATATAGTAGGTTTGTGTGAGGTGCAGAGTAGAAATGAAGCGAATTGCGTTAGTTCTGGCAGGTCACGTGAGTCAAGCTTGCATCAGCTGACTCTCAGCTGATCACATCTACCTATAGGAATATGACACCTACCATGGCATTCCTATATAAGCTCTATTCAGTATTATTCAGCAGTTTTTGCTTGCTCGGGAGCAAATTACCCTCCTCCATCCCCAACTCCTCCTTTCACCACATTCAGGACTTTCTGATATTCCTGTTGAATCAGACTCCCTTATCTTGAGTAATGTGTTACACTTAAATATCATTAAGTACATTAATGCTATCTGCTTTGTTCTATTCTATTAACCCTAGGGGGTTATTATTGCTGCTCTCCCTGCTGATTCATGACATGCTGTATTGATGGGCAGGGAGTTTGCCCAGAACAGAACCATACCGCCAAACCAAACTGTATGCTAAGTGTCTATCATTTTGACGATAGTGGTCCTGACAGAATTAAAGTTGTTAACCCCTGAAATATAGTCCAGATTGTTATCCTGATCCACTCCGTGAAGGTGCGCATTTCTCCTTCAAACACACTTAACCAGAAACACTGTATGTCGCAATCTGTGACAACGCAAAGGAGAGCCAATGAACATTCGATTTTACAATTTTTGAATTTGTCATTATGTATTTTTCCAAATGAGTTGGCAGCAGAAATCACACAGAATAAAATGTTATCATTTCGTATTAAGTAATAGAGTAAGCTTCATTTAATAATGCAATTGAAAACATAATGCTATTGATATGACAAACTGAATATAAAAAGTTAATGTCACAATTTCAATATTCATAAGAATTCATTTGTAAGTGTGTAAAGTTGTTCATACGTAAATAATTAACATTTTAGGTGCCGTCAATACATCAGTATTGTATGTTAAAACGCTCTAAATACATCAGTGTTGTAACGTGGGAGTTGGGGATTCAAATTCAAGGCTTTATAAACAAATGTTTTCAAAAAAGGCAGAGTCGAACACCAGCAAATAGTATAATCCAAGGCAGAGGCAAAAGAGTAATCCACAAACAGGCAATGGTTAGGGCAGGCAATGAACAAGAAATGGCTATTAAATAATCAGCGCTCTAGAGCAGGGTTGGGCAAACTCGGCCCTTTCAGGCCACTTTCTTTCAGAGTTTAGCTCCAACCCTAATCAAATGCACCTGAACCAGCTAATTATTGTCTTCAAGACTAGAAGGATACAGGCAGGTGAGTTTTATCAGGATTGGATCAAATCTCTGCAGGAAAGTGGTCTGGAAGGGCCAAGTTTGCCCATCACTGCTAGAGTGTGTGTGTGTGTGTGTGCGCATCTTTTATATTAGACAAGGAGAACACATGACAAAACCAACCAATGAGAACAAGACACATGCAACCAATGAACCAATCAGAACATGAAACATGCAACCAAGGAACCAATCAGAACATAACACACAGACAAGGGTAGCACATGACAAGATCACATGAAGGGCAAGGAACACATGGAGTTCAGAAAAAATGGCAAGAGTTCGGGGTGCAGTGTCCTCTAGTGGAGTTCATGGGCACTCCAGCTGGTGATCGTAACAATGTTTTAGTGCCTGTAAGTAAATGTACGTTATGTAGAACCACATGTTACATGAAATACATACAAATTCTCATGAGATCACATTGACATAACATAAGTATGACATGGGTTTAATAAAAGGAGCTGAACTTGTGGTGATAACAGCACAACAGCAATTTGGTTTGCATTCAATTTTAATGGGAAAGGTTAGACTTTTACAAGACTGGGAATCACCAACAATACATAACGAGGCACTGAGAAGGAGTCTAGAACCATTAGTCCCGACACCTGGCACCACCCTATTGCAGTACATTGACGACTTGATGGTATGCAGCCCAACAAAAGACATTGTTAAGCTGCTGCAGCATTTGGCTGCTGAAAGTCATAAAGCAAGCTTAACAAAGTTACAGTTTGCACAACAGCAAGTTACATTTTTGGTTAATTATGGGAAGTCACTGTCTGCGAAACAGGTTGAGGCCATTCAAAAAATTAAAAAACCAGCTGCAAAGAAACAAGTATTTTCATTCTTGGGAATATTGTTGCACATTCATCCCAAATTATGCAATCTTAGAAGACCCTCTGAGCGCATTGACTCATGGGAAGGGTTTGCAGTCTCATGACAAAGTGAAATGGACTAAGGAGGCATAAAATGTCTTTGTAAGTTTGAAAATTTAATTACAGAGCACGCCCTCTCCATTTGTGCAGACTGTGGATGAAAGAAACGGCTGTATGACATCTGTGCAGTTGCAGAACCATGGGTGCAGGTTGAGACCAGTAGCTTATTTTTCAAGCAAATTAAATCCTGTGACTGCCGGGTTGCCAAAATGCTTAAAGGCAGTAGCAGCTGCATAAAAAGCCATGATGGCTTCCCAAGAAATCATTGGTTACGCTGATATCACGCTGCGGGTTTCACATGCTGTGTCAACGATTCTGCTGAAACAGAGATCTTTACGTCTGTCTACTGCTCGCTGGATAAGATACCACACTGTATTGCTTAAAAAGCCAAATTGTGACAGTGAAACGCTGCTCTGTGTTGAACCTTGCAACAGAGGGGGATGAGGAAGAACTTTGCTGTGTAACTGTGCTTGAAGATGTTTGCAAACCACAGCCAGACATCAGAGAGACCACCTTTGACAATGCTGACATGATGCTTTTTGTTGAGGGGTCAGCCTCTAGAGAAACTGAGACAAGCAAAAAGAAAATGAGAAAAATATAAATGCATTTCCCTTTTAGTTAATGATGATAGCCTATGTTTTGAATCCTGGTGAATTAACATGCTAGATGTCCTAATGGTTGTATATGCTGAATGATTAAAGAATAATCAAAGGACACACAAAGGTATATTATGGAAATTTTAGTTTGTGTATGTTTCTTTTATTTGCTCTTTAGTTCTCATCTTGAAGCATTAACTATATTTGACCATATAAGGTAAAGAATATAATGCTTGAGCTAAAGGCATCCTGATGCTCATTTTGTCTTAAGTAGCATGGGTATATTTGTAGCAATAGCCAAAAATACATTATAGGGGTCAAAATTATAGATTTCTTATGCCAAAAATCATTAGGATATTATATCTGATCAAACGCACATTATTATTCTTTAGCTTGGGTTGAACAAATCATTTTTGCTTGGATGGAACAGCAGCTACGCTAATTATGTCTCTATTTGTTTCTCTGTTTCTGCCACGGGATATAACTACGAATTACAGAAGCTTCAGTCTGGATCCAACCCTTAAATGATCTGAGATGACCACACACCTGAGAAGAGATGATGCCAACTTCTCAGAGGATGCCAACCCTCAGACAACATACAGAATTACCAAATTTTGCCATAAGTTAAATATATTAAGTTTCTACAATATATAAATATATTGTAGAAACGTAATTTCCTGTTAAGCTGCTTTGCAACGATTTGTATCGTAAAAAGCACTATACAAATAAACTTGAACTGAATTAGGATATTAAATAAAGATCATGTTCCATGAAGATATTTTGTAAATTTCCGATTTTAAATATATCAAAACTTAATTTTTGATTGGTAATACGCATTGCTAAGGACTTCATTTGAACAACTTTAAAGGGGATTTTCTCAATATTAAGATTTTTTGCACCCTCAGATTCCAGATTTTCAAATAGTTGTATCTCGGCCAGACATTGTCCTATTCTAATAAACCATACATGAATGTAAAGCTTATTTACCCAGCTTTCAGATGCTGTATACATCTCAAAATCGACCCTCATGACTTTTTGTGGTCCAGGGTCACATTTACTGATGCTCATGTTGATATCACATGCGAAACGGTTCGAGACAAGTGCAAAATGAGAAACGTTTTCTTTTACTCAGAGGCCCTGCACCTATAACTTCAAGAAAGATGCTTTGCATTAAGTACTTAATCAACGCTAGTCTGAGGGAAAATAGACAGATACCCTAAAAGGAGGCATATGCTGAGTATGCATTATGATTGGATGAGATAGAAACATCCTGGTTTGATTGGGATATAAATGCTGAGTCGAAGTGTTCCTCTTTGTCACACACTATACAGATGCTTTATACGATTGTCTGACTTTCTTGCAAGAATAAACCCTGTTTTTTCTTATTCTGCAATACTCTCTGGGTTATTGCCTCACAATAAGAGACTTTTCCATAATAAGGGTGAGTAAATTTTCAGAAAATTTTCATTTTAGGTGAACTGTTGCTTTAAACTCCCAACTCTTAGCCAAATCATTATTGATAATTTATTTTACCATGTCTAATAATAACAAGTTGAGCATTAGTGTAATAAATCATAAACTATCATAACTATACACAATGCACTGATGTTCTGAAGAGACCGGCTCAGAGTGAAGTTCTCATGGCGTCTCTCCATACATTGCTGATTCTGTGCGTATGTGCCACAGCCCTGTGTTTGGTGAGTGTAGAATTCAGATCTTATAGAAACAACAATTTTGTGATCATGTGTTGATTAATATTGTGCTAAACAAAAGCAAATGATCATATTTTAGAACAAATCTAACACAGCTGTTGTTATATTAAAATGCAATGACTTTGTTCAAGGTTTTGTGATTGTTTGTGGTTATTTCATACAATATCAAAGCTTGCACTGTAATAGTTTGTTGATGTTAATGGGTACCTTTGACACTTACTGTATCACTCAAATGTTTTCTTTCAAAGCCAACATCTTCACTCACAGGTGAGTCATAACAATCACATCATTTTAATATAACAATGCATTCAATAATCAGAACTGTTTTTTTTTTTATTTATATACTATTGAATTTGACCTTTTTTTAGGCAATACAGAGATTGATGTGGATAATGGAGATGAACAGGATATATTTGATATAAATGAAGGTTTGTGGAAACATTAATATCATGTCTTAAATCTGTAGCATAATTTCTATAACAGTTTTGCATTAACTGCTGTCTTGTTCAATAGCGGCAGGACTTGACCTGGTGGAAGGAGACATTCTGATGCACGAGGTCAGTGTTTTCTTTGAGCAATTTCTCATGCCACTTTCCACAAACAGGGTACAAAGTAGGGCCTGAACCTCTGGGCCTGAAAAATAACAAAATAATTTTTAGAACATTCTTAACCTTAACCTAGAAAATGTCAACATTAACCTCAGGAGGTCAAACTAATCTGTAAATAAAGTTAGATACACTAAACATCACAAACATCAATATAATAAAATTTTCTTTAAATAAAATGAATCCATGTTTGGTTTATGTTTAACAGGGAGAAGACAGAAACACTATTTTGAGTGAAAAGTATCGCTGGCCGACCACTGTGCCATATGTCCTAGACAACAGCCTTGGTCTGTGAATATATAATAATTGATTGTTTTAAGTTGAATTTAAGCTCTTCTGCTTTACTTGCTCTTTTTCACATTCTTATGTTTTTTTTTAAACAGAAATCAATGCCAAAGGTGTGATACTGAAAGCATTCGAGCAATACAGACTCAAGACCTGTATTGACTTTAAACCCTGGGATAGAGAGGCAAACTACATTTTCGTATTTAAAGGCAGTGGGTAAGAAAACTTCAAAACATTACACACATTCAAACTCATCTTCACACATCGTGTAATAATCAAAATTATATACACATTTATATAAATGGATGTCACTTTTTTCAAACAAAAAAAAGTTGTTTTAGTATGAATATGTCATATATAAGCTATTTAGAAGATATAACCATTCAAAACGTACAGTCTCTATCTTCCATCGATATGGATCAATGGTTTTTCAGCTTCTCATCAAAATTTCTGTCCAATCAAATGCTCTCTAGAATCTGAAGCGCCCCGCACCCTACATTATAGATGCTGAAATCCATCACTTGTTTACAACTTTACAACCAAACAAGGTGCATAATAACATTCCAAAATATAACCAATCTTGTTCAGCCTTGGTTGAGCATTACCAAAAAATAAAAATTAAATTAAAACATCAAAATAAGCAAACCAAAAAAATAAATAAATAAATAAAATGCATCAAAAATAAATGTAAACACAACAAAAAAGGCTTTTTAAATTAATTCACACAAATCCAAGAGAGAAATCAACTTAAGGGCTTGCTTGTTTTTAACAAATTTTAAAGATTTTAAAGACTTTTACCTCATTCCACAATTGGATAAAGTTGGGTTTAGATTTAAACCATCTGCACTCGCAAATAAAAAAACTTCCTAAATCACAACAAGAAATGAATAAATTCAAACTCTTTGTTTTCAAGAAAAATACCAAACCATGACCTTCACATTGAGGGGTGGGAATTTAATGTTCCTTAAACATAACCAGTTTTGTTATGTAACTCTGTAAATGTAACTCTCTCCAAAAAGGTTGCACCATATCACACAAAAAGAAAAACATGGTCTAAAGTTTCCATACTTGTTTTCACAAAAAAGACTTGTCTCTCAGTCTTAAATTAGTTGGTAGGATAAATCTCATTTAGAATCTTGAAGCTCACCTCTTTCGCTTTAGGAGGGAGGTGGAAAGACAGATCTTTTTTTTTTTTTTAAGCATCTTTAAGCATATATATATATATATATATATATATATATATATATATATATATATATCCTAGAAGCCATGTTGTTGTAATAGCTGCAGTATGTGGTTTTGCGTTTTCCTGCTGAAATACACAGGGCCTTCCCTGAAATAGACATCATCTGAAGGGGAGCATATGTTGCTCTAAAACCTTTATATACCTTTCGGCATTCATAGTGCCTTCCAAAACATGCAAGCTGCCCATACCGTATGCACTTATGCACCACTATAGTATCAGAAATGCTAGCTTTTCAATTGACCGTTGATAACACGCTGGAAGGTCTCCCTCTTCTTTAGCCCGGAGGACACGGCGTCCGTGATTTGTCAAATAAGAATGTCAAATTTGGACTCGTCTGACCATAGAACACTTTTCCACTGTGAAACAGTCCATTTTAAACGAGTCTTGGCCCACAGGACACAACAGGGCTTCTGGACCATGTTCACATATGGTTTCCTTTTTACATGATTGAGCTTTAGTTGGCATCTGCATATGGCACGGCAGATTGTGTTCACCGATAGTGGTTTCTGGAAGTATTCCTGGGCCCATTTAGTAATGTCAATGACAGAATTATGCCGATGAGTGATGCAGTGTCGTCTAAGGGCCCAAAGACCACGGGCATCCAACAAAGGTCTTCAGCCTTGTCCCTTACGCACAGAGATTTGTCCAGTTTCTCTGAATCTTTTGATGATGTTATGCACTGTAGATAATGAGATTTGTAAAGCCTTTGCAATTTGACGTTGAGCAACGTTGTTTTTAAAGTATTCCACAATCTTTTCACTTTTATAGGTAATCATGTAACATACTTGATGTCAATTAACTTAATTAGTTTCTAGATGTTCTCCCAGCTGAATCTTTTCAAAATGTCTTGCTTTTTCAGCCCTTTGTTAAACCCGTGCCAACTTTTTTTTAGACCTGTTTCAGGCATCAAATTTGAAATGAGCTCATTTAGTGGATAAAAGTGTAAAATTTCTCAGTTTAAACTTTTTTTATGCTCTCTATGTTCTATTGAGAATAAAATATTGGCTCATGTGATTTGAAAGTCTTTTAGTTTTCATTTTATTCAAATTTAAAAAACGTCCCAACATTTCTGGAATTCGGGTTGTATTTTGCACAATAATCTCCATTGCATAGTATGCTCCATTACTTTTGCCTCATCTTTCTTTTCAACATTTGGCAAGGAATCTTTCCCTTTGGGGTCTAGTTTTAGTTTGGCAGGTTTAATCAGTTTTTGTGAAGACATCTTGATGGTGGGAATTACTCACTTCAAGCAAGCTTTTGGGAACAACTGACAAGCTTTGAAAAAACGCACCTGCTTAATCCACCATCTTCGAACGGCCCTGTTCACATATTATTTTCTGTACGGTGGATGGCATGTAGTGCACTATATAGGGTATTTATTTAAAATTTATTAAATAACATTTTAGGCAAATAAGCATGTTAGACCTTTTCAGGTACATGAAAACATTGGGATTTGTATTGCACTGGCTGTATCTAAGGGGTGTATATTTTTGCAAAAAAATGAAATTCAGGGTAATGGACATGTGATGTTTTTCTGTTTCATCAGATGTTACTCAAAGGTGGGAAATCGACACATGGGGAAACAAGAGTTGTCAATTGGTGCAAACTGTGATCGATTAGCAACAGTGGAGCATGAGTTTCTGCATGCGCTGGGTTTTTGGCACGAGCAGTCCAGATCTGACAGAGATGACTACGTCACCATTGTGTGGGACCAGATTCAAGAGCGTAACTATTAAATTCTTAAATACACGCATCAATAATAACATCATTCTGTCTTGCCAAACTCCTAAAATCTATAAATATACTTATATTAAAAATGCAAACTAATTTGTTCATTAACTGTTTTGCGGTTTGTTTCTTTAGGTCATAAGCACAACTTCGATTTACATGATGAAAAGGTGTTAAGCAAACTCGGTGTGCCCTATGATTACAGTTCAGTCATGCACTACGGTAAAACATACTTCAGCAAAGGCAGTAAGCCAACCATCGTTACCAAAATACCAGAATTCTTGGATGTGATTGGTCAACGCATGGAGTTTAGTGACAGTGACCTGCTCAAGCTGAACCGACTATACAATTGTAGTAAGCACTTTCTGTGGAAGACTCGACTGAACAATCCTCCATTATTTTTTATAAATATATTGACATTAGTTTGACTGATAAGATAAAGAATGCTTGCTCAGCTAATACTTTGCTTCTCTCACTCATCTTGTCCTAAACGTTTTTCATAATTTGTCCAGCTACAGCCTCAACTTTTCTGGACTCTTGCCAGTTTGAGGAGCCGAATATCTGTGGTATGATCCAGGGTGATGGTGGAAATGCCAAGTGGGCTCGTGTAAAAAGAGTAAAGGGTGGTCCACAGAGAGACTACACCAATCTGGGTCAATGTAAAGGTATAAACACCCCTAACCACAAAAGCAGGATTCAACCCAACACAACCCAACTGAGTTTTGCATTCATTTACAATGATTTCAATGATAACAATGCATTCATTTACATTTAAAATTGCAATTTTTGAGCCACAGGATCACTAGCAATAAAACTTCATGCAAGTGAATTAAGATAATTTTGCAATTGTTTTTCCATTTATGCACCATCATGCTCAGTAGCCCCATCCATTGTGAAACCTCATTTGTCCAAAAGCCATATAAATGCAAATTTCTTTGGTTGTGATGCATTGAAAATCCAGACTCTTGTCACTGTGAGTCACATCAAGCAGGTGTTGTGTGGAAATTTGACCTTTTCACATACAGTAGCAAATATAATTTTTACAAAGTTTACACCAACTGTAAAATAAAAAAAAATCTTAAATGGGATGGTGTCATATGGAAGACGATTTGTTTAATTTTTATTTAACCACTTTGTAAAATGTTGAATAATTCATACTCCATAACCCTGCACTGATGCCTCTTTCATGATGGTGGCACTTTGGTCTTCATGATAAACACATTTTACTGACACCATAAGGAAATATTATTTGATCTCTCCAGACATTTCGTCGTCAAGGATTACAATATGACATGCAAAATGATCTTTAAACTCCATTATAAGGTCCAAAGAGAAAGTGAGAAGGCTGGCTTAATGGTCTATTATCTAATAAAGTTTATATATCCACAGGGGTTGGGTTCTTCATGCATTTCAGCACAGCCACAGGAACCCAGGGTGACAAGGCTTACCTGCAAAGTCGCCTCTTTTACCCCAAAAGACGCTCCCAATGCCTGCAGTTCTATCACTACAACAGCGGGGGCGTTGATGACCAGCTAAACATCTGGGTGCGTGAATACACCACTAAAAACCCCAAAGGAGCCCTGAGACTCATTCAGAAGATCAGTGGTAAAAAAAAATCTTAATGTTTAAAACACTGATAGATAAATCCTTTTAGCCTATGGGTAACTTATACTTGTACAACCTAGGTGGACGTCAAGGCTCCTGGGAACTTTACCATGTTACACTAAATGTCTCTGATAAATTCAGAGTAGTGTTTGAAGGAGTTAAAGGAAGAAAACCATCAAAGGGTGGTCTGTCTCTGGATGACATCAACCTCTCAGAGACCCAGTGTCCTCAATACACTTGGCGCATTCGTGATTTTACCAGGCTTCTTGCTACAACCCCTGCCGGTTCCAAAACCTACAGCCCCCGCTTCCTATCCCCAGATGGTTACTCATTTCAGATTGGTTTGTACATTAATGGCTTGAAGGATAGTCCAAATAAAATGGCAATCTCCTTCCACCTGACCTCTGGACCCAAAGACAACAAACTCCAATGGCCATGTCTGTGGCGTCAGGCATCCATGGAGCTCATGGACCAGAATCCAGACATCCAACACCGCATGAACAACATTAGGATGATCACTACAGATCCAACCAAGACCTCAACTGACTGTAAGACACAAAGTTATAGATGTTAGTCATTTTTAGGAGCCATTAATGCTGATGTGCTAAGTAGGCCCTACAGATACTTGGTTACAGATTATTTTGAGATAAAAGTCAATAAAATGCAACCTGTGCTGGCAAAATGAGTCAGAATGTGCACAGGCTAATTTTGAGCTATGGGCAAAAAAAAAAAAAAAAAAAAAAAGTGAAAAATGTGGATTTTAGTCAGATTTGGGGTTTTCACAAAAATACGTTCAATTAAGCCCTTTCGATCCCAATACTCCAAATAATACTTTAGCATCTAAAATTATCTTTATTTGTATTCTTTTCTGAGGGGAGTAGGCTACCTTTTCTCTGCTCGCTTATCACAGACTGTCATCCAGCGCCCACATAAAATGTGTTTCCGGCAGCACGCGAAAAAAGGGAATCACTCGCTGCTCTGCATTGAACTGCTTTTGTAGTTTTAATAGGCCTAATCAATTTATTTGTAATGAACACACTAAGGGGATTTTTATATTTGATTATTTGTTCTAGCCTACTGCTTTTTATTTTTTGCATAGGCTATGTTCTTATTTATAATAACCAAGATAAAATAAAAATAGCTATATTGTGATTATTAATATAGTCATTAGTATTAAGAAAAGAAGTGGAGGAAAAAATTCAATGTTGCTAGGTGATTTTTTTGTGAAAACTTTAACTCGATTTTTCTCAGAATTGAGTTTGCTGATTGTTTAGATTTCAAAAGAGTGTAGGTCAGACTCCAACAATTCATATATCATTTTGAAAGCCTTTTAATGGAGAATGTGAAATGTGAAAAATAACTCATTTTTGAAAACTTGCTCATTTTGCTAGCTCAGGTCAGAAATGTGTTTTATAAATAGTATTTTCTCTCTTTGTGCATCCATGGGTAAAGCCAAGTATTTTTGGGGCAACCCACAAAAAGTAGGCAGTCTAGTCACTGACGCAGATGGCAGTAAATACTACCGGGGGCCGGGTCACAATATCAACGATTTCATCACACATGATCGTCTGAAGAGTCGAAACTTTATTAAAGGACAGGATGTCATCTTCCTCCTCTCCCTTGAAGGTTTGCAGTTCTTATTCAATACCAGTGAAATTCTTATGAAATATGACATGAGTTTTAAATTTCAACTTCATCAATAGATGTGACTGGACTTTTGAAGACCAGTAGACCAAAAATAAGAGACCTGCAATTAGAAATTGATGACCGTGATGCGGAGGAGGAGGAGCCAAAGAGACAGATGGTTGTATGTATCCACATAACACATTGTACCATTATTCATTATTAAATGTAAATGGATGTACAGTATCTCCCATTCAGAATTGGGGAGAAACTAATCACATGTAATGGAATTATGTAATTTAATTACAAAATAAATGTAACTGTATTCTGTTACAGTTACTGAGAAAAAATTAATTACAGTTACCTATGAAAATGTAAAGGGGTTATCTGAATATTTTCACACATAGGCCTATATATGATTGATTTCTTTTCAAAATTGTATTGATTTCGCTAAAATATGAGACAACAGTGTTTCAGGAGTTTAGGACACAGAGTAGGACACGTTTTATTTCCTATTAAGGTTTATGTATAGGCTATGCTTTATTTTTAAAGATTTGTAAACTGAATTTGCAGAACCCCAGAGTTCCTTTTAAAAGGACCATGGACTAAAAGATCCCCATGAGATGCAGGATACATCATGAAGCCTCAATGGAGAGACAGAGAGAAGAAGAAAAAAAAAGAAAAACTTTCCAGAATTTTCCAGATTGGTGTCTTCATTCCTGAGCTGGAGCAACTGGATCATAACTTGCATTAAAAAAAAAAAAAAAAAAAAAAAAAAAAACCCAATAAGTACTATTCTCAAGAATTGTATTACTAGATTACTAGCACTTCTCATGTTCATTGCCTCCTTAAGATGAATTTATACTTGTATTCTTCATTTGTAAGTTGCTTTGGATAAAAGTGTCTGCTAAATGAATAAATGTAAATGCAAAATAAAAAGCAAAAAAAAAAAATAAATAAATAAAAAAGAGCACTTGATCAAAAGAAGTACTCAACCATTATTGTTCACACAGTTTATTAGTGGCATGTTGTAGTTTGTAACAAAGTGCTTTCAATCTAAACATGTCAAGTCAAAAGGGTCACGCTATATTACAACAAAATGAGGGGAAAAAAGAAACATGATAGAAGAAAATTCCAGACCAGTCCATCATTGCAGGAAAATTCACAGTATTGGTACAGGCCAGAATCTATTATCTGATAATGAAGAGAACCCTGTTGTACCTGTCCTGACTGATGTCAGCCTTCTTCCTTTGACTGCTTCTCTGAGATACTGGCCTGCTCTTCTGACATGACTGAGCTCAGCTGTCAACAACAGAGTCAGACTTTGATGAGTAATTTCTACTTATTCTAATTATTTTGTTTACTCTGCAATACTGAAGTACATTTCTTTACTCAAGCAATGTAGCCCTGAAAAAAATAAAAATAAAAATACACGCTATTAAAGCATGTGATTCACTTACAAACATGTAATCAAGTAGACACCTTGTTGTCCTTTAATGTCTACTCAATATAGTTATTAGCCAAAAGAACATGGAGACCTTAATACTTGGTACACAACACAGTAACAATCAGTAAAGTAGAAAATGAACTCCAGCAAGTTGCTAAACCTAACAACAAAAGCAACCATAAAACAGTGTATATACACAACTGGAACACATGAAAAATGTAACCTTATTAATTATTCATGCCCCAGGGCATGATGGGAACAACGGGATCATAACTTTGCCATTTACTTAAAGAATCCTTGCAAACAAGCTTAAATTGAGTGCTAATAATTCATAATTAATCATTCATAATTAAAATCATTTAATGTAAAAATTGCATTGTTTTTCCGTAGTATTTAAAGTTACTTATTTAATCATTTTCATCAGTGTAAAGGACTTAATATAGTCAATAATATAAAGCACTTAATATATTCAAAATATTAAAATTCAACAGACAAAAAACTACTAAATTGGTAAACCTGATTTTAGTACAGTAATGGACAGAACCTGCATAGATTAAGCATAGCTTACTGAGAACTCAAGGGGAATAAGTTGACCTACTGTTTTCATCTTCTGTGACATTGTAAGGGTCCGAGTCCTTTCACACTCACCTTAGGTTCCTTTGACTCTCTGTATCTTGGCTCTGAGAGACGTCTATCTCCGAGTCCTCAGGCACCTTCCTCTTCTTATCCTTCTCCAGAATCTACAGAGTCATGCCAAATTACATTAGACACAAAATACATAAGAGTTTCAGTTCTGGATGTGAATGATTGCATGCCTTTTTGAAATAAGCAAACTGCATGAGTTCAAGTGCAGCTTCTGCATCTCCAAGATCGATGGTTTTACTCATGCGGGCCTTGGCGTGAGCTGTAGACAAGCGAATCATGGTCTCCAGAGCTCGAGCGGTCACAGGCATCGTCTGTGGGAATGGTTACAGTCAGTCTAAATCAAACCAAGCAATTCAAGAGTAACAATACCATGATTTTACACTTTAAATGGACTCTACAGACCCTGGCAGAGTCACTGTTGACTTGGTCATGGCTCCGGAGTCTGGAATACTCCTCTGCTATGTAGTTCGATGCCTCCTGTGTCAGGACTGGCTTCACCAGCTTAGCGACGTGGATGTACTTCCTGATGAACTCCATGGTAACAACCTTCTCCCTTTAAAGTGTTTTTCAAAAGGATAAATCGCAGAAGCCCAATGAATTATGGTAGACTGGCTGTGTCTTCTATAAGGAAACAAAGTAGATTTTAAATCAAAGTGAAGAAACACCTTTTCTTCGTCTTTTTTCTCATAGATCTGTAGCTCCTGCTCGGCTGCTTCTGTGATGTTCGGGTCCTCCGTGGCAAACACATCTACTGTACTCCCCAGGGGCATTGCTGTTGATGCAGACATGACAGAATGAGAGCAACAGCTGACTAAAGCTTCTGAAGCTGAAAACTGAATAACATGGAAATGGTCTACATCAGCGGGTCTCAAACTGTGGTCGGAAGCATTACAAGATGTCCAGAGGTTGGTAGATTTAATAAAATATTTATTATAAAATGTACATTTGAAAAAAAAAAGAAAAAAGTTTTGCTTCTTAATAAATATTAAATGTGGAAACAGTGATCTCTTTTTTTTTTCAGAATACAGGAAATAGAAAGTTCATTTAATTTTTTTTTTTGAAAAAACAATATAAATGGTTTTACTTTCACTTTTGATCAATTCGGTGTGTAAACTTTTGAATGGTGTGATCCATAGGCTTCAGATCTCACCAGTGAAACATAACAAAATGAATAATACATTTTCTAAGACCTGTGTTAAGTGTAAAATGATAGACAGTGCATATTTTCATTGTATTTTTGACCGTTTTCATATTAAGGTATTCTGATTGAATGTTGTTCAAGTAATTAATAACAATTGGGAATCTCTCAGGACCTTGACCCAATGATCTGTATTTTAGGGATTTTTTCATACAAACACCATGAGCTCTTCTAAGATTCAGTTGCTCAAAATTGTATTATTTACTGCCAGACGCTGCAAGGCACTGGGTGCCTTGAACTGCTTTTTAAAAATGTGTTGTTATTATTTATTTATATAAAACTATTATTATCATTATTGTTTTTTGTCTTTTCCTGACAATTACTTTGCTCTCGACTGTGACAGTATATTGTTTTACTACGACCCTTTTGAAGACGACTGTTATTAATGTTTGTTGTTGTTGTTGTTGTTTCTTGTTTGTTTGTTTTGTGCTGCTGTTGTTGCTCATCTTTTTTAATAATTTATTTTTGAATGGTAGGCTACTGTCAAAAAATAATTAAGCAGTAAAACCGTTTTCAACATCGTCAAGAAATGTCTAAAAAAAAATAGCTGAAAATTAAATTACATACATTATAATATGAAAGGTCTATTAAAATAGTGATAATTCTTCACAATATTATTGTTTTTACCATATCTTTGATCGAATACAGTAAATGCAGCCCTGGTGACTGTTGTGTTTACACAGTTGTTATTACAAAGAATGAACACTAGGGGGAAATATAGCAATAGGAAAAGCAGAGAGCAGAAGAGAGAGGAGTGAATATAGGGAAGTGAATTCAGTCTGGATTAAAGTGTTGTTCATCCAAGGAATTCGTGTGCTATCTCATCTTTTATTGTTTTATAAAAGTAAGTTACAGTACAACAAATTGGCGACGAGGTGATTTTACAACTACGTAAAAAAGGCCATAAATTTGTACTATTCTAATCTCTATATTTTAAAGGTGCAGTGTTTAATATTTAGGAGGATCTATTGACAGAAATGCAATATAATATATATAACTTACTGTAAAAAATAAAAAGAAATAAAAAAAGAAAAGAAAAGAAAAGTTGAGCCAACTTAAAATTTTAAGGCAACCAGCTTCAGCAGATTTTTGAGTTTTCTCAACTTATTTTTGTGGGAGTTCCTCAAATTTTTGTTATATAAACTTAAAACGACAAGTTGAGAAAAATCAAAAATCTGCTGAAGCAGGGGTTGCCTTAAAATTTTAAGTTGGCTCAACTTTGTTATTTTTTATTTTTTTTTTTACAGTGCATGCTTTCAGAGGTGTATAAAGACCTTACATAATGAACCGTTATGTTTTTATTAACTTAGAATGAGCCATTTATATCTACATACACCGCAGGTCCCCTTACATGGAAGCCGCCACCATGTTTGTACAGTAGCCCTTAACCCATTTATTTTTCTGAATGGTTTCATGCACATAATCGTGTTAATAGTGTCCTATCTGAACATGTTCTGCATTATTTTCCCTATGTTTTTTTTTTTTTTTTTTCTTGAAAATCTTATTTGAATGTGTGGCAACTATAGTTGCCGGTGGGCAAATATGTTGTATGTATCCCTTCAATGTCAAATTTGAATAGGAGGAGAACATTTGGCTTCTAACTCAAAATGCCTCCTTTCAACAGATCAATCTTTATTCATGAACAAATTTATTATGTATAATGATATATATGTTTGTGGCCAGCGGTTTAGACATTAAAAGGAACACTCCACTTTTTTTGGAAATAGGCTCATTCTCATGCTATCGCCAGACCCGGAGATCGGCTGAATGGATTCAAAAACTGTAACACTCTACTTATTAACTCTGGGGGAGTTGGAGAATGAGCCTATTTCCAAAAAAAAGTGGAGTGTTCCTTTAATGGCTGTGTGTTGAGTTATTCTGAGGGGACAGCAAATTATACAAGCTGTACACTCACTACTTTACACTGTAGCAAAGTGTCATTTCTTCAGTGTTGTCACATGAAAAGATATAATAAAATATTTACAAAAATGTGAGGGGTGTACTCACTTCTGTGAGACACTGTATGTGTGTGTGTGGTTGGAATAGTACATACATATAGTTAGTAAAACTATTATACTTAATAACATTACAAATCAAAAGGCAATCCAAACATATTTACAAAAGTATTTTTATTAAAACATTTTAAAATATTTTAGTACTGTGTTTGCTACTCAGAGTACAGTGCATCAACAAATTACAGCCATGAAAACATTTTAAGTGTGCAAGAATATAAATGAAACAAACACATACATCTTGAGGGCTGGATTGGGAATCACTGTCCTAGCTAAGAGAGAATTGATTTATCTTAAAACTACCTTAAAAATTAGCAAAAACAACAAGTGTCTCACAACCATTGCCCCCAAATGTAGGGCATGTGGGTGGTGTCAAACAGGCCACTGACCCTCTCTGTGAAGTCCTCCATGTAAACATAATTTTGGACTGAATGAAGTTGTTGACATGCAGGGTTGATGACCGTCACGATCTTTTGCTCACTCGCTGTCTGCCAGTACATTTCTTCCCATCGGTGGTGAAGCTGAAACACAGTCATGAAACACACATACAAAGACAAAACCTGTTATACACAGCACCAATAAAGATGAACAGACAGCATGGGGAAAATAGTGAATGAAAATTCTGCAGCATAGATGAAAAATAAATAAATACAGTTGAAGTCAAAAGTTTACATACACCTTGCAGAATCTACAAAATGTTAATTATTTTACCAAAATAAGAGGGATCCTACAAAATGCATGTTATTGTTTATTTAGTACTGATCTGATTAAGATATTTCACATAAAAGATGTTTACATATAGTCCACAAAAGAAAGTAATAGTTGAATTGATAAAAATGACCCTGTTCAAAAGTTTGCATACACTTGATCCTTAATACTGTGTTGTTAACTGAATGAGGTTTTTTTTTTTTTTTTTTTTTTTTTTTTTTTGTGATAGTTGTTCATGAGTCCCTTGTTTGTTCAGGACAAACAAGGGACTCATGAACAACTATCATTAACGAAAAAAAACACAGCTGTGGATCATTCAGGTAAGAACACAGTATTAGGAATCAAGTGCGTGTAAACTTGAACGGGGTCCTTTTTATAAATTCAACTATTATTTTCTTTTGTGGACTATATGTAAACAACTTTAATGTAAAATATCTTAATCATATCAGTACTAAATAAACAATAAAATGCACTTTGTATGATCCCTCTTTTTTTGGTAAAATAATATTTTGCAGATTCTGCAAGGTGTGTAAACTTTTGACTTCAACTGAAAAAATAAATAAATAAATAATTAATTTAAATAATACTTACAAAAAACTGCCTTGTGACATCAGTGCCCTTTCCAGGGTGCAAACCAGTGGACCACACGCTGTAGAGCTGCAAGAAAAGACAGACGTCTTTCAGATGTCAGTTTAACATACATTCTAAATCATAAACATCTTAAAGCTAATAGACGACCAATTTGACATCTAAAAGGAGATATCCTACAGACGTATAGCAGATGAGCAAACACTCTAAAAAATACTCTTGCAGATGATGCAGATGTCAAATAGACGACTCCGACTTGTGGTATCAGGACAAGCTTCGTTCAAACTCGACAGAAACAAAATAAAACTCACCAAAACAGTCTGGGTTTGTCTTTCTGCAGTACAATCATCGACTCTAGTTTTCATCAAAATAAACTCTAATGCCGAGTTCAAACTGCACGATTTTAGCAAGGTTTTTCCACTCACTGACAGGTTTTGATAAATCGCCGACAAATGTCCGAAATCGGAAACTCGTTCACGCGAGTGACAATCGCGCAGTGTGAATTCTCAAAGACACGATCTGAGATAATCGCCGATGCAATTGTGATCGGCGATTCATAATCACGCTGTGTGCAATGATTTCTGACTGAAAACTACAACAGCGATGACCTGCAGCCAATGAGAGGCCAAGATACAGCGTAGATGGAAGTTCGGGGAGGAGTTATAGACCAGAATATCAGTATTTTAATAGATACAGTTGTATCACAGCAGCTGCTTTATTAGGTTTTTGGTTGCTATTACTTTAAGAGCTGCTACTGCTGAACTTGACGTGGATCTGACACGCACCCTATTTTCTCACATTCCTTTACCTTTTCTGGCATGCTTTAGGTCTTAAAGTCTCTACTAATGAACTGACGAGTTGAATCGGGTGTATTAGATGAGGGAGAGAGTGCTGGGCTGCTCCGGGACATTTTTGAAAATCACTGCATTTCAGAGACATGTTCTTAAATGTGACTCAAACATAACAAATACTTACATGCTTGCATACTTTAAAGGCAGCTTTAATTGCCTTTTTGGTAACTTTATGACTTAACTGACGGCATAACTGCGACATTGCATGCTCGTAGTGCACGCCATTGCATTTGTGCGTGGAAATGAAGTGCATGTGCTACGAGCACAGTATAACGACTGACATGACAGGAAGATTAATTTTTACTGACGTATGGCCTGACAACATCTCATCTGAGCAGTTCACTGTTGTTCTACTGAAGCTCCCTTGTTTTATGGAATGCCAATCCTGCCATATTTAGAAATAAATAAATAAATGTACAAAGAAAAGTAAAAACGCAAAAATAAATGATTATTTATAATTGTATTTCCTTATTTATGTATTTTTTCATTTTTTTCCACATTTATTTATTTATTTATTTATACATTTATTTATTTCCACTTTTATTTATTTTCACATTTATGTATTTATTTACGTATTTATTTCTTTATTTCCACATTTATTTATTTATACATTTCTTTATTTTCACATTTCTTTATTTATACTTTTCTTTGTCCTTAGGGTAATGATGAGGGCGTGTTTTACGTCAGGAAAAGCAATCGAGCCAGAGTAGTCGAGGGGTAAGCTTGAGGCCACAGTGACACCTTGTGGTGCCCAAACGAAGTACAAGAAGTGTAGCCTACATGACGCGCCTGTTGATAGTGTGGGATGAATGACTCAGATGGGCGATATGACCAAAATCTTATATCACCGTTATTATTTCAGTTTCAGCATTTGTAGCCTTATTGCAGTGTAAATGCATTCAGTTTCAGCATTTGTAGGCTTATTGCAGTGTAAATGCATTCAGTAATGATGTCTCTGATGACTTTTGTTGACACTGATTGGATTTTTACTAGTAACAGCCCTTTATTATTTTAACTGAGTTTATCGATTGGAATTATATATATATATTTTTAAATGCCCTTGGACATCAGTTTACAGGTTTGTTTCTGATGCTGTCAATGTTGTTTTTGACACCTCTTGTTTGACCTAATTCTGGATATTTCCAGCCTAAAACGTGTGATTAATCCGTATCTAAAGCCGTGTCTACACCAAGAGAACTCATTGTAATCAGTTGATGCGGTGACTGTCCACACGGGAAGAGGCGCGAGGCGACCAATCTTCTACAGTAACCTCCTTCTATTCTGAATATTGGAAACATGCCTTGTATGGTTTGAAAGTGAAACCTAAAAAAACAGCGCGCATAAGAGAGCAATTGCACACTTTCGCGAGCTTCAGCAAATGCACGCGATCACAGATAGCAGGCTTCCTGGCCGAAACATATGTGATATAAGATTTTGGTCATATCGCCCATCTAAGTCATTCATCCCACTCTATCAACAGGCGCGTCATGTAGGCTACACTTCTTGTACTTCGTTTGGGCACCACAAGGTGTCACTGTGGCCTCAAGCTTACCCCTCGACTACTCTGGCTCGATTGCTTTTCCTGAAGTAAAACACGCCCTCCTCATTACCCTACGGACAAAGAAATGTATAAATAAATAAATGTGGAAATATATAAATGTGAAAATGAAGAAATAAATACGTAAATAAATACATAAATGTGAAAATACATAAAAGTGGAAATAAATAAATAAATGTATAAATAAATAAATGAATAAATAAATGTAGAAAAAAAATGAAAAAATACATAAGGAAATAAAATTATAAATAATCATTTATTTTTGCTTTTTTACTTTTCTTTGTACATTTATTTATATATTTATTTATTTTTGCTTTTTTACATTTCTTTGTACATTTATTTATTTATTTATTTATTTCTAAATATGGCAGGATTGGCATTCCATATTCCATACCTTGTCACCTGTACCGTTTCCACGCTCATTTGACTCGCTCTGAGGTGAAGTGGAGTGTGGGTCTGAAAAAGTCTCCTTTTTGATGTGGTCATATAAAGATGTTCTGCGTCTAAATAAATGCAATTCTTGTCAAGGAAAAAAGCGACAGAAGCAGCAGTTATAACGTGTTAATGCAAATTACATTTTAACGACACTAATTTTATTAAAGCGCAATTAAAGGGCTACTCCACCCCAAAATGAAAATTTTGTCATTAATCACTAAAGTATTTAAAATAGGCCTGATAAAGTAAAATAGTCAAAGTGTTAAGTAACAACCTAATAATTAAGGTTAAAAAAAATATATATCATCAAAATAACTGATGTGGAATTACAAAATAAAAGTATCTTCCTTTGTGTTCAGCAGAACAAAGACATTCATACAGGTTTGGAACTACTTGAGGGTGAGTTTCATTTTTGAGTGAACTGTCCCTTTAAGGTACATTTAGAACAGTTAAAAATGTGAGATCAAGTTGTGATTAATCGTGAGTTAACTCATGACAATCATGTGATTAATCGCGATGAAATATTTTAATAGATTGACAGCCCTAAAATATAATTTTTCATCTCAGACTGCAGAAAATGCGTGCAAGTAAAGAAATAGATGACCCAAAAATGAAAATTTATTGAAAATTGGAGAAATTTAGCATTACATCATTTGCTCACCAGTGGATTCACTATGTGGTGTATGGGTGCCATCAGAATGAGAGTATAAACAGCTGATAAATGCGTTACAATCCTGCCCATCAGTTAACCTCTTGTGCAACAAGCTGTGTGTTTGTAAGAAACAAATCCATCAAAACATTTTTAACTTCAAACCATTGTTTCAGATTAAAATACATGTACTCTATCCATAACATTGCTTTCTCCAGTGAAACAGTCGTCTTGTCTGAATCAGAAAAATGTGCTCAGATATCAGAGAAATATCAGAGAAACATGCACAGATCAAATTCTCTCATTCTGACAGCACACATTCACTGCAGAGGATCCATTGGTGAGCGAGTGATGTAATGCTAATTTTCTCCAAATCTGTCCCTATGAAGATATAAACTCATCCATATCTTGGATGGTTCGAGGGTGAGTAAATCTTCAGCAGATTTTCATGTTGGGTGAATTATTCCTTTAAACTCCTAAGTCTTAGCCAAATCATTATCAGTAATTACTTTTATCATGTCTAATAATATCTTGTTGACCATTAGTGTAATAATCATATACTCATATACTTATAAATGATATACTATCAGGTACAGGCTCTTATCATTGCAGACTAAGCTCTTTTGTTCTATAAATTGGTTAATACACAATGCACTGATGTTCTGAAGAGTCCGGCTCAGCGTAAAGTTCTCATGGCGTCTCTCCATACATTGCTGATTCTGTGCGTATGTGCCACAGCCCTGTGTTTGGTGAGTGTAGAATTCAGATGTTATAGAAAAAAAAATTGTGGTCATGTGTTGACTAATATTGTGCTAAACAAAAGCAACTGATCATATGTTGAAGCAAAACTAACACAGCTGTTGTTATAGTAAAATGTTATTGCCTTTTTCAAGGCTGAAGTAGTTGATGAAATAGATGAAATAATTTGTGGTTATTTCATGATAGCAGGTTATACAATATTATAGCTTGCATTGTAATAGTTTGTTGATGTAAATGTGCACCTATGACACTTATTCAAATGTTTTTTTTTTTTTTTAAAGCCAACATCTTCATTGACAGGTGAGTCGTAACAATCACATCATTTTAATAACGACGTATTTATATGATGTAATGATTTTATATACTATGCTCTGAATTTGACTTTTTTTTTTTTTCGATAGGCAATACAGAGATTGATGTGGATAACGGAAAAGACCAGGATATATTTTATATAAATGAAGGTTTGTGGACACATTAATACCATGTCTTAAATCTGTAGCATAATTTCTATAACAGTTTTGCATTAACTGCTGTCTTTTTCAATAGTGGCAGGACTTGACCTGGTGGAAGGAGACATTCTGTTAAATGAGGTCAGTGCTTTCTTTGAGCAAATTCTTATGCCACTTTCCACAAACGGTACAAAGTAGAGCCTGAACCTCTGGGCTTAAAAAAATAAAATAATTTTTAGGACATTCTTAACCTTCAGAAAATGTCAACAGTAACATCAAACTAATGTGTAAATAATACAGTTAAAAAGATTTCAGGCGCAAAACATCATAAACAACTAAATAATAAGCTTATTCAAACAAAAAACAAAACAGTTGCAAGTTACAGGGTTGCAAATAAGCTAAATCCATGTTTGGTTTATGTTTAACAGGGAGAAGGCAGAAACGCTATTCTGGGTGAAGAGTATCGCTGGCCGACCACTGTGCCATATGTCCTAGACAGCAGCCTTGGTCTGTGAATATATAATAATTGATTCAGTTTAGTTGTTCAATTCGGTTGTTCAAATTCTAACTTAATATATGCTCCAAATTGCTCCCTCCCTGTCTTCTCTCTCTCTCTCTCTTTAATAGAAATCAATGCCAAAGGTGTGATACTGAAATCATTTGAGCAATACAGACTCAAGACCTGTATTGACTTCAAAGCCTGGGATGGAGAGCCAAACTACATTTTTGTATTTAAAGGCAGTGGGTAAGAAAACTTCAAAAACATTATTTTATTTTAAACATTATTTTAATATTGCCATGCTCCATGCTCATTTAAGTTATTGAAAAGTTAATAATTTAAATTTATTTTAAATTAGACTAATAATAACGTTAGACGTTTTCAGACATGTGCAAACATTGGGCCTTTCTTGCATTGACTGTCAGGATGTTTTTATGTTCAATCAGATGTTACTCAAAGGTGGGGAATCGAAAGATGGGGAAACAAGAGTTGTCAATTGGTGCAAACTGTGACCGTTTAGGAACAGTGGAGCATGAGTTTCTGCATGCGCTGGGTTTTTGGCACGAGCAGTCCAGATCTGACAGAGACGACTACGTCACCATTGTGTGGGACCAGATTCAAGAGGGTAACTATTGAATTCTTAAATACACGCATCAATCACAACATCATTCTGTCTTGCCAAACTCCTAAAATCTATGTTCTAATATTAAATACACACCTGTTTGTTTATTAAATGTTTTGCCGTTTGTTTCTCACTTAGGTAAAGAGCACAACTTTAATTCATATGATGAAACGGTGTCAAGCTCTCTCGGTGTGCCCTATGATTATGGTTCAGTCATGCACTACAGTAAGACATCCTTCAGCAAAGGTAGTGAGCCAACCATTGTCACCAAAATACCAGAATTCTTGGATGTGATTGGTCAACGCATGGAGTTTAGTGACAGTGACCTGCTCAAGCTGAACCGGCTATACAATTGTAGTAAGTTTATGATTAAGCACTTTCTGTAGAAGACTCGACTGAATAATCCTCCATTATTTTTGTATAAATATATTGACATTAGTTTGACTGATAAGATAAAGACTGCTTGCTAAGCTAATATTTCTCTCACTCATCTTGTCCTAAACATTTTTCATAATTCGTCCAGCTACAGCCTCAACTTTTCTGGACTCTTGCCAGTTTGAGGAGCCGAATATCTGTGGTATGATCCAGGGTGATGGTGGAAATGCCAAGTGGGCTCGTGTACAAATGGTAGAGGGCGGTCCACAGACGGACTACACCAACCTGGGTCAATGTCAAGGTATAAACACCCCTAATCACAAAAGCAGGATTCATCCTAGTTTTGCATTTATTTACAATGAAAAGTACCATTTTTGAGCCACATGATCGCTAGAAATAAAACTTCATGCAAATGAGAAGTGAACTTTGCAATCGTGTTTCCATTTACGCAACTTCATGCTGGATGGCCCTGTCTATTGTGAAAACTCATTGGCCCCAAATCCACATAACCGCAAATATATTTGGTTGTGATGCATCCAAAAATCGCACACTGTTTAGTATGTAAAACATTTGACTGGAAACTTACTGGAAACGGTTAAGAAATTATTTTCTTATTTTTCTCTGTATGAATAGGGGTAGTATAAATGAAATTTGGGGATACTACATCCACTCCCTTACCACTGTCACTTCACAGCCATTCACAAATCTTCTCTTGTGGCCCCATGGGATAGTAAAGTTTCAAACTTTTACTGTAAATTCAGACACGCTACTTTTTTCACATATTGTTTTTCATCTACTACGTAGTAGGGAAGTAGGCATATTCAGACAGAAGGATCGAGTCACATCAAGCAGGACTGTCATGTGTGCAATATTAAACTTTTTCACACAGCAAATATTTTAGCAAAACTGCAAAAGAAAAAAAAAATCTGCTATTGCATTTCCATTACTTTACAAATGAGGAAACAAAATACAGAGAGATAAGTATACAGAGAAATGTCAAACTTATAGTCACTTTCTCAGCACCGTATTAGAAATCGCAGAGTTGACTATTATTTGTATTTGTTTGCCAAGGTAATTTAACTCAAATTATAGTGTTATGAACGTACATTATTATATGATTTTCTTTTAAGATTTTTTTTTTTTAATTAATTTTATTTAACTATTGTGACTCTATTGTGAAAATGTGTCATTGCAGTCTTACCGCATCATACCACGTTAGGCCAAAGACTCTCTTAAAGGGATAATTCACCCAAAAATGAAAATCCTGTCATTAATTACTCGCCCTCATGATGTTCCAAACCTGTAAGGCATTTGTTCATCGTTGGAACACAAATTAAGACATTTTTGATTCTGATCCTGTATAGACAGCAACTGAATAACCATGTTCAAGGCCCAGAAAGATAGTAAGGACATTGTTAAAATAGTCCATGTGACATCAGTGGTTCAACCTTAATTTTATGAAGCTACAAGAAAAAATGTTTGTGCAAAGAAAACAAAAATACTGACTTAAATCAACTTTCTTCTCTTCCGTGTCATTCTTTGACGTGTGTTCACAAGGCATGCGTGTAGTGCTGCTGATCCAGGAGCCGGCGTTCTGGCGTTCTGACGTAGAACGTCCATTTCTCTTAGTTCATAGTCTGAATAGTCTGATTGCAAGTCATCCTCTCTTTCGAAATCATCAGGCAATCTGGCATTATACCTGTATGTGAAGTTGTAACATTACCAGTAAATTGCCGGAATGATGCTGTGTGTGAACGCAGAATGAAGATTACCGTTATGAGCATGTACAAGCTCAGAACGCACTGATCTGGACCAGTCTAAAGCCATTGAAATTCAATGGCTCTGGGCCAATCATAACATTCTGACGCAAATACTGCATTTACTCCATGCTGTGTAGCTCAGTTTGAAGTCATCTAATTCGATGTCTCTGGACCAAAATGCTGCATGAATGGGAACGTTTGACACAAAAATTAAAACATCAACAAAAACACTGACTGCATATACCCTTCCATGTTTACACACAACACTGGGAGGCGCACATTTCTGGTTAATGACATCACAATTTACCGGTAATTTGAAACCGATGTGTGAATGGTGCTTTACTAGTTTAAAAAAAAAAAAAAAAAAAAGGAACATCCTTGCCCAGCCAATGCCCATGCATAATGGTACTCTCGTGAACGCGCGTTGAGGACTGTCACAAAAGAAGAAATTGAAATTGTGCACAAAAAGTATTCTTGTATCTTCATAAAATTAAAGTTGAGCCACTGATATCACGCAGACTATTTTAATGATGTCCTTACTACCTTCTTGGACTTGAATGTGTCAGTTGCTTAGCTGTCTATGGAGGGTCAGAAAGCTCTCGGATTTCATCAAAAATATCTTAATTTGGTGTTCTGACGATGAACGAAGGTTTTACAGGTTTGTAATGACATGAGGGTGAGTATTAATGTCAGAATTTTAATTTTTGTGTGAACTATTTCTTTAAAAAGGGTGGTGTCACATGGAAGACTATTTGTTTAATTTTGTCTGTTCGTTGTTATATCACCTCTGTGTAAAAAGTTGAATAAATCACAGTCCATAATCCAGCATTGATAACTGTTTTATGATATTATGGTGACACTTTGGTCTTCATGATAAACATCATACTGATACTATAAGGAAATAATCTTTGAACTTCAAGACATTTCTTGTCAAGGATTGTTATGATATGCAAAGTGATCTTTAAAGTCAATAATAAGGTCCAAAGAGAAAGCGAGAAGACTGGCTTAATACCTGATTATCTAATAAAGTTTATATATCCACAGGGGTTGGGTTCTTCATGCATTTCAGCACAGCCACAGGAACTCAGGGTAACACGGCTTACCTGGAAAGTCGCCTCTTTTACCCCAAAAGACGCTCCCAATGCCTGCAGTTCTATCACTACAACAGCGGGGGCGTTGATGACCAGCTAAACATCTGGGTGCGTGAATACACCACTAAAAACCCCAAAGGAGCCCTGAGACTCATTCAGAAGATCAGTGGTAATAATTATTTATGTTTAAAACACTGATAGATAAATCATTTTAGCCTATGGGTAACTTATACTTGTACAACCTAGGTGGACGTCAAGGCTCCTGGGAACTGTACCATGTTACGCTAGATGTCTCTGATAAATTCAGAGTAGTGTTTGAAGGAGTTAAAGGAAGAGACGCATCAAAGGGTGGTCTGTCTCTGGATGACATCAACCTCTCAGAGACCCAGTGTCCTCAATACACTTGGCGCATTCGTGATTTTACCAGGCTTCTTGCTACAACCCCTGCCGGTTCCAAAACCTACAGCCCCCGCTTCCTATCCCCAGATGGTTACTCATTTCAGATTGGTTTGTACATTAATGGCTTGAAGGATAGTCCAGATAAAATGGCAATCTACCTCCACCTGACCTCTGGACCCAATGATGACAATCTCCAATGGCCATGTCCGTGGCGTCAGGCATCCATGGAGCTCATGGACCAGAATCCAGACATCCAACACCGCATGAACAACATTAGAATGATCACTACAGATCCAACCAAGACCTCAACTGACTGTAAGAAACAAACAAAGTGTTAGGGAGGCATTTTTATGAGTCATTAATGCTGATATGCTAAGCACAGATACTTGGTTTCAGATTATGTAGAGATTAAAGTCAATAAAATATGTTTTATAAATAGCATCTTCTCTCTTTGTGCAGCCATGGGTAATGTTGAGTATTTCTGGGATGACCCACGAAAAGTAGGCAGTCTAGTCACTGACACAGATGGCAGTAAATTCTACCGGGGGCCAGGTTACGGTACGAGCAGTTACATCACACATGATCGTCTGAAGAGTCGAAGCTTCATTAAAGGAGATGATGTCATTTTCCTCCTCTCCCTTGAAGGTTTGCCGTTTTTATTCCATACCAGTGAAACTCTTATGAAATATGACAAGAGTTTTAACTTTCAACTTCATCAACGATAGATGTGACTGGACTTTTGGAGACTCAGACCAGGAGACCAGAAATCCGAGACCTGCAATTAGAGATTGATGACGCCATTGGAAGCTCTACAGCAACAGTGGCAATAAGTGTCTTCGTGGCGGCTACCATGTTCCTAGGTCTTGCTGTGGGCGCAATGTTCTACATGAGGAGGAGAAGGAGACTGATAGAAAGAGATGGAGAGGTTGAGCCAGAGAGGACAGATGGTTGTATGTTTCCATATATCACTTTTCTCCTCCTACACTAGATTATTGTACCATTATTAAACAGTACAGTAACTCCCATTAAACTGAATTTTCTCTTACAGAACCCCAAATGTCCATTTAAAAGGACAGTGGACTAGAAGATCCCTATGACATCATGCAGGATACATATTGAAGCCCTTAACGGAGAAAAAAAAAAAAAAATCCAGAATTTGTCAGATTGTGTCTTCATCGCTGTGCTGGAACTACTGAATCATATCGTGCTTTTCTCTAGTCCCAAAATGAACAAACAAAAAATTATATTTTTTTATATTTATCTGATAAAACTGCTGTACTATTCTCAACAAACTACTATTACTAGCACTTCTTGTGTTCTTTGCCTTAAGATGAATTGCTTTTTGTATTCTCATTTGTAAGTTGCTTTGGATAGAAGCTTCAGCTAAATGATTAAATGTAAAAAAAAAAATAAAAGCTCTTGATCAAAAAATGTACTCAACCATTATTGCTCACACAGTTTATTAGTGGTATGATGTAGTCTTTAACAAAGTGCTGGCATGTTATAAATAATTGCAATGTAATTTACATTCCTGAATTTTCAAAGGATGCAGCTGTCCATTGGCACTGTTCTAAATGAGAAACACCACATTCTCCGAGACCATGACCTGGTTGTCATCCTGCATGCGCTCCAGCAGACGGTTAATCTCGTTCTGGTCGAACTCCTCATCCTGGCCTTTGTTAATGTGAGTAAGAAGATCAGGCACTGCCACAGACTGAGACCGGGTCACCTTAAAGGCCTTCAGTAGAGCCGCCTTGAAGACTTTCAATCTAAACATGTCAAGTCAAAAGGGTCACGCTGTTGAAAATTAGTCTCCATATCTAATGTGCAGTTATAGATTAAGGAATGGACTCAAAGAAAAAAAAAAGGAACGTGACAGAAAAAAAAAATATTCCAGACCAGTCCATCATTGTAGCACAAGTATTGGAGGAATAATGCAGGAAAATTCACAGTATTGGCACAGGCCAGAATCTAGTATCTGATAATGAAGAGAACTCTGTTGTACCTGTCCTGACTGATGTCAGCCTTCTTCCTTTGACTGCTTCTCTGAGATACTGGCCTGCTCTTCTGACTTGGCTGAGCTGTCAACAAGACCACATTTAAGACAACTTATTACAGTTGCACTTAATATATTCAAAATATTCAAATTAAGTTTAGAGTTTAAAAAAAAAAAAAAAAGCTACTAAGTTTGTTAAATTGACTTTAGTAAAGCAATGGACAGAACCTGCATTGATTAAGCATAGCTTACTGAGAAATCAAAGTGAATGAGTTAACATACTGTTTTCATCTTCTGTGAAATTGTAAGGGTCCGAGTCCTCTCCTTCTTGGGTCATTTCCACATCGTCATCAACATCTTTAGAGATGCGAGAACGCTTCCTGTAGACATAGTCATCTCATACCTGCCATTTCATACACTTGATTTAACTGCTGGGTTAACCTCCCTTTCACACTCACCTTAGGTTCCTTTGACTCTCTGTATCTTGGCTCTGAGAGACGTCTATCTCCGAGTCCTCAGGCACCTTCCTCTTCTTATCCTTCTCCAGAATCTACAGAGTCATGCCAAATTACATTAGACGCAAAATACATAAGTGAATAAGAGTTTCAGTTCTGGATGTGAATGATTGCATGCCTTTTTGAAATAAGCAAACTGCATGAGTTCAAGTGCAGCTTCTGCATCTCCCAGATCGATGGTTTTACTCATGCGGGCTTTGGCGTGAGCTGTAGACAAGCGAATCATGGTCTCCAGAGCTCGAGCGGTCACAGGCATCGTCTGTGGGAATGGTTACAGTCAGTCTAAATCAAACCAAGCAATTCAAGAGTAACAATACCATGATTTTACACTTTAAATGGACTCTACAGACCCTGGCAGAGTCACTGTTGACTTGGTCATGGCTCCGGAGTCTGGAATACTCCTCTGCTATGTAGTTCGATGCCTCCTGTGTCAGGACTGGCTTCACCAGCTTAGCGACGTGGATATACTTCCTGATGAACTCCATGGTAACAACCTTCTCCCTTTAAAGTGTTTTTTAAAAGGATAAATCGCAGAAGCCCAATGAATTATGGTAGGTTGGCTTTCTAGATTTTAAATCAAAGTGAAGAAACACCTTTTCTTCCTGTGGCCATGCAGGACGTTATCTTTTTTCTCATAGATCTGTAGCTCCTGCTCGGCTGCTTCTGTGATGTTCGGGTCCTCCGTGGCAAACACATCTACTGTACTCCCCAGGGGCATTGCTGTTGATGCAGACATGACAGAATGAGAGCAACAGCCGACTAAAGCTTCTGAAGCTGAAAACTGAATAACATGGAAATGGTCTACATCAGCGGGTCTCAAACTGTGGTCGGAAGCATTCCAAGATGTCCAGAGGTTGGTATATATATATATATATATATATATATATATATATATATATATATATATATATATTATAAAAAGTGCATTTGAAAAAAAAAAAAAGTTTTGCTTCTTAATAAATATTAAATGTGGAAACGTGATAACTTTCTTTCAGGATACTTTGATGAACAAAGTCCAAAAAAAGACCAGCATTTATTTAAAATCTTTTGTAACAACAATATAAATTGTTTTAGATTAATTCAGTGTGTCCTTGTTGAATAATAAAAAAAAAAAGTGTTAAAAAAAATGTAAGCAGTAAAAACTGTTTAAGTCAAAAAATGTTGAGCAAAACATATTAACGAATAAAAGGCACCCCCTCCCCAACCATCTATGCATGAAGTATAAAAACTTATTCTGTTTCACTTTTACCACAGTCCACCACCTAAAACAAAGTTCAGCAACCACTGATCTACGGTGCAAACAGTTTGTGCTTTGACCAGCAGATGTCATCCTCACCTGTTCCCTCCGGCTCTCCTGGTGTTCTGTAGCGATGCATACGCAGCACATGCTCCGAGATCTCCCGATCGCTGTCTGGATCCATCTGATCCAGAACTATGAACAGCAGATCAAATCGGGAAAGCAGGGAATCCTGTAGCCCGATGTTCTCCATTGGGGTCTTATACTGGTCATACTGGGTGAAGAATACACTAGGAGTTTATAAAAAAAAAAAAATAAAAAAAAAAAAACACCCCCCACCCCCCACCCCCCCAAGCAAATTATCCCTGAATTTTACCAGTCAAGCCAATAATAAAAATATACCCTTCCATACACTGGGTTGGCAGCAGCTAACACACTGCAGCGAGCATTAAGCCGTGCCTGAATCCCAGCTTTGGAAATGGTGACTCTACCCTGCTCCATAACCTCATGGATGGCTGTTCGGTCCATGTCAGACATCTTATCAAATTCATCAATGCACACCACACCTCTGTCAGCGAGCACCATGGCTCCTGCCTCCAAACGACGCTCACCTGGATTAGCCAGAGGATCAAATATACTAACAACTTATCGTGCCAAATTAAGATAACTTTTTTTTTTTGGACATTATAAAAAATAAAAAAAAAGATCCTGAATATAAAAAAAATAGGGTTGCATACTTGTATGAATATAAAATAACTGCCCAGGGGCATTTCCAGCATAGACACTGAGTGAAATTACTTGTCATAAACAGACTTTTTGCTATAAAATGCATTTTTGGGTGTATACTTCTCATGACATGTTAAGTGTTACCCGTCTCCTGATCAGTCGTGACCGCAGCTGTCAGCCCAACCCCAGATGAGCCTCGTCCAGTGGTGGGAATTGCTCTTGGTGCAGTGAACAAAACATACCGCAGCAACTGAGACTTCGCTACTGAAGGATCACCTGAAATCAGTCAAATGTGCAGTGTGTGTTTCCATAGGTCCAAAAATTACATGCATTTAATTTAAATTTCTAAAGTAACCATAATACAAATATTTATATATTCGTCACACACAATTATACATAACTATATAGATTAACCTTAAATAGGATTACATTTTTATAAATGGAGATTAAATTTAATGGATTAAATGCATCAAGTCTCAACATTTAAGATAGACAGATAGATACTGATATAGGTCAAGAAACATGTACATTTATAACCCATAAATAAATAGTTACCTAAAATGGCACTAGAGAACAAGTCCAGATTTGAGATAAATGATATATTATACATTTTTACAAAACCATGATGTGTTTATAACCTTACCTATGAGCAGAATATTTATGTCTCCTCTGATGCGTGTTCCATTCTCCAGGTTGGTCTCATTGCCTCCCAACAGCAGACACAGAATAGCCTTCTTTATGTACTCATGGCCATGAATGCTGGGAGCCAAAGAACGACTCAGTTGCTCAAAGACGTCCTGAAACATACCAATCCTCTTACCTTGCATTGCAACGATGAAACAGATCAGAGCAGCATTTCCCAAAAGCATCATACACCTTAATACCTTGTAGAAACCATTGGGACCAGTTTATCAAGAATTGCAGCCAAGTTTAGAATAAAAAAACAAACAAAAAAAAACCCCTCATTAAATAAACAAAGATGTTTGCGCCTCTTCTTACTTTAGCATGAGCTTTGCAAAACTTCTTTATCTTGGCAACATCATCTGCAGAGAACGTCGGCACAATCTCCTTACTCATAAGCTTCACATTGTTAGCCAACAGGATTGTTCTGCATAGAATCACAGATTCATCTGAGGACATGCCATTCCAGTCCTGATCTCAGGACAGAGTTCAGATATACTCACCTGAAGGTCCCAGAGGTGAAGCCGCCCTGTTTCGCAGGCAAACAACGGTAGACCCCTACAATCTGCACACGGTCACCTGGTTTCACCCGGTCGACAAGGTCATCGTTCGCAATGATGTCGACAGAACGTGGCAGCTGTCCAGCAGGGGCTTTCTCTGGCATCTCCTGAATGGTCAGCGTTTGGTGGTCCTTATAGCAGCACAGCCCAAACTCTGTCTCCAGAGGATTGTTTTCTTCATCCTACATGCAAAATTTATTTCATGATTCTTAACATTCTTAATAATAAATCAGTGGTCAACAAGGTACGGTTATTGGGATTTTTCCAAGTAGAACATTCTCCTGGATCAACATCCATATTTCTGTGACAGGAATGTTACAGGACCAGCAAGAGAGGATGATATAGGAAATTAAATATTTTCTCAAATTAAAGCATTTACTTTGTTCGATAAATACAATTAATAGTTTAATCAGTTAAATACATAAATGTAACTACATACATTTAAATTGTTAGGTTAATAAACAAAAGAAAAATAAATAGTTATAAACAATTAAATTTAATAAATACATTTGTTACATAAATATTCATGCAACTAAAATGAAATTGAAATTATCTTGAATATTAAAATTGCTAAATAACATTTTACATTTACATTACATTACATGTTACATTTTATAAAAGAAAATTTAAATAAAAAAATAAAAATAAAACAGAAAATAAAAACCATTAAATATGACCCATACAAAATATAACTTACTTTAGTTGGATAGATGGCACTGGAAGGAAAAGCGTCCAATGAGGTAAGATCAGTGTATTTTCGTTCCAGGGTTTTCTTGGTGGCTGGACAATAGTGGACACTACGCATAATTTTTGGCCTGACCAAGGAACCTACAGATCACATCAAAATTACAAGTTAGAAGTGACAACGCATAATTCATAATGACAATTAAGGTGGAGTAAACATCACATTATAAATGTGCATATCAACAGTTCAGACCTAAATATATTAATCTAAAAATGAGGGCCTGAAATTCTGAACAAAGTTGTATTATTTTTACCTATGTGAAATTACAAGCCTTAAAAACGTATGAGCAATGATAATTTGTAAAAAAAAAAAAAAAAAAGTAAATACTATTCACATTTGGTCACAATGCCTTCCACACACACAAGGTTTCCCAGAAAACGTGCACTTAGAGTACGTGGAGAGACATGTTTGTTCCCAAAGCTGCCCTCAAAACCAACATGGAACTCTTCAAACTGCTTGGCGTAAGTGGTGTCTATTGAAGCCACAAGATCCTTTAGGGCTTTTTGGAACGCCACCAACTCAGCAAAAGCATTATTCAGTAATCTGTTGAAAAGAGACCATTAATCAGATGAGCTTCAAGGACAAACTCATAGACAAAGGACTTCATGATACAAGACAACTGTGGGAAAGTTCAAAATAAAATATAAAATAAAATACTTACTCTTTAGCTCTTTTTTCACTTTTTCTTCTCAGGTCATTAATGTTTACAATAAGACGACACTGGCCGTCAGACACCATACTCCTGACCTTTTCATGATAAATGCCTTGGTCTTGCTGTAAACAACAAAAACAAAAATGGCATTCAATGCAGAGACTGAAAGGGTGTTTACACAAACCAACTGACCTACATAAAATCAAAAACAAAAACAAAATAATTCACATCGTCATCCAGAAAGTCCAGGTACTCCCTCTGAGACTCTCTCAGCTCAAGGTCCTCTAACCCAGTATCCATTTCCACAAAACCAGTGTCAACGTGAATTAGCCTACTATATACTACAATATTAAATCATTTGCAGTTAAACATTACAAATCAAAGAGACAGACATGAATCGCAACCAAATGTCTGCGTTTGAAAACCAGGTGCCTACAAATCAATTATGTTAATTAGACTCATTAAGCTATTTGGAGCTTGTAATTATCAGTTATACAGCCACAGGGACCTGCATCCAACTATGTAACTGTTGAAAATAAAGATGAATTCAATATAAATGTCTTCTCTTCCTGGACACAATAAGTAAAAGCTATTTATCTCCTTAAAATGAACTGCTTTCTTGAAAGGACAATGGAAGAGAGGAATGTGACCCTTGTAAAATGTCAAGTCGCATGCAGTAGCCTAGTGTATCTTTTTCTAATGAAACAACCCCCACAGTATTAATTTATTCTTTTATACTGTATTTGACAAAAGAGACATCTGAGACATTTACATGCTATCATAATATGAACCCATAAATAAAGATGCTACAGTGTCTTTGTCTGACAATGACTTATTCAGTGAACTACAGAGTTTATTTCGTGCTGCGGGATGTTTACGGTTGACAGTGTCACATAGTTGCATAATCCGCATATAAATTACCTAATTTTCTTTTATAAGCACATTCCAGGAGGTAGGAGCCTCGGGCGACAGCCCATTTCAAGTGCTTCGTTTGTAAGCCATTTATCCAGCATTTTAAACAAACTCTTCTTTCTTTCTGGTTGACATAGCATTTAAGTGCGAGCTGTGGAGACACATTTTATTGGTTGGACCTGCTTCGAACACGCCCTCTTGAAGCAAAGCAACATCCTTCATATAAATATAGCCTATCTTTGGATGCCGTTCGTTGTTTATATTATATATATCGTTGGCATTGTGGAGAAACGTTTATGATGGCTTAACTAGTGTCGGACGCTTTAGAAACACGGCATCATAGCTTCGAACTATTGTTCGAATCAGTTATTCGGAGCTTGCGGCAAACTCGCCAAATCACGTGATTCACTTCAAAATCCCGATGGTTCGCGCTAGATTTGCTATGCTGAAAGCACTTATGCTAGGAGTGTGTGAATCGGCACTGGTTTCACGATTCAGTTCGATTCGATTATCAGCAATTCGATACCACGATGCATCACGATTATATCAAATTTATTTTGTGCATTTTTATTAAATTAAATAGCTAAGCAGGCTACTTTTAAAATTAATTAATATAATTAATTATTGTTAAGAATTAAAAGTAAATATAGCTTCAAAACCTACAAGCAAATATAAAGCAATAAGGGGGGAAAACAATTACAAGTGATCAACAAAGAGCACTTTCGGTACCTGGGAGTGCTTTAAGTATTGAAAGTTTACAGATAATCATCTAAAAAGGGGCAGAGACGAAATTGACAGTTAAGTTCCCGGATGTGCCGGTAGTACGTATAGTAGTTATGGGTTTTACTTTTTTCCTCAGCCTTGACATTTGATTATTAGGCCTTTCAGATGGCACTGGCAGCTTTAATAGACTGCATTCACACTAATGCACAGATCTATTTCCACATATCAGATGTTTTGTCCTGTTCTGAAAGCACACTGACAGTGTTTAGCAGTTTACATCAATTTCGTACCATACAAGTAGATGCATCGCAGCCGCGAGCTTCAGGACAAACAAACACGAAGGGCACGCGATCTGTCAGTACGTGAGTTTCGTGCATCTAATACTACTGCATTCCAAACGGCAGAAATTGTTTCAGTGTTTATAAGGAATCGTTTGTGTCAATGATACAATGATTCGAGGAATTCATAAAAAAAGACACTCATTGCCATATACTGGCGCAATGAAGTACTCAGGGATTCACAGAACAAATCAATGAATGAATCTTTTTAGTGAACTGATTCAAAAGAAGCGAGTCGCTGGAATGAATCAAACACTATGTTCTCTCCTCACTGACGTAAGTTTAGAGCCAAAACAGAGCCACTTCTGTTGCGGACACAAGTCTGTGATCTCAGACGGCCGTGACCCTTGCTCCCGTTATCACGGATTGGATCATTTAGTACAGCGAATAAGCGACCAAAAAACGCGGTTTGACTGCATTTGGTTGCCGTGTCTGTCACCTGCTCATCACAGGTCCTCAACCCCACCCATCCTGTAGGTAATGATCGCGAGATTTCACTAACGGGGTTCGGTCAAAATCTCATGTCTGCGGAGTTTTGATTAGGAAAAACAAAACAAATGTGATCACCGTCTATTAAGCAGGTACGCTGTGTTTGTTCACTGTGTTTAGAAACATTATTTGATATATGTGTTAAGAAAAAACGAAAGAGTAATGTTTGGGCTGAAGTCAACTGAAACAAGAGACAAGTGAAACTTATTTAACGTTACCGAAACTAAGGCGCAGGTTGCTTTGGGATTGTGATAATGATATAATTGACAGATTTGCTTTTTTAAAATACAAGCTTATTTACAGAAAAATGTTTTCTGTATTGTTAATGATGGATAATTATAGACATTTTACTCTATAAACCCATAGTCTACGGAACTCTAGTTCTAGTTTGTGCACAGATAAATCAAATTTATAAGCTATAATGTATATAGTTAATATATTCATAAAATGTATGTACATAAATGTCATTAATGAAAATCATTACATCTCTTTTTATATTGGGGTCTCTGGGTCGCCTCAAAGTCAGGGTCCCTGGTTCTGTAAGATGTAAAAACGTATTCTATAAACACATAATACACCAAAGCATATTTCCCTCATGAAGCAATGAGCCAGCCGTCCAGAAACCATCGTCCGCAGAGAGAGAGAAATGGGGGACACAATAGTGAGAGGCGAGACCGAGAGCCCCGCAGCCGTCGGGACAATCCTAGTGACCGATCAAGCAGCGAGAGGTGAGACGGCATTCTGCCTGTTCAAATAAACAACAACATACACATTTAAACCGGAATTTGTTTTTCATGTTTTATAATTGTATCTGACCCAGGTCGTCTAGCCAGCCACCGTACTACCCCAGAGGTTCTCAGAGACATGTGAGGAGCGCTCCTCGAGAGCACCGGGAGTCAAAGTGCTCTCACATCTGTTCCAGGAGAGGTAGGCATTCACAGACGGACGTAACTATGGGTGGGAGATCAATGTTGTTAGACTGAAAGACAAATGCTTCTGGAATTATGTATCCAAACAAATACGTCAAAATGTCTGGAACCAGTTTCAGGTAATTCTCTGAATTTAGGTGTCAGTACTGGGTTTTTTCAAACATGCCCTCACACAGGTCTGGTTTCAGTCTAGCTCAAGTCACACCTTCTGACACGACACAATGTATTTTACCCCTCTTCCTCCTTTCTCCTGGTCTAACCGGTTTAGCTTTTTTAAGCTTGTTGATACCAATCTTTTATTTACAAACCGTGAGAGATATACGTAACATTTTTTCTCATTCTTGCAACACATGGACCAGAAATAGCATATGCAGTTTATTACTGTTTATGTGTATTACCGTATATGTTACAAGTTAAATTTTATTTTAATATATTACAAATGTTTTTCACTTGCTGTTATGTTAGCAGGTGACCTGTGTTTGCATGCTTGTATAAACAAAAGGTCATAAAATGGTGCACATACATGATAGTTTGTTTTTCTTTCACACACTTAAAAACATGCTCGGTTGTACACAATACAATTGTAATTTAAGGGCACTTACAGATATATTGATCGTCTTTTTAGGAGTAAGGAGGGTTTATATAGTGGTTCTCATCCCTTTTGACTTGAAAGTCCCACTATTTTCCAACACAATATTTGAAGGCCCTCATATTTCTTCTTGTATTTTTACTTCTTTTTTTCGAACTGTTTTATTAAGAGAATCTGGGGTGTTTGTATATTCAATTAAATTAATTAAACAAGATTAATTATGTGATTCTGTGAGGTTTAAGATTCTAATTCTGTATGTATTTTCTTAGAGAAAAAAAATACTTAATTGAGGAATAAAAACTTAAATTTTACATTTTCAAAAAAATACATAAATAAAAAAGGATTACTTTAAATTTAATTTTTTTAGTTCAAATAGAGATTTAAAAAAAAATTGAGTAAAATATATTTTGCAACAACAACAAAAAATTCTCCTTCCTTGCAACTTTTAAATGATAGAATAGTTTTACTTGTGTTGCATCTTTTTCATCATCAAATTCACCTTTAACTTGCTTAAAAATGTTGAATGATTTTCTGTTTGAGTAATATTTATTTTGATATACTCAAAAACTGTATATCAAAAAACTGTTTTTTGTTACAAATAGCCCCCCCCCCCAAAAAAAGGTTTATTTTATATCATAATATTGGATAGAAACCCTACCCTTACAGCTTAATACAGAGTAAATACTTAAAATATTTATTTGATAACTTAGAAAAATTTAACGATGGGCATTCCTCACATGACTGATCATCATATTTGGAAGATTTAGGCATTAAAACGTTAAGAAACCTCCTGCTCTAAACATGTTTGCAGTTTCTTAGTTGCATGTGTTTCTGTGTTTGTTTCAGGTATTGTGTTAATATGTGCCGTCCTGACCAATGTGTTGGTGCTCATCTGCGTGGTGTCCGCTCACATGTCGCAGCTGGGCATGTCTGCGATGGGTATGGGCGGAACGAGCTTCATTGATGCCATCATTCCTTTTGAGGGGGTGGAGCTGCAGCAGGTGCGTGAGCTTGATATGCAGTTCGGACAGCTGAGAGCACCAGGAGTCTATGGTGGTGTGGCCTTCAGCCTCACCTTTGGTGCACTTTCACTCCTATTCATAGTGTCCAGCACCAAACCCCCCCACGTGCTTCCACGGAAGCTCCTGATTGGACAGTTTGCTTTCCAGATCATTGGTGCAGTGGCTTACGTGGTTGCAGTAGGTTTGTATCTGCACTTCGTGATCTCGGTGAACTCAACCGAGGTGTGTGTTCGGCGTGAACGACTGTATGCTCGTAATGGATATACCTGGATGAACTGTAACGTGAATGGGGGGGATGCAGCTGTCGCACTGTTTGGAATTATAACCGCAATTCTGTATGCTGCTGGGACCTTTTTAACGGGACAAACAATCCAGGATGTCAATAATTACTTTAAGGAGCGTGACCGCTATGAAGCTGAACGTAAAGAACAACCCAGAGGTCCTCTGAAAACACCTCTTGATCCTGACACTTATGTCTGAGTTGTGCAGGAAAGATATGGACTCTGGAATGGATGTACATAAACTGGTTTTGTTTTTTACTTTTAAAAAAAAACTTTTTTTTTTAGAATTTTTTATGCATTTTTTAAATGGTTTTCAGGCTTCAGTTCAGTATAGTTTTGATTAAGTTTTTCAATTAATAAACACTGAATAATTCCTGTATATAATAAATTGAAACTGTGGAATTTAGCGTCATGAATGAATGAATAAATAAATAAATAGTGGATGCAAAAATATATTCACTGTTTTAATGAAAACCCATAATTTTGCCATGGCTTCCCTTATGATTTTGCTATTAATTTTTAAAATGGGGTTTTCAGTTCATGAGTACAAGGTCTGTGGTAAACATCACTTGGTATACACCGACCTTTTGCTCTACTACATAAATTACACACACTCACACCTCAAATGTTCTGATGTGGTTACCTATGCAGGGTTACTCTTGGTATTAAAAAGTCTTACTATTCCGTTCCACAATTTAAGGCCTTACAGGTCTTAAATTGGCACAGAAAGTCATGACATTAAATGTTGCACGCACTGCAAAAATTAAACATCTTTGTCAGCATTTTTTTTTTCCAATTCAAGTATCTAAACATCCTTAATAGAAGGTAAATTTACTTGAGATGCAATACTTAAGATATGCGTGTTCAAGATAAATTAAGATAAGAGAGAAAAAGTTTTTTTTTTTTTGAGAAATTGAGTTTATTAATCCCTTTGGATTAAGTTGATTTCTCTGAGCCCGTTGGCAGGTATTTGCCTTTTTTAATGTACAAATGTTATACATTCACTTCATTTAGATGAATTTTCCAGAAAACGGGACTTCTTATATCATTTTTGAATTTTGATTTAAGAATTTTTAGACATTTGTTTCTAGTCAAGCCGTTTATTTTGTAAAATTAATTAAAAGTAATGGAGATTGGTTTAGAAGTCGTGCTGAAATTGCGACTAGTGTTCTCCTTAAACATTTACGTTTAGAGAACATTTAATGTGTTCCTCTTTAATGTATTCCTTAAATTTTATTTAAATGATATTTGAAAGTCTTAAATCTACCTTCATAAAATTGCATAAACCCAGCTATTACAAATATACATTTAAAAAAAAGAAATTAACATAACCAACATAGATTACATAATTAACATAAATTTATAGATCAAAATGTCAAGGTATCATTAATTTATATTTACCACAGACCACGTTTTACTCATAAATTGAAATACCTCATTATAAAAAACCCTTAGGATAATCTTGATGGAACCCATGGCCCAATTAGTCTTCAGGTTTTGACAGCACAGAATTTGGCTTAGAATATTTAATCATACTGAAAATTTAGTTCACACAAGATAAAAATATAAATATATTCATCTACTCACCATTAAACCTGACTTTCTTCTTTGGAACATAACATTTTGATTTTTTTGTCCAAAAAATGGTCATTAAAGTGATTTCCCAAAAGTATTTCAAATAACTCCTAAGTCATACAGGTTTGGAATGACATGAGAGTGAGTAAGTGATGGCAGATTTTTTTGTTGTTGTTTTAATTATTTTTCTATGACTGATTGTCCAGCAGGGGGCAGCAGATACACATGCAGATACACATGGCCCCTCAGTCTGACCTCACATTTATGATGTATGACCTTAAATAGCCTTACTGCCGAATGCGACTTTAGCATTCATTATACAAATTTTTTTATGTAATCTTTTTTTAGACCTTATTAAAAATGATTTTAAAGATTCCTTATGGATGCAGCATTGTTTGGAATATACTAGCAGGTGCATTAAATAGCACTAACTGGCATTTTTTTGACAACTAAAAATAACACTGTTTTCTTAACACTAAAAATAAACGTATGTTTCCACTGTTTGGTGAAGCTTCAGCTGTCACACTCCTTCAGATATGTTTTTTCAGTTTGTGATTGACAGGCATAATCTCATAACTCTAGATACAACCGGAATCTCGAAAGCACATGCTGGTAATATTTAACCATTATGACCCAGTTACAGTTTATGGATGGAAAAAAACGTATGTGAGCTTGCATAGTTTCGTTAATTATTTAGAAATCAGTGGATTACTGATAACTGTGTGTTTCTAATGATACAATCCATTCTAAATCAGGTCTGGCCTTTCTAATACGCAAAGAAAAAATCCAGACATTACTACATCATATGTCCATTGTGTGACTCAGGGCTTTTTCTTTTGTAATAGGGAGGTGTGTTCCCCTGGTACTGTTTCTTTACTCATGCTTACCACACAACAAGTGCTGACAACGGGTGAACACACGCACATACACCACAACGGCCAAAGTACATGTGAGCTCAGACAAAGCCTTGTGCTGCATTTCTTTTCTCTTTTCGTGTACGCAGGCTTTCAGAAGACTATTGAGAGGAGATTTCAGCCGGACAGAAGGGTGAGTTCTTTCAGCTGTTTCTATATTGTTCGGTGAAGACAGCACTCAGGTGAGCCATCATCGGTACGTAATTTGTGTTTTTGTGTCTTTTTTAATGGATCTAGTTGGAGGTTGAAGGTTAATGACAGGTTAAGGATTAAACATACTGTAGATAAGTGACCAGACACACACACTGACACATGAAGCACATGGGGTAGGTGTGCAAAGCTGAAAGTGAAGGTGGGTGAATCTGGTCTGGTGTGAAATACGGTGAGCAGATTGATTGCGTTTAACTGCACCTCTATATGAAGTATATGGTTATATTTATTTTGCAATAAATGCACAATAAAGTGGTAGTGGGTGAAGTAAACAGGTATTTATACTGAGATGTAAATAGAAACGAGAAGCAAAGTCCTCTCTGTCTCTTTATGCGTTGTCAACAGGTGTGTCCACTTATTTCAGGTCAGCTCACAAAAGAAACAGTCTGATTGGTTTAATATTGAGTCTTACTTAAGTTCAGTGGGTCTGTTTTGCCTTTCCACTTTCACATGGCAAGGGTCAGACAATGTCACTTAAGAGCCCCATAGGATGTCGTTTTTTTGTATTGGAAGCTGTGTGGTCTTGCGCGCTACATGTGTTTGTGGGTCAGAAATTAAGTAGGCAAAAATGGCCGAAAAAAGGAACTGTAATTTGATTGAACTTTGTAAAGCATTATTTTTTGACTGGTTAGGCATACATGTATTGAAATTTGCAAAGTAGTATTATTATGAACTGTTTTTATCTTCTCAGAGGAAAAGAAATACTGAATAAAAAGAATAGAGGAAGTGTCCTCGGTGTGAAAGAGAATGTGTCAGAGCAAAAGCAGATTTATGTCTTGTGACTCTGAGTCTTTGATGAAGGAACTGTTGCTGCTTAATCAGGTTGTGGTTTCAGTTTCCTTAATGCATGGATTTTTAAATGCAGATAATGATATTTGGTTTCTTTATGAGACCTTGTTCCCTGAAGTCAGTAAGTCACTTTGTAAGGTAGCTTTCTTTTTTTCTACTTTTCAAATGTCTTTTATGTACTGTTCAAAAGTTTGGGGTCAACATTTTTTAAGAAGAAAAAAAAAAACTTTTTTTTCAGCAAGGATGCATTAAATGAATTAAAACAGGACAGACGTTCAGATAAAAAAGGACATGTATGTTGTTAGACATAATTCTATTTCTTTTAATTAAAGAATACTGAAAAGATGTATCATTGTTTCCACAAAAATATTAAGTAGCACAACTGTTTTCAGCACTGATAATAATAAGAAATGTTTATTGAGCATCAAATCAGCATATTAGAATAATTTTTGGAGGATTAAGTGGCTCTGAAGACTGCAGTAATGATGCTGGAAATTCAGCTTTGCCATCACAGGAAAAAATTACATTGTAAAATATTAAATAGATTTAAATAGATAAATAGATTTAAAAAGATAAATTTAAATTTAGAAAACAGATATTTTAAATTGCAATAATATTTCTCAATTTTACTTAATGTACCTTTTTGAGCAAGATTTTTTCTTTTTTTAATGATAGTTTATAGAGTGTATTGTTTTACCCTTTAAACTTCATCATACATCTATCAAAAATATTAGCAGTAACATTTTAAAAATTATGAACTAGTAATAACTAAGTTTGATATTTATTTTATGAACATGATTTACATATTTGTGTTTTGGCATGCTTGAGATTGAATGTGAGACTTGGGGCCTGTTTCATAAAACAAGTTTACCAAGTAAGCCAGGCTTATTTTAGTTAGTCTGACTTATTTTGAACCAGATCAACTGACAATATGTCAGACTAACTAAAATAAACCTGGCTTATTTGGTAAACTTGTTTTATGAAACAGGCCCTTGATGTGTGAAGAAAAGTCAAGTTAACTATGATTTAGTAGGTTTTTCAGCTCGTCATTTCCAGTCCAGCTGTAATTTTGTCAAATTATGCAAAAAAAAAAAAAAAAAAGTTGACCTCTTAACAAAGGAGATGACCATTTTATTACAGATGTTATGAAAGTACAGAACACTACTACACACATGGCTTTCATAAAATGACTGAAGTGTCAGATTTCTCTTGTACAGTGGGTACGGAAAGTATTCAGACCCCCTTAAATTTTTCACTCTGTTATATTGCAGCCATTTGCTAAAATCATTTAAGTTCATTTTTTTCCTCATTAATGTACACACAGCACCCCATATTGACAGAAAAACACAGAATTGTTGACATTTTTGCAGATTTATTAAATAAGAAAAACTGAAATATCACATGGTCCTAAGTATTCAGACCCTTTTCTCAGTATTTAGTAGAAGCACCCTTTTGATCTAATACAGCCATGAGTCTTTTTGGGAAAGATGCAACAAGTTTTTCACACCTGGATTTGGGGATCCTCTGCCATTCCTCCTTGCAGATCCTCTCCAGTTCTGTCAGGTTGGATGGTAAACATTGGTGGACAGCCATTTTTAGGTCTCTCCAGAGATGCTCAATTGGGTTTAAGTCAGGGCTCTGGCTGGGCCATTCAAGAACAGTCACAGAGTTATTGTGAAGCCACTCCTTCGTTATTTTAGCTGTGTGCTTAGGGTCATTGTCTTGTTGGAAGGTAAACCTTCGGCCCGGTCTGAGGTCCTGAGCACTCTGGAGAAGGTTTTTGTCCAGGATATCCCTGTACTTGGCCGCATTCATCTTTCCCTCGATTGCAACCAGTCGTCCTGTCCCTGCAGCTGAAAAACACCCCCACAGCATGATGCTGCCACCACCATGCTTCACTGTTGGGACTGTATTGGACAGGTGATGAGCAGTGCCTGGTTTTTTCCACACATACCGCTTAGAATTAAGGCCAAAAAGTTCTATCTTGGTCTCATCAGACCAGAGAATCTTATTTCTGACCATCTTGGAGTCCTTCAGGTGTTTTTTAGCAAACTCCATGCGGGCTTTCATGTGTCTTGCACTGAGGAGAGGCTTCCGTCGGGCCACTCTGCCATAAAGCCCCGACTGGTGGAGGGCTGCAGTGATGGTTGACTTTCTACAACTTTCTCCCATCTCCCGACTGCATCTCTGGAGCTCAGCCACAGTGATCTTTGGGTTCTTCTTTACCTCTCTCACCAAGGCTCTTCTCCCCCGATAGCTCAGTTTGGCCGGACAGCCAGCTCTAGGAAGGGTTCTGGTCGTCCCAAACGTCTTCCATTTAAGGATTATGGAGGCCACTGTGCTCTTAGGAACCTTCAGTGCAGCAGAATTTTTTTTGTAACCTTGGCCAGATCTGTGCCTTGCCACAATTCTGTTTCTGAGCTCTTCAGGCAGTTCCTTTGACCTCATGATTCTCATTTGCTTTGACATGCACTGTGAGCTGTAAGGTCTTATATAGACAGGTGTGTGGCTTTCCTAATCAAGTCCAATCAGTATAATCAAACACAGCTGGACTCAAATGAAGGTGTAGAACCATCTCAAGGATGATCAGAAGAAATGGACAGCACCTGAGTTAAATATATGTCACAGCAAAGGGTCTGAATACTTAGGACCATGTGATATTTCAGTTTTTCTTTTTTAATAAATCTGCAAAAATGTCAACAATTCTGTGTTTTTCTGTCAATATGGGGTGTTGTGTGTACATTAATGAGGAAAAAAAATGAACTTAAATGATTTTAGCAAATGGCTGCAATATAACAAAAAGTGAAAAATTTAAGGGGGTCTGAATACTTTCCGTACCCACTGTAATGTATTTATGTTCACTGAATGCATGTGCAGTGTTACTATAATAATTTACATGCATTAAAACTGGTGAATGTGAAATGTGTGTATTAAGAGTGTATTCAAGACTAATACAGGTGCATTTCAATAAATTAGAATGTTGTGGAAAAATTCATTTATTTTAGTAATTGAACTCAAATTGTGAAACTTGTGTATTGAATAAATTCAATGCACACAAACTGAAGTAGTTTAAGTCTTTGGTTCTTTTAATTGTGATGATTTTGGCTCACATTTAACAAAAACCCACTAATTCACTCTCAACAAATTAGAATATGGTGACATGCCAATCAGCTAATCAGCTCAAAACACCTGCAAAGGTTTCCTGAGCCTTCAAAATGGTCTCTCAGTTTGGTTCACTAGGCTACACAATCATGGGGAAAGACTGCTGATCTGACAGTTGTCCAGAAGACAATCATTGACACCCTTCACAAGGAGGGTAAGCCACAAACATTCATTCCCAAAGAAGCTGGCTGTTCACAGAGTGCTGTATCCAAGCATGTTAACGGAAAGTTGAGTGGAAGGAAAAAGTGTGGAAGAAAAAGATGCACAACCAACCGAGAGAACCGCAGCCTTATGAGGATTGCCAAGCAAGAATTCAAGAATTTGGGTGAACTTCACAAGGAATGTACTGAGGCTGAGGTCAAGGCAAGATCCACCACACAGACGTGTCAAGGAATTTGGCTACAGTTGTCGTATTCCTCTTGTTAAGCCACTCCTGAACCACAGACAACATCAGAGGCGTCTTACCTGGGCTAAGGAGAAGAAGAACTGGACTGTTGCCCAGTGGTCCAAAGTCCTCTTTTCAGATAAGAGCAAGTTTTGTATTTCATTTGGAAACCAAGGTCCTAGAGTCTGGAGGAAGGGTGAAGAAGCTCATAGCCCAAGTTGCTTGAAGTCCAGTGTTAAGTTTCCACAGTCTGTGATGATTTGGGGTGCAATGTCATCTGCTGGTGTTGGTCCATTGTGTTTTTTGAAAACCAAAGTCACTGCACCCATTTATCAATAAATTTTGCAGCAATTCATGCTTCCTTCTGCTGACCAGCTTTTTAAAGATGCTGATTTCATTTTCCAGCAGGATTTGGTACCTGCCCACACTGGCAAAAGCACCAGAAGTTGGTTAAATTACCATAGTGTTGGTGTGCTTGACTGGCAGCAAACTCACCAGACCCGAACCCCAGAGAGAATCTATGGGGTACTGTCAAGAAGAAAATGAGAAACAAGAGACCAAAAAATGCAGATGAGCTGAAGGCCACTGTCAAAGAAACCTGGACTTCCATACCACCTCAACAGTGCCACAAACTGATCACCTCCATGCCACGCCGAATTGAGGCAGTAATTAAAGCAAAAGGAGCCCCTACCAAGTATTGAGTACATATACAGTAAATCAACATACTTTACAGAAGGCCAACAATTTACTAAAAATGTTTTTTTTTTTTTATTGGTCTTATGAAGTTTTCTAATTTGTTGAGCTTGAGAATTGGTGGGTTTTTGTTAAATGTGAGCCAAAATCATCACAATTAAAAGAACCAAAGACTTAAACTACTTCAGTCTGTGTGCATTGAATTTACTTAATACACGAGTTTCACAATTTGAGTTGAATTACTAAAATAAATGCACTGTTCCACGACATTCTAATTTATTGAGATGCATGTACATTTGATATACATGATGTGTTAGAGAACCTACATATTATTTCATATATTAAAGTCACATTATAACTTGAAGGTTTATATGCAAATTAAATGATGCAAACAGTTCTGCATGTCTAATTGTAAGTGTCCAGGTGTTAGACAAAGCCCTACTGTTACTGTCTGTTGGCTGTAATTTCAACCAGTGCAGATCTTTCATGGATCCTTGCAGATTTGCTCATCTCTACATGCCAAAACAAATGCTTTCAAAGAGCCTGCATATTACTGAACTGAAGCCAGTCTTATCTCTGCAGATCTCCTCCCATGAGGGAGCACTATCGTGATGGCGGAGGGATCTGAATTTGACCTGGACTACATTACGGAGCGTATCATTGGCATCACCTTCCACCAGTCCTGCACAGAGCAGACGTACCAGCACAACCTGCGCAGCATCACGCAGATGCTGCAGTCCAAACATGCGGATCGATACATGGTGAGCAGACAAGAAAAACAAACAAATCAACTGTCATTGTGTGTTTGTTGACTGATAGTAGACTGTTGCTATTGGAGTCACATGGAACAAAACCTTTATTTTCCTGCACGTAGGTCATTAACTTATCCGAACACATTGATGATCTCAGCAGGATGAATCACAGGGTAAAGTTAAACTGTGTGCCATGTGACTGTTAAAGATGTGTAATGGTATGCATACTTCCACTCAAAAGTTTGGGGTTGGTAAGATGTTTAATGTTTTTGAAATAAGTAACTTATGTTCACCAATTCTGCATTCATTTGATCCAAAATATAAATAAAAAAAGTAATATTGTGAAATATTATTTCAATATTTTTATAATATTGAATATTATAGTATTTTAAAATAATGTTAAATATTATTATTATTATTATTGTGTAATATTATTATGTAATTTATTCCAGTGATGGAAAAGCTGAAAATTTTCTGCTCAAGAAACATTTCTTATTATGAATCTTGAAAACTGCTTAATATTATTTTGTGGCAATCATGGTACATTTTTTTTCAGGATTCTTTCACGAATATTGGTTTATATGAAACAGCATTTATTTGAAATAGATTTATTTTGTAAAATTATAAATGTCTTTACTGACACTTTTGACACTGACACATTTAATGCAACCTTGCTGAATAAAATTATTAATTTCTTAAAAAAAAACTGACCACAAACTTTTGAATGGAAGAAAGTTTTTAACTGTTACCTCACATTTCTGACTGTTAGGTGATGGATTTGGGATGGCCGGAACAACAAGCTCCATCGCTCCATCTGCTGTGTTCAATGTGTAAAAACATGGACAATTGGCTTAGGGCACACTCTGAAAACGTGCTGCTGCTACACTGCAAAGTGAGATTTAAAGATATTTTCTGTTAATTCTCAGGTTTAAATTCCATTATTTGTCTCTGGGACTTTGACTCCGTCTTGTAGGAATGTCACGGTTGGTTAACTTCTTCCTGTGTCTTTCATAGGGCAGCAAAGAAAGAGTGGGTGTGGTAATATCCTCTTACATCCAGCTATCTAATGTTTCCACCAGGTACTACTCAACAAATCATATCCATTGTTAAAAAGTCAAAAAAATCTTTTAAAAGACAATTGCCATCTCAGACATGCTGCTTAATGAGTTCATCTCAAAATGACAATTTTGGTACTATTTACTCACCCTTGTGGCATTCTAAACCTGTGTGAGTTTCTGTGTGATTACAATAAATAGACCATAAAAATAGTCCTTTTGATTATGCACTATATTTAAAGTCTTCAGAATTCATATGTTAGCTATATGTGAAGAACAGATTCAAATTCAAGTCATGAGTTTTTAAAAATGTAATCGTAAGCAATGTCCAGTTTTTGAACAAATCATTTTTTGATTTGGATCTTTTTCAGTCAATTGGTTGAACTAGTTCACAAATCCAGTCTGAACGATTTGTTCAGTGATCCGGTTGCAGAGACTCTCAAGTTAAAAACTCACTGGAGGGGAATATTATAAGAGAATTTGTTTGTCGTAATTACTCAATTGGAGGAAAGAAAGTCATATGCATTTGGAACAACGTGACAGAACATTGATTTTTGGATGAACTGTTCCTTTAAGACCTTTAATGCAGGGGTCTTCAACATTTTTAGCACATGTTGAAGTAGATTCGTGTTTTGTCGTCTCTGAAAGAATATTTGCTATTAATGCAGCGTTAATAAACTGTCAGTTTTTTTTTTTTTTGAAAACTGTCTGAAACACATCTCTATGCTTGTGCGCGCTTCGGGTGTGTACGAGTATGGCGCGCAAGTAACAAATTGAGTTCTGTTTCATTTCTTCTTCTTGTGGTTTTAAATATCTTGAACGTGTAAATTGGCAAATTAATCTGCGAATCACACGCCGAACGGTGGGGTCTGGACCTGGTCCATATATCACGGATGAACTGCGATCCGTTTAAGCCCTAATAGCCTAGATATGACAGATCAGAGCAATCTTTTATTTACTAATTTAACATGAAATCGTCAAATTGCTACTCCATATCAATCGCATACAACGGAAATACAGAATAATTAGAACAATCAGTTAGCACAGAGCTTCATATACACATTTTCCCCAGAACTTTCTCACGACCCGGTAGGAATTCTTCTACGGCCCGGTAGTCGGTCGCGACCCGGTGGTTGGGGACCCAGGGCCGTTGCCAGAAAATTTTCAGTGTGGGGGGCATTTCGTTTTCATAGGGGGGCACAAGGGGGGCACACTTTTTATGATCTCAGAAACAGACATTCACCAAAACAATAACAACCTGTATTATTACTTAAATTGATCAAGTTCTATTTTAAAACATATTTAAAAAGGCTTTTGTGTTATATGTTATATTATGACTTTTATGTAGGCTATGTTAGAATCACCGCTTAACTCGCCAGAGTTTAGTTCTGCACGCTCGCGAATCTTCTCTTTATGACACTATAGAGATTCACTGCTCAGTGTAGAGAGAGATTCCTTGATTATAACTTAACTGTGTGAGATTGTAATGATGAACTAGATGGATGACAGCTTTTTAATTGCTATAAAGGGAGCTTTCTGTCATATATTATCCATTCAGAATTTGAATATAAGTTTTGTTTATCATGCTACTAAGAGAACCAAATGCCACGTACACTCTATTCCTATTCGGAGTAACATCCACAAATGAAAGATTTAGCCTACTCTTGAAATTGCAATAGCCTATGTAATAACCATATCAATGGATCGGACAAAACGTGTAAAAAATATTGTCTGTGCATTAAGGATTAAATGCAATTAAATCTTTTTTTTTTATTATTTCCAACAACACAATAATAATAAAACAATAACAATATAAAATTTGATTCACAATCGCATGTGCAGCTGAGCAAAAGGAGATTTTTTTAAAGGGTTTTAGGCTATGTTAAGTTAAGACACTATCTTATATGATTTATCTATACATCATGCTACACTAAATGTTACCCTAAAACATTTTTTATTTTTTTTTGGCTATCTGTAGGCTTATAACAGTGAATTTGTATTTTAAAATGGGAATACAACGAATTTATGACAATGTTTTATACATTTGACATTTTTTATACAAGTTAATAGTGAAAAGTTCTTTAAAAGCACCTGTAATGCAAAAAAGGCCTAATTTGCTAATTTTTTAGCCATTTTTTCGAGCCATTTTTAAAACATTTGCTGCATGGATTTAAAAAAAAAAAAATCTGCTATAGCCTAGACTCATATCAGACAAAATTACATGGAGAGAAAAAACAGAAGTTGTCAACAAATCATTTAAATGTTATGGTATTCAGAACAAAGAAACATAAAAATCAGAAAATACAGTCTAAGCAGCTGTACAATTATAGTATAAATTTATATATACAAATCATAAAATAAAACACAAATTATAGCCTAATGACCTTCATTATAAAGAACATATAAAAGTCTTGCCAAAACGAATGTATTTAAAGAGAAACTGAATTCGGCACAAATACAAATGTTTCCCACGAGCGGCATGATTGGTTGGATTCACTTTTATTTGTGCTGACCTACTCACAATAAAAACAAAACATTGTGCTTTTGTAAAATAAATAAAACAAATAAGGTGAGCTTTCAGTCCTCTCGGTTTCCTTGAACTTGCGCTGTCCCAAAAAAAAAAAAAAAAAAAACTCAGTGTAGACACGTCAAGTTTTTTTTTTTTTTTTTTAATAATTTTTTTTGTTAACATGTTAATTAAGTGAAATAAATTTTGTTCAGGACTATTTATTTTTTTCCTTTTATATAGGCCTATGTTGTTTTATTATGTTTTTCTCCCTACACAGAAGCGCTGCAGGTGCGTGAGGTGACTGTGTGAATCCTTATGTGCTGCTGTTTGCGCACCCTGCACTGCGTGCCCGTCCGCTACCCCACTGTGTTATTAGCTTCCTAATATTTTACTGTTGTAGAGATTAGTGTTTCTTTGAGCTAAATGCTGCTGAATACATGATTTTTTCCCCGCAATATTCATAGACTAGATCAGTAAAATAAACGTTTTTCATTCTCAATATTAATTTCACTCGTGATCATGTAAGCAGGGGGGCACATCGAGTCATTTGGGTGGGGGGCACTGCCCCCTAATGCCCCCCCTTGGCAACGGGCCTGTGGGGACCTCTGCTTTAAAGGGATTGTTTACTCAAAAATTTGCATTTTTTCATAATTTTCTTACCCTCATGTTGTTCCAAACCTGTAATTTTCTGCTGTAACATGATCATTTCTGATATTAATCTTAATAGCTTCATCTGGCATAATTTCAAAAATCTGTATTTAAATATATAAAAGCATTGTGAATTGATAGTGCGGATATAATGGCTGCATGTTGCAGCATGTACTGAATGTTAAATGATTGCATAATTGACCAAAAATATTTGTTTATACTTTCATTTGTATCCTGTCTGTCTTTCAGTGAGGAACATGCATTAGATCTGTACTCCATGAAGAAGTTCTGCAGTGATAAAATGGTTAACCTTATGACTCCATCTCAGAAAAGGCAAGGCTCATTTGTTTATGCATTAACTTTCTTTTTCCCCTTGTTCCTGTTGCTTTTCACCTTGAAGCATACTGAGGTGTCAGTGCTGTTATTGCTGTCGGTCACTCAGCAGTCTGTCATGAGTGAAGGTTACACATAGGGACACACATGAGAGGAAATCCCCCTATGCAAACTGGACGTCCTGATATTATTCCCACTTCCTTTTTCTGTGAAATATCTTCATTTTACACTTTGGTATTTTCTTTTTTTTTTTACATCATACTGAAAGACACCGCCTGTCACCCCTCATGCACGTGCAAACTGAGCAAGAGTTTTTATTTTTTATCATTATAATTTTTCTTCCCTTATGTTCTCCCATATCTATTGACTCTAGATTCACTTTTTGGAAGATGAGTTATTGTAAAGCTTCGAAAATGGCAACATAAATAGTCTGCTCTGATCTATTGCTGGAACAACACAAAGAAACTGTTTTTGGCAACACTATAAAGAAGCTATTTATTCTCTTTGATAGTGAGGCGCGCCCAGAATAGAACTAAATCAATGGAGAAATGTAAAAATTTTTTTTTTTTTTCAGCTTTTAAAATCAGTAACAGTTTTCTTTGGAGCTTGTTTTCACAACAGACTTTTTTCCTCGCAGTTCTGAATTTACAGTATATCATGGAAATTTGTTTTCTCAGAATTGTGAGATACAAATGTACAATTGCTATACATGAATTTATAATTGCAAGATTAAAGTCAGAATTGCGAGAAAATGTAAGACTTTATATCGCATCTATCTGACTTTTTTCCTCATAATTCTTAGTTTATATTTCGCAGTTCTGAGAATTTTGAGAAGACAAGACAGAATTTTGGGATAAAAAGTTGGAATTACCCTTTTAATTAATTGATTAATTAATTTTTAATCTTGTGGTGGAAACGGGCTTCCATACTTTTCACACCTTTGGCTAGTTTATTTGGAAATATTCACGCATTCTTTCTTCCCCCTAAATCTCTTTGTTTTAAAATACTGATAATTGCCAAATACAACCAGGCTGATGCATCTTTATGCTGTTTTATTATCGACATCATCTGAAGCTGTGCTGGTGTTATGAGACCTGATTTATTATTTCTTGTGTCAGTATGAGTGACTGAGGTGTTTGTGGACGTTTTAGGTATGTGCAGGTGTTTGGCAGACTCCTTACCCATCAGATCCGCATGAACTCTTCCCCGCTCTTCATCCATGGCATTAATATCCATCCCATTCCTGACTTCCACCCTACAGGTGATGAAAACACCCATATGTCCTACATCCAGTCTTTTAACTTTTACGTGAAATAGTGTTTTTAGTTTCCAAATAATTTGAGAGTTTGTCATCCCATTTAATATCTCCATTATTTCTCTTATACATTAATAGAGAACAGATCGTTCTCAGAATCTCTCAGTTCTTCAATTCTCCTGAGAAAAATACTTAAGTAATCTTACTAAAAAAATTAGTTCACCCAAAAATGAAAGTTCCCTCATCTTACTGTCATTTCTTTCTTCTGTGGAACACAAATGAAGATATTTTGAGGAATGTTGGTAATCAAACTGTTTTGGTGATCATTGACTTCCAAAAGTTGTATATGTAAATTGTATATGTAGACATTAATATTAACCTAATTTATAAATTCTATATTTCTGTATCAAATTCTTTCAAAGCCATTTTATCTAGGCTGTGACCTCCATGTTAAATTGACAGTTCTCAATTTACAATATACCATTTAGTTTAATTATTTTCTACTATTATTTCTACAAAGGAAGTTGTAAAGAAACATCTGAGACAAAGTTGATACTTAATTAAATTTTACTGAGATCTCTATTATGTGAACTATAAAAAAAGATAATGCAATTTTTCACTGGGTTTGTTTGTTTTCAGTGTGTCAGCTGTTTATCAGAGTGTATCAAGACACACAGACAGTTTACACATCTGGAGTGCAGTAAGTCACCAGATATTATATGAATAGAATATAAAAGTGCTTTTGTAAAATGCTGGACATATTATGTGTGTCATGTTTATCCATGCATTTATAATATGTGTATATTTAGTGCTTGTGTTTAACTCTCAGTCAGGTTGCCGTAGGTCAGACAAACAGAGTGTGTTTTGTTCTGGAACTCCCACAGATGCTCAAAGGTGATTTCATGGTGAGACGTCTCTCTGTCTCTCACACACACACACACAGACTGCACTAATCTTACAAAAACTGAACACTGATATCATCTTCATTTCTTCTTTCTCAACAGATTGCATGTTATCATAAAAATGATTCAATGAGGACCCACGAGACAGTGTTTGGTGTGCAGTTCCACACCGGCACTCTGTGTGGAGACCAACTTTCTTTGCGGAAAGAAGACCTTGATCATGCAAACAAAGGTACACAAAGTGTTTTTGGTCAAATCTTTGCACTCAAAGTGTCCCAAAGGTTTTTAAAGATAAGAATCTAAGAAAGTATTTCCATTTGCAAAATAACAAACCAAATCATGTTTATTTTGTATCTTGCACAAACTCTATTATCTTTTCAGATAAATCAATAGATATATTGTTCGAAATGTTGGCTTAAAGTATTTGAACCGTAAATCTGGTTGACGAATGTTATTGGAGAATGTTCATAGTTAATGTGATGAACTATGCCTGTGATTTATTCTGCTTGGACACAAGTATGAACCTGAGAAACTGACTTGATTTTCTTTAAATATGGAGCAAATGGACAAGGGTTATTATAGTTAATTGAAACTAAAGCTAAAAACATTAAAAAAAAAAAAACTAACTGAAGTAAAAGACATTTTTTTAACTTAAACCTTTTTAATTTCAGCTTGTTGCCTAGGTGGTATTTCTCATTTTCAAAAATAAATAAATACATATTTATTCATAATAAATATGAAGAATAAAACCAAAAATGACTATTTTATTTGAACTAAAGTTAAAATAAAAAACAAAGTATAAAAATGAATAAAAAATAGTAATAAAAATAGTAATAGTATCTCAGTGATACTAAAATAACACTGAAATGGAATGAATACGATCAGACTTTTTGAACTGTAAATAGTCTGCAAGGTAATTATTTTAATAGTTATATAACTCCATGCTATATTGTACAGGTGCATCTCAATAAATTACAATGTCGTGTAAAAGTTCATTTATTTCAGTAATTCAACTCAAATTGAGAAACTCGTGTATTAAATAAATTCATTGCACACAGACTGAAGTAGTTTAAGTCTTTGGTTCTTTTTATTGTGATGATTTTGGCTCACATTAAAAAAAAACCCCACCAATTCTCAATCTCAACAAATTAGAATACTTCATGAGACCAATAAAAAATATATTTTTAGTCCATTGTTGGCCTTCTGTAAAGTATGTTCGTTTACTGTATATGTGCTCAATACTTGGTAGGGGCTCCTTTTGCTTTAATTACTGCCTCAATTCGGCGTGGCATGGAGGTGATCAGTTTGTGGCACTGCTGAGGTGGTATGGAAGCCCAGGTTTCTTTCACAGTGGCCCTTGTCTCTTGTTTCTCATTTTCCTCTTGACAATACCCCATAGATTCTCTCTGGGGTTCAGGTCTGGTGAGTTTGCTGCCAGTCAAGCACACCAACACTATGGTCATTTAACCAACTTTTGGTGCTTTTGGCAGTGTGGGCAGGTGCCAAATCCTGCTGGAAAATGAAATCAGCATCTTTAAAAAGCTGGTCAGCAGAAGGAAGCATGAAATGCTTCAAAATTTCTTGGTAAACGGGTGCAGTGACTTTGGTTTTCAAAAAACACAATGGACCAACACCAGCAGATGACATTGCACCCCAAATCATCACAGACTGTGGAAACTTAACACTGGACTTCAAGCAAATTGGACTATGAGCTTCTTCACCCTTCCTCAAGACTCTAGGACCTTTCCAAATGAAATACAAAACTTGCTCTCATCTGAAAAGAGGACTTTGGACCACTGGGCAACAGTCCAGTTCTTCTTCTCCTTAGCCCAGGTAAGACGCCTCTGAGGTTGTCTGTGGTTCAGGAGCGGCTTAACAAGAGGAATACGACAACTGTAGCCAAATTCCTTGACACATCTGTGTGGTGGCTCTTGATGCCTTGACCCCAGCCTCAGTCCATTCCTTGTGAAGTTCACCCAAATTCTTGAATCGATTTTGCTTGACAATCCTCATAAGGCTGCGGTTCTTTCGGTTGGTTGTGCATGTTTTTCTTCCACACTTTTTCCTTCCACTCAACTTTCTGTTAACATGCTTGGATACAGCACTCTGTGAACAGCCAGCTTCTTTGGCAATGAATGTTTGTGGCTTACCCTCCTTGTGAAGGGTGTCAATGATTGTCTTCTGGACAACTGTCAGATCAGCAGTCTTCCCCATGATTGTGTAGCCTAGTGAACCAAACTGAGAGACCATTTTGAAGGCTCAGGAAACCTTTGCAGGTGTTTTGAGTTGATTAGCTGATTGGCATGTCACCATATTCTAATTTGTTGAGATAGTGAACTGGTGGGTATTTGTTAAATGTGAGCCAATATCATCACAATTAAAAGAACCAAAGACTTAAACTACTTCAGTCTGTGTGCACTGAATTTATTTAACACACGAGTTTCACAATTTGAGTTGAATTACTGAAATAAATGAACTTTTCCATGACATTCTAATTTATTGAGATGCACCTGTATTAGAGCTGTAATCGGGCCTTAAAAGTTAGGCCCGACAGAGTTCGGCCCGAGCCTGACAAGTACATTTTGATTGACAGCTTTTTAAAAGCCCAAACCCGTTTACAGCCCGGCATTATTCAAATGTGCGCACGCACACAGCTCTTCTTTTCCACACCTCAGACTTTGCTTTAGTTGCTGGTGCAACCAAAACGTAATCGCCAGAGGCAAGCCTCCGTTTCACCTCCTCAGCATCCATTTTTGCATCTTTCTCGCACTAATCGAAACACATCACATGACCACTCATTTACCGTGCAAGCCCGAGCCTGGCCCGAGCCCGTGTAAAATGATATAAATTAAGCCCGAACCCGTCAGGTTCAGGCAAAGTTCTTCAGCTCTAACCTGTATAAAGTTAACTAATGGGGAAAATACAAAGCATCTGTGAAATTAAAGAATTTTGTTTCCTGGAATGATGGCAGATATATGTGAACAATTTTGTATCCATATTAATGTTTTTGTTTTATTGTAGAAATAATACCTGTCTTTGTCATTATATGTGTTTTCCTTCTGTAATGGAAATAAACTGACTGTATACAGCCACTAAAAAGCAGTTGTTTCCAGATGCTGTTTGAAATTTTGAATGTAATGTGAAATTCATTTTTTGGGTGCCAACATTCTTCATTTTTTTTAGTACAGGTTTGTTTTTCCTAGTGTATGAGTGTGTGCGTGACTGAGCACGTGAGCAAGTGCCGAGTGTTTTTGGTAAATAATGACAGACAAGACGCACGGTGACCCAAGCAGATCTGAGAAAGAGACAGACAACTTAACCTCTTTAAACAAACACTTCATTCTGGTCCTTATACAATGGGAAGCCTTACTCAACTGAAATTTTGGATGGACAGAAGAGAAAACAGCCACATTGCTGTGGCGAATGTGCTTACAATTCACGGATACATCAGCTGTCATTGAACTTGTGTGTGTTGATGTTCCCACATTGCTGTGCAGCGTAGTTTTTTCCATTCCTTTCAGTCATCATTTGTTCTTGTCTCCATTCAAGACCCAAGATTCCCAGAGGACGGTGTGGTTGAGCTGCTCTTTTCAGAAATTGCCAACAGAGACCTATCCCTTGCTTCAGGTATCCTCACATTTCTCTGGAAAGAAAAGTGTTTTATGGATCTTTGTGAATGTGGATTATTCAATATGGCTGGTTCAGGTAGAAATTAATTTAGTAATAAATTAACACTCTGTATTTCTCCGTTTCAAGATTGTGGCCACTGGAAGAACAGTTCAGCAGTTGTTATTGGAAATGACCCTCTGGATTCACTACAGGCTCAATGGGACTTCACTGAAAATCTTACAGCAGCAGGTAAGACTGGACTTCTCAAGCTCTTCATAATGTCTCGAATACTGGTCTTGAATAGAAATTATTTTCTTTTGGAAGAAATACATTTTTATTCAGCAAGGATCATTCAAAGGCGATAGTAAAGGCACTTATAATGCAACAGAATATTTCTATTTCAAATAATCCTGCTCTTTTTAAACTAGGGTAAACGTACCTATTAGCTCACCAAAATCTACATTGAGACATTTTTAGTGATATTGGTTTCAGTACAAAAAGTTATGTTAAATTAAAATATTAATCTCTCACACAAAAATATTTAATTTTATTTTAAATGAAAAAAGCATTTCAATTAAGATATACATCATTAAATTCAAAAAGTCCAGCTGTGCTTAATGGGTACATTTTTGTACCCTTTAAGCACACCCCTGTTCCCATTAAGCTCACATCATGTTTTATTAAAAATTCTTGTTTATTTTAAGAAAAAATTTTAATGAATAATTGTAAAAATATATATTTTTAAAGGGACAAAGTCAATCACAAAAAAAGCAGAACACTAAAATCAAGCAACAAGGCATTCAGTTTGATCAGTTATATATTCATTGTGAAGTGTCATTTAAGCACATTGCAACATCTAGGCTAGTCCACGTTCAGCTAAGTAACATATTCAAAAATCAAATAAAACAAACCAATAAAACATTTAATTCATGGGGATAAACACAGAAACTAGCCTCATTATGAAACCTCATTTTAAATGGATGTCAACTTATCTATATTCTCTTATGGCTGGCATACACTACACAATTTTTGCCCCGATTTTTCACAGATGGAAATGTTGATGCTAGTTGCCAAAGATCAGAGCCAGTCTGCAGTTATGAGTTGACAGAATCCATCGAAAATCGATTAATTTAACTTAAAGTGACAACCATCAGTTAATATTTAAAATCTGTTTATGAAGTATTTACATTGATGTTCAATGTAGAAGAGCTTAAAGAGAGCACATTAAGCTTAATTGGAGCAGCAACAATTTTTAATACATTTCATGTAATATTTATTAAAATGACAGGATTTTTGCTAAATAAATATTCTAGTTCATGTATTAAGTTCATACATATTTTAATATGAACAACTATTATTAACAATATTTATGAAATTATACTTTTTCTTATTGATGTCAGACTGAAGCTGTGTGATTTTCATAGTAGTGCACCCTTTAAGCTCACCTTACAATAATATGAAATCTTTAAAAATTACAGCACTGTAAAAGGACAGACCAGCAATAAACTGTCAATTTATAATATTATGGATGTAAAAGTACAAGCCAGTAATGCCTGTAAAGTAATATGTTAGCGTAGCACACAATCTTATACAGCTAGTCAGCTAACTGTGTTCTGTAGCATCTGCGCTATGTTGCTAAATCTTTTGGATCAAATGTAACTATTTCCCACATCCAAGTTCAAGGATATAATATGCAAAGGGCTGAACATTAATCTCTAAATTTTACAATAAGTAGTGAAACTTACCCAAAATAAAGGCTTAAACATCTAAAAAATGTTTAAGGGGCTCCTCTTTTGGTGAAAGTTTTTAGACAGCTTTCAAAATGGCCGCCAGACAGTGTGAACACATGGAGACTCGTATCTCAGAGTGCAATGATCTGATTGACTTGAAATTATAGGAGGTATATAGTAACAAACATATCAACTGGTTAAGACATCAAGTAGGATAATAAATTATTTTTTCTTTTTATAATCTGATCTCAAAAATGGAAGTGTGCTTAATGGGTACGTGAGCTTAATAGGTACGTTTACCCTATTGATAAAAAAAAAACCTGAAAAAAATTGTATAACAGTTTCCTTTAACAATGACAATAATAAGAAATGTTTCTTGAGCACCAAATCAGCATATTAGTCATTTAGCAGACGCTTTTATCCAAAATGACTTACAAATGACAACAATAGAAGCAATCAAAACCAACAAAAGACCAACAACATGCAAGTTCTTGGTTAGCCTAATGCAGTACACGTAGTAGCGTGAACTCATAATGAAACTATAAGAACAGCAACAGAACCAAATATGGACATACATGATGGAAAACAAGGTCCTGGGGAGCACAGAAAAACACAAGACACAACAAACACAAGCCTGACATTACTTCCCCCTCCCGGAAGGCATGTCCATGCACCTCATAATATCTACCAGAGAGGGGGGTGGGCACTCTAGAGGCCCCTCAGAACAGGTAGCACACAGGGATGGCTGGGCTCCAGAGCGGGACCCGATCCGGGAGACCCTGGCGGAACAAGAAGCTCGGGAGGCTATGGCGGAGCTGGGAGCTCGGGTGGCCATGGTGGAGCAGGGGGCTCAGGAAGCCATGGCTGAGCAGGGAGCTCAGGAGGTCATGGCGGGACTGGAGCCCTCCTTGGGCTAAACTCAGGAAAAGGAGCCCTCCATGGGCTTAACTCAGGAACAGGAGCCCTCCTTGAGCTACGTACAGGAACAGGAGCCCTCTCGGGGCTATCCACAGGAACAGGAGCCCGTTCAGGGCTAGGCTCAGAATCTGAGGCCCTCTCTAGGCCGGACATGAGACCAGCAGCCCTCCTTGGGTTGAACGTGGTGACAGGACTCTTGGTCAGGGGCTGGAGCCTGCACTGGACTCTTGGTCAGGACACTGGAGTGAACTTTGGAGCTGAAGTGAGCCACAACCGGTGGGCTTGAGGGAGCCACAGTCGGCAGGCTTGTCTTCAAAACGGCCGACGGGCTTGAGGGAGCCACAGCTGGCGGGCTTGAGCGAGCGGCAGCCCGCAAACTTGAATTTGGAGTGGCCGGCGAACTTGACTGATGAGCGGCCGGCGAACTTGGGTCAGCCACAGCTGGCAGGCTGGGCAGATGAACGGCCAGCAGACTTGACTGAGGATTGACCGGCAAGCTTGAGTGAGCCGCAGCCGGCAGGCTTGACTTCGTAGCGGCCGGTGAACGCAGGTTCCATGCCGCAGAGGAGAAAACACGAAAACAAAAAACGAGAAAAAACTTACTGTTTTGGTCCAGTATTATGTTACGATACAACACAAGGGAAGTGAGGAGACAAGGAGTAACTCAAAATAACCAGTCTTTAATCAAATCCAAAAAGGGTAACACAAGGCAGGCAGAGACACACAAGAAACAGGACATCAATGTTAATACCAGACACTCTAGACAGGGAAACACAGGGCTTAAATACTGGGGATTAAACTAGATGATTAATTAAACACAGCTGGACACAAATTAACTCATAATGAAACAATAAGGAAAAGAACAAGAACAGAAACAAATATGGGCATACATGAGAGAAAACAAGGTCCTGGGGAGCACATAGACAGAAAACACAGAAGAGATGTGTTTTTAGCCGTTTCTTGAAGATGGCTAAGGATTCAGCTGCTTGGATTGAGTTGGGCAGGTCATTCCACCAGGTGGGAACAGTTCATGAAAAAGTCAGTGAAAGTGATTTTGTGCCTCTTTGGGATGGCACAATAATGTGTCGTTCACTTGCAGAATGCAAGCTTCTAGAGGGCACATAGGTCTGAAGTACTAAATTTAGGTAAAGGGATGCAGAGCCAGAGGTGGTTTTGTAGGCAAACATTAATGCCTTGAATTTTATGCAAGCAGCTATTGGTAACCAGTGCAAATTGGTGAACAGAGGTGTGATGTGCGTTCTTTTTGGCTCATTAAAGATTAATCTTGCAGCGGCATTTTAGATTAATTGTAGAGGTTTGATGGAATTGGCTGGAAGACCTGCCAAGAGAGCATTGCATTTGTCAAGTCTGGACAGAACAAGATCTTTAACAAGGAGTTGTGTTGCATGTTCCGAAAGAAAGGGCCTGATCTTCCTAATATTGTATAAAGCAAATCTACAGGACTGGGCAGTTTTAGCAATGTGATCTGAGAAATTCAGCTTATCAACAATCACAAATCCAAGGTTTCTGGCTGTTTTTGAAGGAGTTATGGTTGATGAGCCTAACTGGAAGGTGAAATTGTGATGAAGTAATGGGTTTGCTTAAAATACTAGCAGTTCTGTCTTACGTAGGTTGAGTTGAAGGTGATGGTCCTTCATCCAGCAAGAAATGTCTGTTTGACATGCTGAGAGGCGAGTAGCTATTGTCGGATCATCAGTATGGAATGAGAGGTAGTGTTGAGTGTCATCGGCATAGCAGTGATATGAAAAGCCATGTTTCTGAATGACAGAACCTAGTGATGCCATGAAGAGAGAGAAGAGAAGTAGTCCAAGATCTGAGCCCTGAGGCACCCCAGTAGCTAGATGTTGCAACTTGGATACCTCACCTCTCCAAGATACCTTGAAGGACCTATCTGAGAGGTAAGACTCAAACCACTGGAGTGCGGTTCCTGAGATGCCCATTCTCAATAGGGTTGACAGGAGGATCTGGTGGTTGACCATATCAAAAGCAGCAGACAGATCCAGCAAGATAAGTAATGAAAACCTGGAAGCCGCTCTTGCAAGTCTTAGGACTTCAACAACTGAGAGCAAAGCAGTTTCGGTCGAATGTCCCCTTCTGAAGCCAGGTTGGTTGCTGTCCAGGAGGTTCTTCTGTGTGAGAAAGGCAGAGACTTGGTTGAACACAACTCATTCAAGTGTTTTTGCAATGAAAGGTAGAAGGGAAACCGGTCTATAGTTCCGTAAAAGAGTTTGGTTAAGAGTGGGTTTCTTAAGAAGTAGGGTTATATGAGCCTGTTTAAATGTTGAGGGAAAAACTCCAGTGTGAAGGGATGTGTTAACGATGTGAGTGAGTGCAGGTACAACTGCAGGAGAAATGGCTTGAAGGAGATGAGATGGAATAGGATCAAGCGGACAAGTAGTAGGATGATTGGAAAGGATGAGTTTAGAGACTTCAGCCTCAGAGAGTGGAGAGAAGGATGTGAACTAGTGTATGTTTGCTGGTAAGATGTTTGACAGTTTGTGGTGTGAAGAATTGTGCAGTGAGGTTTGTAATTTTATTAATGAAGAATGTCGCAAAGTCGTCAGCCATTTGAGTTGAAGGAGGAGGAGGACAAAGGAGGGAGGAAAATCTATTAAAGAGCATGGGAGAGTTAGGTGAATTGTTAATTTTGTCATGATAGTATGTCCTTTTAGCAGTGGTGACATTAGTAGAGAAGTCAGAGAGGAGTGATCGATATAAATTAAGGTCAGTTGGATTTTGTGATTTGCGCCATACCCTTTCTGCAGCACTGAGCTTAGAACGATGTTCGTGGAGAACGTCAGATAGGCAAGGGGCAGAAAGGGTGCTACGGGCTGGCCTGGAAGATAAGGGTCAGAAAGTATCTAAACAAGACGTCAGAGTGGAACAGAAAGTATCAATAGCATTTTTAGCATCGAGAGATGATAATTGTTTAGGGGGACGAAGCGAAGATGAAACCATAGCAGAAAGCCGGGAGGGTGAGAGTGAGCGTAAGTTACATCGAAAAGTGACATGTGGAGGGGTATGCTTTGTGATAGGAATCATGTTGAGGTTAAGAGTGAGGAGGAAGTGATACGAGGTGTGCAGTGGAGTAACCAGCACATGATCAATGGAGCAGTGTCGTGTGTGATGCGTGGTTTGCGAGTGGTAGTAATAGTAGTGATCTGAAAATACATAGTAAGATTTGGTTATAAAAACTAAAACAGAAGTGAAACAAGTAGTAGGAAAGAGGATAAATAAATGCGATACTTATATCCCTTGCCAGTGTCACTGTCCGGTGGATTCGCACAGTAGAGTTGATGGTCTTTACACTCTTCGGTCTTCACATGAGGAGGCCTTCACACGATGGCTGCCGCAACCGCTGCAGCAGTATATTAACCTTTTTTATACCCATCTAACAAATCCCTAATTGAATTCAGCTGGACACACTTTCCCGTTTATCACAACAAATGGCCAAGCAAGTGCAGACACTGACAAGATACACGTATGAGACCAAACGCGATTTCAGCAAGTCGTTAGATATAAAATTAAGTTTTAAATATATATAAAAACAGAAGACTTAAGTTCTTTTTAATTGTAATAAAATTCCATAATGTACCATATTCCATACTGAATTTTTGATCAAATAAATACAGCCTTAAAATTCTTATTTCAAAAACATTAAAGAGTCTTACTGATCCCAAACTTTTGAATGATATTATAATTAAAAAAAAAAAAAAGATTTAAATGTAATGTTTTATAAAGTTGTGTCATGGCAATTTAATTGCCAATTATGAAGAAACGATATGTGAAACTGCAAAAATGAAAAATGTACAGTACAAAAGTATCAAATTATTGTTGTAGTCAACAGAACTTTTAAAACGTGACAATCATAACTTAATAAATCACATTTTGTTTTACTGTGAAAATGCGTGATGTGATATTAGAATTTTAGTTTGAAGTACAGAATTCACTCAAAATTGTTCTAATTTTAAAAAAGTCTTTGATGTTTAAAACAAAAAAGCATTTATGCAGTAAGTAAAATCGTTATATTTTTACTGAGAATTAGCCCTTGTGATAATGTCTCATGACACAATTAACCTCAGTCTACACTATATATGATATATAGTAAATGAGATGTGAGCTAAATTGCTGAAATGAATTAATTTTCAATATTTACCTAAAATTCACAAGTGTTAGTCCGTTTTAGAATATTACTATGGAAAAGTTCTGCTAATTGGCAATGTGATTATAAACATTAGTCAATACAGATTTAAAAAAAAAAAAAAAAAAGTCCTATTATCGCTAGTCAACAATCAATTTATTTTTTTTAATCCACCACATCATTTATACAGAAACTTGTCTTTCTTTTTTGCTTTCTCATCATTTCCTTAATGAATCTATGAATTTAGTTTTATATTGCATACACTTTACTATATCTTTATTAACATACAGCAAACACACTAAATCTGGCTTCGCATTCACTAACTAATTCGGGACATGTTTTTATAGTACTTCATAGGCCTCATAGTGGTGAAACCATGGGATTGTGGGATTTATTTTAGGATAGAAAACAAAAGCATGAATGCACATGTAAGCAGTGTTTACTTCAGGATGCAAAGAATAGTTTTCTGAGACATGAAGGCTTGTAATGGTCTAGTAATCATCAAGTTCTGGTGCTCCTGGAAACACGCTTTACCTCTAATACTGTTATTAAGTCTGGGCACAGTTTGCTGAGGTTAATCGGAACATATGAGACCGCACGGGACTGTTCAGAATGAATGGAAAACTTAACCTCCTACAATAATAGTCAAGTTCTTGTATTTGACCCTAATCTAATCTTGTTTGGCCTTAGGCCTCCAGACCATAATGAGCTCCAAACCAGGCCTGCCAGTTACCATAGTATCGCCACAGTACTCAGCGCTGTTGCCCTGGCTGGTTTTCCTTGAGGGTTTGTAATTACTGTAAATGTTAAGGTTGCTACACTAAATGAACTGTAGTAAGACAGAGTTGCTCAAACTACATGATGTTTTGTCGAGAAGAGCAAGTCACGATATAAAAGGAGAGGGATGGAGCTCAGACATAACAGACCCAAATGACTCATTTGTCATTCAAAGCCAGACTAACGAGTGGACTAACATTTAGTAGCAGTTTGAGTTGTCTTCTAGGCAAGGAGAAGTAAGACAGAGGTGAAACAAATGTGACCCTGGACGACAAAACCAGGCTTAAGTGTCAATTTTTCGAAATTGAGATTTATACATCATCTGAAAGCTGAATTAATAAGCTTTCCATTGATGTATGGCTTGTTATGATAGGACATTATTTAGTCGAGATACAACTATTTGAAAATCTGGAATCCGAGGGGTGCAAAAAAATCTAAATATTGAGAAAATTGCCTTTAAATTTGTCCAAATGAAGTTCTTAGCAATGCATATTACTAATCAAAAATTAAGTTTTGATACATTTACAGTAAAAAATTTACAAAATATCTTCATGGAACATGATCTTTACTTAATGTCCTAATGATTTTTGGCATAAAGGAAAAATCGATAATTTTGATCCATACAATGTATTTTTGGCTATTGCTACAAATATACCCCAGCGACTTAAGACTGGTTTTGTGGTCCAGGGTCACAAATGTGCTGAATGGTGATGGCAACCATAATAGTATTGTAGTATTTGGATTATTTGTAATGTATCCATTTTCCAGTCTAATAAGGTTATATGTAAAGCAATCTTCATTGAGATATAATTATGCCTTATGAAAAGTAACATGTTTAACAGTAACAGGGTTGACCTGTTCACAGATAAATAAATTTAATGAAATATTTTGCAACATTATACTGTAAATGTATTTACTATCATTCTTTCTTAAAAGAAAATCTTACTGACCCCCAAACATTTGAACAGTTGGCTATTGTGATACCAAAATTCAGGGTGGCTCAACTTACCCACTGGCACATCTTACCCCACCTTCCCCTATACACAAAATTATGCAGAAGTATATTGCTTCGAGGAGTGGAACATAATGAGTGTTTAACTCCATGAAATTTAATTTTGTTCTCTTTGTCCAGTTAAAGTTCAGTGGTCAGGGAACAAATAAGTTGCACTTGTTTTGTTTACCCTTCACTTCTGCACATAGTTTAGAGTTTCAGGGCAATGCACAAGAATTGGAAATTCCAGGGCCGGATATTTAAAAGTTGGGAGTTTCTGTGCACAACTGCAAAAAATCAGTCCCAACAGCTTAATGTGTGTATGTGTGTGTGCGTGTGTGTGTGTGTGTGTGTCATATGGGACTGAGGCTTGATGCACATCTGGTTGTGTGATTCTGTCTCGAGCAGCCGTGTAATTTAGAGATACCTCATGGTTGGAGCACAAACAGCCTTTACAATTTACAATACATAAACTCAAATATAGAATTACACACGCTCACAAACACACACTGTATGTCTGTAATTATTGCCAGTTGTAGCGACAAACAGTCTGAAGGAATTCTGCTGCCAAACGACTATAAGTTGCATGCTTTTTTCTCTCTCTCTCTCTCTCTCTCTCGTTATCTTTCTTTTGCTTTCTTTTAATCTCTTTCATCATTGTGTTTCTTTTTACCTGCTACTCTTGTTCTTTACTATACCAATACCTCCCTTATCTCTCTCTGTCTCTTTTGCGCTCTGTCTCTCCACCCACACATAACTCCGCCTTTGTGTTTACATTCCCCGCTCCATATTTGGAGGGCTCAAGGTCCTCCGAACGTCCGTTCGCGCTCTACATCAAGCATATGTGTGTGTGTACAGCTGTATTCCGAGGAGCATTGGCTGGCTCGAGTGGAATAATGCTTCCCAAGCCAGGATTTTCCCGTACACCCAGGAGGGGCACCTGAAAGGGGTTACCTGTGTGTGGAGGTGGAGAGAGAGAGAGAGAGAGAGAGAGAGAGAGAGGGAGAGTGAGCAGTACTGTAAGTGGAAAAGGAGGAGGGAAAACAGGGGAAAGGGAGGAAAGAGATTGACTAAGAGAAAGAAGAAGAAGAGGAAAGAAAAAGAGACCCGGGGGAGCTGTTATCACCTTATGGGAAAGAATGCAAGCTGCCTGTCTGTTTAAAACTGCATGAGGAGAGAAGGACAGAAAGAGAGAGCAGGACAAAATGGGCACAGACGCCTGCAGGATAAACACGGTCAGGACCGCTTACCTCTTTCCTTCCTTTTTTTCACCTCTTTCTTTATTCATTCAAGAAATGTTGCTTGTTTTTTTTCTTTTTTGTCTGTATTGTAGAGGCTCTTTCTCACTTGTGACTCTGTCAGATGTCTTTTTGCTCTTTGTCATAGTTTCCATGGTCAAAGTCATCTCAGATACCTTTGGGGTCTGATTCGAGAGGATGTTTCTGGAAAGCATTAGGTTTGTGACGCTACGTGCATTTTTGAAGCGGTGCAGGGTGGTGGGATATACTTTCAGCAGCAACACAGTTGATTTATTTTGTGAGTTGTTGAAAGCTCTTGTGATAAACGAATGCAGTTGTGCTTCATTTATCAAGAAAAGTTGCAGCATAGGTCAATTTTAAAGTACTTTTGAGAGTAACAAGAAGTTTCAGGTTTTGCATTTGATGTTTTGCAGTCTTAAGGCACTTGGCTAAAACATATTTGGGCAGAATATGAAGAAATATTAATATGTTGCTCTTTTACTCATTTATAATGTGGACTTTTTGTTAGTTGTAAAGTCAAAGTCAAGTTTGTTGTCATTTTTCTCAATGCTGAATGATGCATTGAACTAGTTGGTTTTGATCAAGTGGTCTATTAAATATTTTAGATTTTGATCAAGTTCGTTTGATAGTATGATCTCAGTTGTTGGGTGTGTGTTTATATGCCTGAGTGTGTGAGAGAGTTGCCAGCTGTGGCGTTTTATCATGCATGCCTGGTATTTGGATTTCAGCCTCTTGAGACTAGGGAAGCTTTACTGGTTTAGTTAAAAAGGTCTCTGTTTTTCACCAGTTGACATACTAACCAGTTTTGCCATTGTGATCAATCCCAGTTTATATTAGGTGTCTTTACTTACCATGTACTTGCATCAAAAAATATATACAATATACTTAATGTGTTCATATTGTATTGCATAACACGTTTGTTGCTATTGAGGTGACATACGGTTAGCGACCGGTTTTGTGGTGTGGTTAGTGCTAAGGGTGGTTTAAGGGGTAGGATAAGCACTGTAGTTACAGAAATTAATTACAGTCAGATGTAATTACATCAAGTGTGTTTTAAATGTAAAAAGCATGTATGTACACAGCTGTATCAAGTTATTAATTTAAATGTTCATACATAGTAGTACATAGTAAGATAAAGTGAGTATGTGTGATAGGATTGACAAAACACCATTTTTACATAACATATATCTTGTTTATAGAGTGCTGCAGTGATGACGTATTTTCACCCTGGTTTTCTTAACAAAAACCCAACAGGATTTTTCCATTGGATTTTTGATTATTGCAGAAAATAAACTCTGTGACCAGCAAAAGTGTATGATTCATAGATGTTTTGTTCATGTTAATCTTCACAAATAAACACAACTTGAATGAATTTTGAAGCCTAAATACCAGAACGTAGCATAGGCTAGAACTGGAAACATATAGTACTAGTACTAAAACTCTTTCAGTGTTTGTTTAAAAATATTTTTCCTGAAAGTTTGAGTTAGAATGGTTTGTAAGAGCATGATTAAGATAACAAGATGTAGGATGTAAGATGAAAATATCTTGAGATTATGTTTACCAAAACCTTTATTTTTAGCAAAACCTTTATTTCAATATCCATTTAAAAAAAAAAAAAAACTCAATCCCAATGATAAAACTAAAGGTGCTAAAATATCTCCTCGTTTTTGGGGTTTTTCCTGTAAAAACACATCATCCCTGCTGCACTCTATTGTCAAAAATGATCATAGAGTGTGGCGTGATGTTAAATATCAGTGTTTGCATGTGTTTGTACAAGCTTGCATGTGTGATGCTGGCTTCATGTCGAACAGTAGATATGTGTTATCAGTCATGATCATTGCTGCGAGACTCTGAGTGTGTCATGACACATGACGCTATCTGCTGCGATCTGTGTTCAGCTGCTGCTGGCTGACTGATGTGTCTTCGCTAGAACACACACAACAGCCACACAAAGACAAATCTATATAGGTCTGTGTACCTGTGTGTTTGTGTGATGACTAAGGCGTCTGCAGCTCGTTAAAGACGTGTTAACATTTCCACTGGACCCCAGACTATGACACACACAACTGAATGTAGGTGTGGGTGAAAATAAGGGGCCACAGGCGTGACTTTGTTTTCAACACCTGTGTGTCACCATCAGTGATGGGAATAACGGCGTTATAAATAAACGGCGTTACTAACGGCGTTATTTTTTTCAGTAACGAGTAATCAAACGAATTACTGTTTCCCCGTTACAACGCCGTTACCGTTACTGACAATAAAATGTGGCGTTACTATATTATATTTTTAGAATTAAATTTTCAGTTCATCTGAATGGATGCGCAGTGTAGCTGTATTTGACGTACCGTAAACTCTAGTGTAAAGACGCACGACTCGCCGTCGCTTTCTCACGCATACACGCACGCAAAGAAAGATACAGCGCAAGAGAGTCTTTCATAACATGCAGAATTGACGCGCTACATGTAAAGGATATTCTGTGTTGTATTTTCCTGTCAAAATAACGCAGTTCCTTTGGAATTCTTCAGCTTTTAAGAACTGCCGGTAGTGGGCGGAGCTAATGCGCAAACGACAATCTCATTGGCTGGCGCTCACCTATTATCATCCCTGTTTTGATTTCAGCAAATCAGTTCCAGCGAACGCAGACAACATGATTAATATTCATGAACCCAGCAGCTCATTAATCCTTAGTGCGTTTTATATTGATGACAAATATGCATTCATACTTGGTTATTCTAATTACTAAAGTTCTATCATCATATAATATTAAATTATCATAATATTATATTATAATGCTTGACTGATACTAGGTGTCAGTAGATAAGTTGTGTAGATTAATGTACAATGTTTTATAATAATAATTTATTTTTTTTAGTGTCCATTTCATTAATTTAACATATTTAATATTGGGGGCATCCAAAGTTATTTGACATTTGAACATTTTTTTAAAAAGTAACGCAATAGTTACTTTCCCTGGTAATTAGTTACTTTTATAATGATGTAAAGTTACTAACGCAGTTACTATTTGTGAGAAGTAACTAGTAACTATAACTAATTACTTTTTTAAAGTAACGTGCCCAACACTGGTCACCATGGTAACTTTTTACACTTTAAAATGGTTATACATAAAGAAATGAGTAGTGATATTGACAAACGTGTTTGAAAAGAAGTACTTTCACATATCAGAGGTCATGGATGCCAAATACAACTGGGAAAATCTCTAAAATCTGCACTTTGCTTTTGCATGATGCTTCATCCACACCAATAGGTGTCAGTATAAATTATATAGGCTAGACAAATATGTATTTGAAAAGTTTGTATCTACGAAAACTGATAAATGTCAGTGCAATGTCATAAAAACAGTAAAAGTTAGGGGCATGTCAGTAAGAAAACATGGTGGACTCCATAAATTCAGGATCTGTTTTGATGGTAAATTGGCTGAAATGTATGAAATGACTATTTTATTTACAATAAAATTATACAATAGCAGAAAATGTGTATGGTTTTGTACATTTATGATAAATATATAACTATTTAGTTTACAGCACCTTCACAAATTTAGTAAGAACATAAAAAAGCAAAAGCACACATAATACATATTCTTTATTTATGATTTTGTATAAGTAAAGAAAAAAAAAAAAAAAAAACTTGATTTGAACACACCAGGCATAATAATCCCAGCTTCCAAACTCATAAATATGAACTTTTTAGGAGCACTGGAATGCACTATAAGTCCTAAATGAGTTCCAAATTGTAGAGGTCAACTAATTCTCTACTCATTGTACTAACTTTTCGTTCTTTCTTCCACAGCCAAACAAAAAGAAGGTGCATACTCTCTGAGCAGTGATTCTGGACTCTCCAGCTCCTCCCAGTGGACTGGAGGACAAACCTCTGGGCTCCCAATCAGCTACGGCTCTGAGGAGCATTCCCAGCTCCCCAGAGTGATCCCTGGGCTCAGAATGGAGGAGGAACAACCTTCTCCAGGCATCCTGAGACGTGACCCTAAACCCAGTCAAGCTACATTTGATCATTCCAGTCATTTAAATGGTGAAACAATGTTCATAGAACGAGAGACGGATATTATAGATGACGACGATGGCGTCATTGCTCCAAATTCTGCTGTTTCAGACTCTAAAGAGACACTGTCTTCAAAAGAAATGTCTGGCTTGTTTTCAGGTGAATGTCAGAACTCTGTCCAATCAGATGATTGTCAAAGTGAAGCTCCTCCTGCCATATTTAGAGACATGAATTCCTCAAACACACTCTCACACACTTCAGTACCTTCTGGATATCAGACACATATATGGGTAAAACAGCAACAGTCCACATCTTACATGCACACTCCATCAGACAGACTGGAACACAGAGAGGAGATGGAGCTCCAAAAAGGTGCAAGCAAACCTTCATTACCAGACAGTGGCTTTCTGGAGATGCAGTCTGAGCCAGACAAGGATGATGAGTTTGCAACGCTGGCTTTGGATGTTGATCAGTCAATCGAACAGCTCAATCAGCTGATCCTGGACCTTGACCCTGACTTTGAACCAGTCCCCACACAGGCAAGGAGTCACATTACCCGCTCGGCCTCCCTTCAGACCAATGGAAAGACGCATTCGGTTGGAAGGACCAAATCCCTCCAGTCAGGTAAGAGCAAATCCTGATACATTCATCAGTCCTGAATCAATTTATTGATTCCAACTGGCCAGCAATCCACCAAATCATTCTAGTTATGCTTTTAGACAAAATACTATGATATTCTTTGAAATACCCTGGTGTATCATATGAATGCCACAGTATATGAATATAGCAAGCATTGTGTAACATAGTAAATATTAAAAGTACCATGGTATTACTATATGTTCACAAACTTGATAAATACACAATTTCTTCATATGCCCAGCAATTGAACCTTTTTATTAAGAGGCAACATTTTTCCTTTTTTGATTTTATAACTTACATTCTGTAGACTATATTTGTTTTTCTAAACATAAAATGCACAGGATGCTGTCAATTTATATAAAATACTTTTTGCAATTTAAATTGAAATATATTCTCATATTTTCATTATTATGACTGTAAAATCAAATTAATATCAAATACATGGGTAACAAACAGCAATTTATTTTATTTGCTCTACAGTTCAAAAGTTGGGGTCAAACACATTTTTTCATTAAATTCAAAATTTCATCAAAACATCAAAATTTGTACATTTACTTTAAAGACATGTATACTCTTACAAAGAGTTCTATTTTAAGCTAATGTTGTTCTTTTACACTTTCTATAAATCAAATAATCCTGATAAATTCTTTCAAAACATCAGCGTCACCAAGTCTTACCAAACCAAAATCTTAGAATGGTACTGTGTGTATGTATAGATACATATGTGTCACATTTCAAATACATGTGGAATTTTTGGTGCTTTCAGTGGCTTTTTTGCCTTGTTCATGTCTGAGCCCTCAGTCAAGTGACTTTTTAAATTAATGTTTGTGGTTTCTGTTGGCAGGGGCCTAATTTATGTTAATAAATGCACACTAGTAACATACAATGGTCCTATATGTGCAGCTCCTGACAGGTTTGCTAAAGAAAATAAAGTCCTGCCTTTCATTTCTCTCTCTCTCTCTCTCTCTCTCTCTCTCTCTCTCTCTCTGTGTGTGTGTGTGTGTGACTGTGCTTGAATATGTAAACATCCAGGTCTAGTATGGAGTGCTGGCATAGTGTAAATGTGACCTCTAAGCTGCCTTTTAGTTTAAAAATGGACATAATCATATTTCTAGCAGTGTAATAATGCCTTGTTACTCCTTAATAATGCTATATTGACTCCTGCTTTTACCAAACACATCTGTGATGCAGTCTGCATGAACTCAATACTCTGTCTCCTTTGACCTCGGCATACTGAGCGAGTCTTGTTGCTTTTGAAGTGTGTCCCCTGCCTTGCATATGTCCCCTGTCTGTTCTGTTATAAGATCCCAAGATCCTTTCTTACTGGATCAGCCCGTGTCAGAGCAACTCTGACACCTGGAATGAAGAGTCTTTGAGTAGAGCTGAGAATACATCCTGCTGAACAGAAATCTATGCAGAGTGTTATTATTACTGTAGTATGTCACCAGATATATGCCCTGTGGTATGTGTGTTTGAATACACATGGTGTAAGGGCTGTGGAATGCCTTTGAAGTGAGCGTCTACTGACACACAAAACATGTTGCCTTTCCCCATCGTTGAGTCTCAAGGATTTTGTATGTCTGTACAGTGATAGTTTACAGAGTTTGTACTGTCGCCCATTTGTAATGAATTATTAGTATGTTTTTATACTCATTATGAAAAACTGGGATTCCAAATTCAGAGACCACATTGATAATATGGGATTTTTTTTATATTTAAACCCAGAAATAATCAAATAAATAAATAAAACAAAGAAATGTAAAATTAAGATTTTTTTTCAGAATCTACATTTTTCTAGGTCTCTAATCAACTAAGAAAATTTGTGTTCATGTGATTTATTGTATAGACTAGAGGGTCAGATGTTTTTGAAGCTCACTGAGGCTCAAAATGATGGAGAATCATGTTGGAGATTGTTTTCATGTATCTTGAATGGTGCTGTCATTTAAGCAAGAGACAGAAACTAAATAAGATGTTTTGAAATTAAACTTTTGAGTCAAACTGTTATCATATAATTTGTAATGGATAAAATTGTTTAAAATAGAAATATGCAAAGCATATGTTCTGAAAATGTGACCCAATTTATCAAAATTCTCAATATCAAAAGTTTTGTGAATGTATGTATTTATTTATTTAATTTATAAAAATGTATCTATAAAATTTGTATTTATTTTTTATTTATTTATTTATTTATTTATATTATTTGTTTGTTTTATTTTACTACTACTATTAATATACAGGTGCTAGTCATATAATTAGAATCTCATCAAAAAGTTGATTTATTTCACTAATTCCATTCAAAAAGTGACACTTGTATATTATATTCATTCACTACACACAGACTGATATATTTCAAATGTTTATTTCTTTTAATTTTGATGATTAGAGCTTACAGCTCATGAAAGTGAAAAATCAGTATCTCAAAATATTAGAATATTTACATTTGAGTTTGAATAAATGACCATCCCTACATTATAAATTATGGGTATCTCTTGTTCTTTGAAACCACAATAATGGGGAAGACTGCTGACTTGGCAATGATCCAGAAGACGAATATTGACACTCTCCACAAAGAGGGTAAGTCACAGAGTGTCATTACTGAAAGGTGTGGCTGTTTACAGAGTGCTGTATCAAAGCATATTAAATGAAAAGTTGTCTGGAAGGAAGAATTTGGGTAGGAAAAGGAGCACACGCAACAGGGCTGACTGCAAGCTTGAGAATACTGTCAAGCAAAGCTGATTCAAACACTTGTGAGAGTTTCACAAGGAGTGGACTGAAGCTGGAGTCAGTGCATCAAGAGTCACCACGCTCAGACGTCTTCAGGAAAAGAGCTACCAAGCCACTTCTGAACCAGAGACAACATCAGAAGCATCTTACCTGGGCTGTGGAGAAAAAGAACTGGACTGTTGCTCAGTGGTCCAAAGTCCTCTTTTCAGATGAAAGTAAATTTTACATTTAATTTGGAAATCAAGGTCCCAGAGTCTGGAGGAAGAGTGGAGAGGCACAGAATCCATGTTGCTTGAAGTCCAGTGTGAAGTTTCCACAGTCAGTGATGATTTGGGCTGCCATGTCATCTGCTGGTGTTGGTCCACTGTGTTTTCTGATGTCCACAGTTAACACAGCCATCTACCAGGAAATTTTAGAGCACTTCATGCTTCCTTCTGCTGACAAGCTTTATGGAGATGCTGATTTCATTTTCCTGCAGGACTTGGCACCTGCCCACACTGCCAAAGGTACCAAAAGCTGGTTCAGTGACCATACTGTTACTGTGCTTGATTGGCCAGCAAACTCACCAGACCTGAACCCCATAGAGAATCTATGGGGTATTGTCAAGAGGAAGATGCGATATGCCAGACCCAACAATGCAGAAGAGCTGAATTCAGGCCACTATCAGAACCTGGGCTCTCATAACACCTGAGCAGTGCCACAGACTGATCGACTCCATGCCACGCCACATTGCTGCAGTAATTCAGGCAAAAGGAGCCCCAGCTAAGTATTGAGTGCTGTACATGCTCATACTTTTCATGTTCATACTTTTCAGTTGGCCAAGATTTCTAAAAATCATTTCTTTGTATTGGTCTTAAGTAATATCCTAATTTTCTAAGATACTGAATTTGGGATTTTCCTTAGTTGTCAGTTATAATCATCAAAATTAAAAGAAATAAACATTTGAAATGTATCAGTCTGTGTGTAATGAATGAATATAATATACAAGTGTCACTTTTTGAATGGAATTAGTGAAATAAATCAACTTTTTGATGATATTCTAATTATATGACCAGCACCTGTATATATATATATATATATAATTATTTTTTTATTTTTATCTTTGTTGTTGTTGTTGTTGTTGTTGTTGTTATTTATATTCATTTCTTGTGGAATGTAATCTAACACAGTCCCGAAGTCAATGGCTCTTGTTTATGTAAGGTCATAAACTTCTCCTCATGGATCTCATCTAAACAAGTGTTGTTTGAGAGCATGCTATTTTAGTTCCTGTTGTTTGTTTGTGTCATGGTGCACACAGCAGGGAGGAATGAGGAGACGAGGATAACTCAAAATACAGTCTTTAATAAATCCAAAACAGACAGGACAAGACAAGGCCAGGCTGGGACACACAGGAACACCGGGGAGTAACGAGTAGTCCAGACAAATACTAACTGAACAGGCAGGGACTAAATACACATGACAATAACAGATAATGACACACACCTGAACTCAATAAACTAATAAATCACACAGAACAAGGACAGGACCATGACCAAATAAGGACACAAGAGGCGGAAACACAAGACACACACAATAGAGGACTGACATAACTCCCACCTTCCGGAAGGCGCGACCCGCGCCGTAACAGTACAGGGGGGGTGGGCACTCTGGAGGCCCCTCAGGACAGACATGGACAGGAAGACAGGACGGGGACCTCCAGAGCAGAACAGATAGAACGGGCCAAGGCAGAGCTGGGAGCTCTGGAGGCCATGGCAGGTGGTCGCCGTGGCCGTGGCCTCCTCCCTCGGCCCAGCCACTACAGCCGGAACCTTTCTAACCCCCCCCAAAAAAAAATTCCATGGGGCAGTTAGGGGGCCCTCACAGGGTCCCTCAGCAACCGCCTCCACTTCCGCGACGGGAGGGGAGTCTCCGTGGACAAGACTGGTTAAAACTGTTCCTGTGGGCACATGAACACAATCCATGACTCCGGGGACATGGCACGGCACTCCTGGCCATGATGTGTGGACTGGATCCACGGGAATGGGAACGGCACTCCTGGCCGAAACTGGGGAACTGGATCCACAGGACCTGGGAAGGAGTCAGCTGCGGCCGGCGGGCTTGCCACATGCACTCCACGCCGCTTACTTTGTGGGTCTGGTCTTCTCATTACTCCCTGGTGTTCCTTTGTGTCCCAGCCTTGTCTTGTCTTGCCCTGTCTGTGTTGGATTCTCATTAAAGACCATTATTTTGAGTTATCTTCGTCTCCTCGTTCCTTCCTGCTGTGTGCACCGTGACAGTTTGATGTTGTTAGAAAATTATAAACAATAGTGAGATCCTCCTATTTCAAAGTTAAATGTAATCTGTCATGCACTGAATATCAAAAGTGAATTCAATGTCTCTGTACAGGTTGGAGGCAGAAGCAGCTCAGTGATGTCTCTGAATACTCTGTGCTGCGAAAGGCGGGTGGCGATCGAATGCAGAACAACCAGAGATTCGTCTTTGGAACGCCATCGGTACAAATTCACAAATGGCCTCATAACTGTATAGCCTCAAAACATAAACATTAAATATTTAACTGGAGACTAGCGAGATAAAATCGCTTCAATGTTTGCCCAATGTAAAATACAAGTTTAACTTGTTGAACCCAGTACATTGCTACAACAATGCCTCGTATGTTTTTGTCTGTTTCAGCCAGGTCTATATCAGACTGACGCTGTTGACGTTGGTGACCTTCCTACAGAGGTTGACAGTCCACTGTGGGTGGGTCTTAATCAAGTTCCGCCCACGCCGGCATTTCCTGTGACACCCCCCACTCCATATGGTAAGACTGACACTGTACTTGATGTTTGTTATGTGAGTAAGCCTTTCACTGTTTTACTAAGCTTTGTTACTATTATAGTGACCTTATGTGGTTATTTATGAAAATACAGTGGTGGCCAAAATTATTAGAACACTAGTATTTTCACTAGCTAAAGTTTTAATTTAGTTATTTCTATCTTTTGCTGTAGTGTGTCAGTAGAAAATATCAGTTTACATTTCCAATCGTAATAACACAAGGAGTCTGACAACAGCCAGTGCTCCACACAGAGATCTGATCAGTGTGTCTGCAGTCTGTCTGGAATGACATGAAGAAACAGAACAAACTGAGACAGACTAAATCCAGAAGAACTGGGGCAATGTCTGCAAGATGCTTCAAGAGACCAATCTGCAAAGCTACAGTACTGTTAAATGTTTTAGGCACTTGTGTAAAAATGCTTTAAAATGAGGATGCTATCAAAAATAATGTCATAAATAGAATTTCTTTATCAATTAACTTCTATTAACTAAATTAAATCAACATTTGGTCATTTGGTGTGACCATCCTTTGCGGTTAAAGCAGCTTTTGCCCTAGGTGCACTTGTGTTTTTCATAGTTGTTCAGGTAGCTTTGCATCTTGGAGATGTTGCCACAGTTCTTCTGGATTTAGTCTGCCTCAGTTTGTTCTATTTCTTCATGTCATTCCAGACAGTGTGGAGCACTGGCTTTTGTCAGACTCCTTGTGCAAACAAAAATCTCACTGGATTATTACAATTAATGGCAAAATGAATGTTTGGAAATGTAAACTTTCCTATTGACACACTACAGCAAAAGATAGAAATAACTGACTTAAAACCATTTTTTAGCTGGTGAAAATACTAGTGTTCTAATAATTTTGGCCACCACTGTATATCTTTTTTTCAATTTCTCATTTATAAGATACATGCATTGCCCAAAGTGCTTTTCAGCAGATAATCTAAACAGTATGAACATTTACATACTCATAGACAAATTAAAACCTGGTAATGTTTAATTTTAAAATGTCTTCATTCTTAAATTAAACGCATCCACTTTCAGAAGAAAAATAATAATAATTAGAAAATAATTACATAGTTGGGAAGTAGAAAACAGAGAAGGCCCTGACATTTTTTGATCTTAAAGAATCTTAAACCGAATCCTAAAATAAAAAAGCAACCAATGTAAAGACGCTAAAACTGGAGTAATACAATTGCTCTTCATTGTATGGGTCAGAAGCCTGGCAAAACAACAAACAACAACACGTTCGGCCTTATTAGTGATAGGATTCAGAAATGCACTGGCCAATGAGGCTTTAACCTTGCCTAAGCAATATACTAGTGAACAAAACAATTAAGATCCACTTGGAGTGCAATATATACAATAGTTTTGTATCATCAGCATATAAATGATAAAAGTTTTTGTATTTATGAAAAATTATGTCTAATGTCTAATTGTATATGTGTCTAATGGACACATACAATGAAAATAAAAATGGTCCAAGAATAGAACCCTGTGGCACACCACTGCTTAATGCATTTAATTGTCTCTTTATCCTCATAGTGAAGAGTGGACATGACACTATCCCTTCAAGACCTGGTTCTCAACCCAGTAGACTCTACATGAGCTCTCCAATATGGCAAGGTAATCAACTGCTACAGTGGCTACATCCTTACGCTACTTCCTTTTACACTATATCTACAGCAGCAAAATCATTTTTATATCTACATGAGAGGACAAGAATGTATGTGGATATCAATTTGTGTGTGTCTTTGGTTGATCTAGTCAGGAAAATATCCAGCTGTATCTCACACAAATGTGACCTTTCAAAACGGTCCCCTGTACCAAAGTCTGTCTTGCTGCTGTCGCAAATTCTGTGTTGCTCAAAATAACTCTCCTACAGGATATGGCCCTCTGGGTCAGGATGCATACTTCCTGTAACCTGGCCAGTCAGAGCTTTGCGAACTAGAGCTGTGCTTAGAATTAAGCCCAAAGTGTACTTCAGTTTTGACAAACTCTTACTGTATGTGTACAGCTGAACACATAGCCTTCCAAATTGTGCGCTACAAAGCGCACACATGTGAATTAGAAAGTTTCAACCTTGTCAAGCTATTTCTCTCTAGAAGTTATAAGCAAAGAAAACGTCTTTTGTACTTGTTTAAACTAGAGTTGTATGCATTTCTTAACCCCCTCACACAAGTCCTTGTCAATGCTAGCATCTGTTATTATTGCAGTCTTGTCACTTTACAAATGCTATTCTGTCATTCATTTCTTGATTTCCTTATTTAGTAGTCAAATTCATATTTGTTAAAGCTATGCGAACAAAAAAGGATCAAAATCATTATAGTCAAAATCATCAGCACATTTGCAAAAACCCAAAGATTTATTTTGCACTCATAAAAAATTATTCCATCGGTCAGTTATGTAACTTTTATGGGGAAATACTATTGCCTGATTACATCTTAATGAGGAGGCGCAGGAAAACATGGGAATAATGATAGATTGGAAGAGCAAGGAAAACCATGTTATACCACATTATATTGCAGCATAATTCACAGATCCAAAAGATATTTTACTTTTTATATTTTACTTTTTACAGAATAAATACATTGATAGGTATAAAAACATTCTCAAACAACTACAAATTGCAATCATAGCATTAAATGTCTTATAGTCCAATTTCCAGCATTACATGATTTTAAATGGAAAACAATAAACAAAGCGATAATGAAAAAGATTTGTTTCTTTATACGTTTAACACATCTGGCCTCCAGCAAGTTTGGCCCAGAGGAGGGGAGGATGTCTTGTATATTTTAATTTCCTGATGTGGGAAGATTTGGAGGTTATGTAACATCGGTCCATCTATGTTTTAGTGTCTAAATAAACAGGAGAAAATAAAAGGTCTCACAGCCAAACTCTTACTGACAGACAAATGCAAATATTTACACTGACATTTGAGGGGGAAGGAAGGGTAAAGCACAGCCCCTTTAAATGAATTTATGTGCAACAGTGGCTGAGGTCACGTCAGGGACGTTACAGTCTGAAATATTTTTTTCATAATGTTTATATGAATATTTTTTTCTATGTAACTGAACTTAGTTATAGAGTTAAAATTAGTTGTGAAGTTCATCCATTATTTATTTATTTATCTTATCAACTAATTTGTTTATTTTTATATACATTAAAAAGTTTGGGGTCGGTAAGTTTTTTTAAAAATGTTTTTGAAGAAAGTGTCTTATTCTTACCAAAGGTGCATTTATTTGATCAAAATTACAATAATGTTGTAAAATATTATTTCAATTTAAAGTTTTCTATTTTAATATAACTTAAAATGTAATTTATTTATGGCAAGGCTAAATTTTCAGCAGCCATTACTCCAGTATTCAGTGTCACATGATCCTATAGAAATTATTCTAAATATTCTATATATTAATTTGGTGCTCAAGAAACGTTTCTCATTATTATCAATGCTGGAAACAGTTGTGTTGCTTAATAGTTTTGTGGAAACCATGATACATTTTTCAGGATTCTGTGATTAATAGAAAGTTTAAAAGAACAGCATTTATTTAAATTTTTTTAGTTTAGATTTTGTTTTAGAGATTTAGAATTTTTGTAACAGTGTATAAATCTGTAGAGTGACTTTTGATCAATTTAATGCATCCTTGCTAAAATCTTATTGACTCCGAATGTTTGAACAGTATTGTAAAAAAAGAAAAAGAAAAAAATTGAACCTTTTTAAACAAGATAAATAAAAGTCTGGGACCAGCATTTTATTTTATTTGATTATTTTATTTTATTTTATTATTTATTTATTTATTTATTTTTTATTTTACTTGGCTTGTTTTTTTATTTTTATTTTTTATTTTGAAGCTCAGGTTTTCTCTGGAGTCTCAAAAGTTTTTTTTTTTTTCTCCTCCAAGCTGATTTTGTTCATTTCTTTTAATTAAAAAAATATTAAATAAAAAAAATCGTAAATTTACATAAAAGTGAAATAAGCAGCCAAAGAAAAGTCGAATGTCAAAATCAACCAAGTCAAAATACACATATTTAAGATAGAATACTTTCTCTGAAAATAAGTACCTTGTGAATGTTGCTTCTCAGGCTAAGAGGATGAGGACCAAAATATTACTTAATACCAAAATACTACTGCTTAAGAAAATGATTGTTTTTGCATAGAAGCAGATGTTTTGAGCAACAGCACATGGTGGCGAGCATATCGGTGTCCATAAAAGGCCATCCTCACCCCTGACCCCGGTGCTGCCGTTTGGTTAGGTGAAACAGACTGTGGGAGTCTGCGGAGAACAATACTTGAATGGCCTATCAAAGGCAGAAGAACACTCATGAACTCATATGGTAATGAAGCCATGGGGGTCTTTCACTGCCTTTCTGCCTCATGCCAGTTGGGGGCAGTCGTCCTCCCTCCCTCTTCCTTTTCCTTCAGCCCTCCCCCTTTCCTCCCTCCCACCTCAAAGCTGGAGTCAGTCAACCAGTGGCACTGTCCTGCTGGAAGAATGAAGTAGTTTTCCATCTGGGGTTTAACAGAATCCCAAAAACTCAATGACTTCATTCAGGCTAGACACAAATGAGTAGAGAGAGAGAGGGGAAGGGGACAGAGTTGGACAGAACAGCCACTGTGTGACGTGCCGCCGTGGTCAGTGTTTGTGCCGGGAAGCAGACAGCACAATAGAGAGTGAGAGAGAGAAAATGTGAGGTGGAATAAGTGACAAAGTAGATGTTACAGACTGGGGCCGTGAAAGACTGACACTGGGAAACAAAGTAAGCGTGCAGGAGCGTCAGAACACAGCAGTGGCCGGCAAGTCCAGCTTGTCTTCTGTGGATGAGTCTCTGTTGAGGAATACTTCAGCATGACTGCTTCTCTAGGTATGCGGGGAAAGATTTTGTGGCATTTTGACCTATCTTTTTGAATTGTGCCTGTGTATTTGCATGTGTGTGAGCATTTGCCTGTGTGTTTGTATGCTAATACATCAGCCATTTGCTCTAGCCGTCTCTGGCAGACTTGAATTGTCTTCTTGTCAGCATGAAGTCTGTGTGAACACCCCCCTCACCATGGACAAAACTTTCTCTTCTCTTGAAGACTTGTTTTCGAGAAAGTATTCTTAATATGCATTTATCTTGTTTTAAGCATATAATAAATTTAATTACATTTATGCTTAACATAAATAAAATAAAACTGCCAATATGCAGTACCTAGGTAAAAAAAAAAAAAATGTCCCAATGAACCCAGAATTTGGGGTTTAAAAAACAGCCCAGATTATTTTAGAGTGTGGGTCATTCTTTTGGTTTATTTCTGCCACACAATAAAAAGAAATATCAGAAAAGTAATTGCTATTTTTTTTTTTTTTTTTATCTTAGACGACTTAGTTTTTTCTCACAATTGTGTTTATATCTCACAATTTAGACTTTTTCCTCAGATTGCAAGTTTTTATATTGCAATTGTGAGTTTCTAAACTCACAATTCTGAGTTTTTTCTCCACATTTTGAATTAACATCTCACATTTTTTTTATTTTTCTTTACATATTTCTTTACATATTTATTACATTCTTTGAAATTAAGTCTTATACAATTTCTTATACAATTGTGTAAGTTACTTTTAAAAATGAACTTTATCTTGTTTTGAGGTTTTGTTTAGATATTTTTATTGGGTACAAGACATAAATACTGATTAAAAATATTTTTTATAGTGTAATGTGCTCACAAGTACATGCTTGATTTGCTGAGATGGCAAAAAGGCCGGGGTCTGTGGTTTGGATAGGAGGATTTTTATGTATATACTATGTGATGTGTGTGTGTGTGTGTGTGTGTATGTGGTAGGCTCTTTTGGTTTGTTTATATGTGAATGTTTCCTGTTTCAGCTGGCTCTTAGACTTGGGCACTTTGTCTGAAGATCTGAATGAGTTATTTGCATTGCCAGAACATCACTGATAAAGACAAACACATTTAAAAGCCCCAGTGTTTGTGCTTAAACTGCCTTATATTTTGTTGGTTCTTTCAGTGTTTGGCATTCCTCATGTGCTTTCTCACACACTCAGCAGATCAGTAGTGGGGTGTTTTGTGGAAAACATCTTGCTTTCACTCTTTTCTAAAGCTCATTTACACTTGATTTCTCCCTTAATTCACCTCAGATTGGTGATTTAGGCTTTGGCACTTTCTCATCTGGTCAGGCAGATTTATCAAGCAACCATGGGAGGTACTAAAACAAAAAGAGATGGATGTGGTGCTCTTGTTGTGAGTGGATGTGTGAGCTCTCTGATGGAGTGGAGAATCTGATGGAGGTGGAGTGGAAACAGTGGACACTATTCTTCTCTCTGTCTCTGGACAAAAGACAGTTTTGTTTGGGCCTGTGATCAAATGAATGTGGATGGGGAAAGAATGTGTTACATAATCGTAGTATGAATCTCGGGTCAGTTTGAGCTGAAATTCCATCTGATTTGAGCTTAAGATAGAACAACACGCATCCAAATTATCCAAAACAAACAATTTGGTTTGTTTATTACTGTTCTAGAAAATACTGCCATTGGCTTTGTAAGCAAAACTTAATAAGTTATAAATGAGAACTAAAAGCAATATAGTATGTGTGTATATATATATATATATATATATATATATATATATATATACTTTTTATACTTAAACTATTTAAAGGTGGGGTATGTATTTTTAGTAAAGTTATAGCATCTGAATTTTAACAGATTGACTACATAATTGAATAAAAAAAAAATAGTCCAGCATCTAAAATGTAATAGTTTCCCTTAAATAATTACCCTAATAAAATTATACAATTTTAAAATATTAAACATCTTATATTAAATGCGTTTTTTCCCTGAAATAATTACATTGTAAAATAATAAACATAAAAAAAAAAATTAAATTTAAAAAATGTTGATAAAAAATTAACTTAAGAAAATAAACATCTAATAATAAATGTGTTTTGCCGCAATAATTACATTATAAAGATAAGTTTGAAAATATTTAAAATAATATGGCTTAAAACTCCCAATTAAAAAAAATTATAAAAATGAACATATATATATGGGGTTTGCATATTTGTCACACTTTTTTAATATTACACAAAGATAATGCAAGTAAATACAAAATGCAGTTTTTAAATGATGATTTCATTTATTAAGGGAAAAAAGCTGTCCAAATCTACCTGGCCCTACGTGAAATATTAATTCCCCCCTCCTATTAAATCATGAAAGTACTGCGATTAACCACATTATTTTAGAAAGCTGAGTTAAATTTCACTAGCCAAACCCAGGCCTGATTACTGCCAGACCTGCTGAATCAAGAAATCACAAATAGAACCTGTCTAACAAAGTAAAGCATGTTTAAAGAGCAACACATCGGTCCCCCTCGGTCCGTTCGCCGCAGGGCCTGGTGCGACCGCACCAGTTGCACCGCCCATAGGACGGCCCTGGTCATATTATCACAACTATGCAGTGTTCTTAACCACATAATGCATATTTTAGGTTTCAGACATTTAAATACACATTAGTACTAGTAAAACAATACTTTTAGAGCTTGTAAAATACACACAGATGTCTATGGAAGCATAACAATCCATTCAAATTTAATTTGCCAATGTGTTTTATTCATATCAGATACACATAGTGTAAGTAAGTATAAAGTTTACTCTATTCTTCACCCAGTTCACCAGCCACTTACGTGCATGCATTTTGGGAGAAATTGATAAATTCACATGCAGTAAATCAAACTGAGAGTACTCTCTGAACTGTGGCGCGAACAAACATGGCGGCGCCCATCTCACGTTACAGATCACGATCAAGATAATTTATAAAGGTGTTTAAAGGACAAAACACACTCATTTAAGCATATTTGTGAATCAGAATATCAGATTGTCGATGACATGGTAAGCAAGTTTGTGAATATCTTAAATAAAAAAGGAAAAACTAAATAAAAGCGATCTGTCTGTCATACAGTGTTATTGTGGCTGCGGTGTGTCACGTGACAATCATGACGCGTCGCCATGGAAACAGTAAGGGCAAACGTTCTAAAATAAAAAAAACTCACTCTGGAGGGACCGCTAGAATATTTTACACTCACCACTGAAAGGGTTAAATCTGATTGAGATGCTGTGGCATGATCTTAAATAGTCCATTCATGCTCGAAAACCCTCCAATGTGGCTGAATTAAAGCAATTCTGCAAAGAAGAGTGGGCCAAAATTCCTCCACAGCGATGTGAAAGGCTCATTGCCAGTTATCACAAACGCTTGATTGCAGTTGTTTCTGCAAAGGGTGGCACAACCAGTTATTAGATTTAGGGGGCAATTACTTTTTCACATAGGGCCAGGCAGGTTTGGACAGCTTTTTTTTCCCCCCCTTAATGGAATTATTTCAAAACTGCATTTTGTATTTACTCAGGTTATCTTTGTGTAATATTAAAATCTGAATCATTCAAATGTGACAAATATGCGAAGACAATAAAGAAAAAAAAACAGGAAGGGGGAACATTTAACTTACATTTATGATGTTGTAAGAGAACATATCCATTTCATGCCCAAACCATATTATTGTCAAATAATATGATTGTGGTATGTTCATATTTCTTGTCACATTTAGTTCCTTTAAATCACAAATGAATGACTGGTTTGTTAGTTCAGTCCATTAGCTGTGTTGAGTGTGTATATTGCCTTATAAAGACCAAAAACAGGTTCCATAGCTATTTTAGTGTGCTGAATACCTATGCAATGAAAAAGTGTTATTTTTGGTATGTGTGTTTTGTCGCTAAAAGGATAAGTGGACAGGTTGTGCAGAATGTCTAGTGTACAGGTCTTTAATAAGACGTTGTGTGTATTTGGTCATGAATGTAGCTGATGTCTGAGAGGAATCCCAAGTGGCAGATATATAACTCAAACAAGAGCTAAATCTCATTGCAGACATATTTTAGACCATGTATCATATAGCATTGGAGTAATGCCTTTGACTGGAAAGTATTTAATTCTCCGGTGTTGAACTGTTTTCCCCTCTACGCATTCTCTATGCTGCTCTGCTTTGCAGCTTTGATCAAAACAGCTGGACATTTTTCAGCTTGGCTCACTGCGTGTGTGTGTGTGTGTGTGCGTGCATTCTTCCTTTGAATGGCGAGTTTGTTAACTCCGTAAAACTGAAGTTGTCCTTTGTCTCGCTGGCATGCGGGAGATTTAATCCTGAAAGACCTGGTCTGAGCAGACATGCAAACAAACACGCTTACACACACTTTTATCGTCCTTCTCTTTCATTTGCCAGCCAAATTCCAAACTCTGTAAGGTGTTGATATGACATGCAAAATTGCAAATATTGATAACGGTTATACTGTAATTTTGGCATGACTGCATTTAATGTTAAACAGTATGATACACATACAAATACATCTGTCTGTTTTACACTCTTTTTTTAAGTTATGACCTCATTCATTTGGAGGCTACAGGGAATATTAGTACTTATATTAACTATAAGTACTATTTTCAATTACTAAAACTGTTTTTGGTTGAATAATAAATAAAATAAAATAGTAATAAAACTATACATTAAAAAAGTAATAAAACTAACAAAACTATATATATATATAGTTTTGTTAGTTTTATTACTAACAACAGTTTTATTACTAGTTTTATTACTATTTATTTTATTATATATATATATATATATATATATATATATATATATATATATATATATATATATATATATTTTTTTTTTTTTTTTATGGTTTTAGTTTAATGGTTTAATAATGATAAACCCGGTACGTTTTTAAGTGGACTGCAAAAAAAGCTAAAAGTTATTTAAAATAGTGAATAAAATAAAATACCTAAAAGACAATAATAATAAAAATAACATATATATATATATATATATATATATATATTAATTACTATTGTGTTTGTTTATTTTTGTTATGGTTTTATTTAATGATGATAACCCTGGTATGGTTTTAAATTTGATATGTTAAATTGCATAACTATTTAAGTGAACTGCAGTTGTTATTGAGTTATTTAAAATTGTGGAAAAACCTAAAAGAAATGATAACCAGTTTACAGCATTGAGTATTAAACACCTCGATTACATAGCTGAATTAAAACAATATTAAAAATGATACTGCATATAATATTAAATACTTTGCCCTTAAGTAATTACATTAAAAATACTGACTCTTAAGAAAATATATTAAAAACAATGCAACATCTTATATTAAATTTATTTCTTTGAGTGAGAGGCATGTGAAGTCAAATGTAAGTAGTTTGGCTGTTTAAAACACTGTTTTAGGACATATTGTACCTTCTCTGTTTCGTCACAGAGTTGGTCTCCAGCTTGGGTTTTGAAAGGTTGTGTAGCCAGAAGCATCTACATTCATATTTTTCTGTGTTTTGAGACACAAAGTAAAAGTTTCAAAACAGAGCTGGGGCATCTGATGTCTTCATTTCAGAGCTGCTTAATTTTTGGCATGTAATAAATTTCTCGTTAGACCTCTTTCTTCTGTCTTGAAGGATCACCCAGATCTTCTTTTCTCTTTTTGAGGGGCCAGTATAGTTCAACAGATCATTTGACCTCTTGGCTGCAATCCTCATGTGACCCTGACATCTGTTGATGCCGTTGCTTTTAGGAGAATTATGTTTGGATGCCTTTCTGCTTCATTTGAATCCATTTATTGACTTAAATGAACTTCTGTGCAAGTTTAGGCTGGTTTATGCTGGGGTTGTTTTGTTTTGTTTTTTAGCTGATTTAGCTGGTGGATCAGTGAAACTGTGTTTTTCGGTAGCAGTGTGAGGCTGGTGGACCAGCATGGGTCTTTCAGCAGAAGCTGATTGAAAAAGGAAACCTTGCTGGTTAAGCTAGTTAAGAAGCCTGGTGGGACACCAGCAAACCAGCATCCCATGCTGACCACCTGCATCCAAATCACAGCATGTGCTGGAGAGCAGCTGTGTTGCTGTTTTGATCAGAGAGAAGCAGACCAGATGAATCTCTGGGAAGCAGTTTTGGGATTCCTGTGTCTTGGGAATGAGTTTTGGGTTTTTTTGGGTGGGTCACAAGATCTATTTTTGGGAACACTTTAGACTCTTCTGCCTCCAGATGTTGTTTGCGAGTTTATGTTTTTATTTAATATTACATTTTCAAAGACAACATCTCCTTGACAACCTATCACATGATGTGGTTAGGGGTGAGGTCATGGCTGAAGAAGCTACTATCATGCTATGCTATATGTTTGATTAGTAAATGTCTTCTGAAGGAAAACATTCATGGGGAATCCAGCATTAAGGGCTGTAGCTAATTGCATTTTTTTTATAATTATGGAATGGATGGTTAATTGGGTCTGTTGGTTAAATTTGCAATACTCAAAACATCAGCCTTGTTTCTCTCTTGGAGTTATACGACTTAAAATTACAAAAGTGAGTCCCTTTCATCACGAGGGACAAATTTTCCTTAAGGGCTTAGAAGTTTCATTATTTATTTATTTATTTATTTATTTTTTGTCCCTACAGACACATTGGACAAACAATTTTCATCTCATGAACTGCTCATCTAATCGATCTACTATTTTTTGATAGCTTTATGAGTTTACAAAATTTGTTGAGATTAAAAATGTACCTTTTGTAAATTGTTTTATTATTATTTATTTATTTTATTTTATTTTTTTGTCTGAATGTCAGATTTTTTTTTATTGTCCCATGCACACACATAAAAACTTTATTTTTAGAAATGATAAATAATAAATGGTAGGTTTTTAATTTTCAAAAGAGTACAAAATTATACTGCTACATTGTAATTACATGAAAAAAGAAATTACTGAAAATATATTTTTATAGATAATATTATATTTGGAGGTAATTTTAGTAGATTGTTTAATTAATCTAAAATTGTAAATGTAAGACCATCCAGTAAATAATAACTTGTAATAGTAAAATTATTTGTTTGTTTATTTATTTATTTTGCCAGTATACATCATTAATTGTTTTTTTTTTCAAAAAAAAAAAAGATTTGTTTTGTTTTGTGTGATTTAAAAAAATAATAATATTAAAAGATAATGAAATATGTAATGTTTAATATATAATATGTAATAATTCCATGATAGCTGAAAATATACACTTTTGCTGGAAAAAGGATCCAATCAGTTTCACTGAAACAGTTATTATTATAAGAAAATGACTGAGCTTGTGTTTGTTGTGGTTTAGGATTTTGAACATATACATGCAGAACATAGAAATTGTTCTGGGAGCAATGGGTAAGAAATATGAATGGACAGGTACTGTATTAATGGCGATATTTGACAGTCAACTATTAGATATTTCAGCTTCTTTTTTACAGTCTCTTCATTACGCTTCTGCTAAAGGGTGCTTAAAGCTATAGTTTTTTTTGTTCTCATATTTAATTGCAGGCATGTTTTCAAAGGTCATAGAGGATAGACCACAAAATTAATTTGATTATATCCAGCCAGTTTCCAGACACGGAAGGAGGGAGGGAGTGGGAGACATTCCTCCTGGGTCCCTCCCCTGTGGTTTGTTATGTGCACAATCTGAAGAATGCGTGTGTATGGGCTCCTTCCAAACCCACAAGCCCAACTCCCTTACAATGGTCTATCCAATAATACCACTTGATTTATTACCTGGATTTGGCAACTAGTAGCAGGTTGCACAGCGCAGGTCTTCAAATATTTTGAGGGCGTGTAATAAGACATTGCTCATACTGAATGGAATCTTCCAGAGAAATTGGTTGAAGGTGTGTGTGTGTGTGTGTGTGTGTGTGGGTGTGTGTGTTCAGGTCTTAAAAATCCTGTTGTGTATTTCCTTTCAGAGTCACGAGGATACGTGGACAGCATGACACACACATCTATGTCATCCGACGGAGATCTCTTCCACTCTGATGTCACAGGAAGTCCCGCCTCCTGTCAGAGGATGTTTGGATCTATGCACTCTATGTCCAGCCCAAGCCCACTGGTCAACACAAACAGGTACTGCCTGTCAATCAACCACAGCAATCAATAGGGATGCACAATATATCCGTACCATATCAGTTATCAGTCAATATTGGGTATTTAATTGTGTATGTTAATTTTACCCAATTTCATATAGATTACATTTGCTGTCATCTACCGCTCATTAAATCTTTTAAAATGCTCATTAAATATATATGAAGAGTTTATTTGCAAAAACAGATAACAGATCATGTTTTTTTATTATTAGCATGTTTTGTGTTTTATTGTTTCAGTTAGCTTTATTTTTTTGTTATTTTTTAACCTAATCATAACCTAACTGCAGTTTGATTGAGATTAATTGAAATGCACAATGAAAAAACATGATATTTGAAAAATTATATATAATTGAAATGCTGTCTTTTCAGTAACAACAGGCTACTTGTGTGGTCTATTGTGTTTCTAGTCTATGTTTAACAATGTATAAACACATGGTGGGGTGTGTTTGTCTATGCACAGGATATGTAGGATAACTCTGTGCTGTTTTCTCTTCTCCGCGCAGTCCCACCCCAGCTCATTCCTGGTTAGAGGGTGGATCCAGCACCCCCTTGAGTCACTACACACCTCAGCCCTCCCCACCCCTCTCTCTCTCGGCCCCCAACTCCCACAGCTCCCCTCGCGGAGCCCCCCGTGGCCTGTCCTCCTCTCTGGATGTCGGGGGACTAGAGAGCAGCCTGCTGGAGGCGGTGGAGGGTCTCGAGGCTCTGGGTCTGGATGTGGCTCAGCCTCCCCTTCTGCCCCTGAAGAGACGAGGGACTGAAGGCTCAGAGACCATGTTCCCGCTCAGCAGGAGTGCAGTCAGCACGTCCTATGCCAGTCACAACACCTCACCTACCAGATCTACACCAAGTCCAGGTTTGTAGCGTGTTTGTCTGTAAGCACACACACACACACACACACACACACACACACACACACACACACACACACACACACACACACACACACACACACACACACACACACAGGCATATCAATACATCACATATAATGTGATATTGTTCTTCTTTACAGATTTTATGGCCAGTAAACCAGAAAATGTGAAGTTTGTTCAAGATACGTCAAAGTTTTGGTACAAGCCAGACATCTCGAGAGAGCAAGGTAACAATATTAGATCCTCAGTAGGCCTAAGCTGAATTCAGAGACATGTTAAAGGAATAGTTCACCCAAAAATGAAAATGTTGCCATCATTTCCTCATCCTCATGTCGTTCCAAACCTGTATAAGCTTCTTTCTTATGCTGAACACAAAAGAAGATATTTTGAAGAACCAAATAGTTGTTGGTCACCATTGAGTTCCATAGTAGGGAAAGAAATACTATGGATTATGGAGCATCAACTGTTTGATTACCAACATTCTTTAAAATATCTTTTTTTATATTCAACATGAGAAAGAGACTCATACAGGTTTGGAATGACATGTGGATGAGGAAATTATGACAAAATTTTAATTTTTTGGGTGAACTATCCCTTTAAATATGTCTATGGCTGTTAGGGATATACATTATCGCTCAAAAGTTTGGGTTCGGTAATTTTATTTATTTAATGTTTTTGATAGGAGTCTGCATATTTTTGAACGAAAATACAGTAAAACATTAATACTGTGAAAAAAATGTAAGAATTGAAAATTAATTTCTATTTTATTTTTTATGTAATTTATTCCTGTACAAAATTTTTAGCAACAATTACTCCATTCCTCCAGTCTTCAGTGTCACGTGATCCTTCAGAAATCATTCTAATATGCGGATTTGCTGCTCAATAAATATTTATTATGATTATCAATGTTAAAAACAGTTTTGCTGTTTTTTTTTTTTGTCACATTATAACAGTCTATGCTGTCACTTTTGATCAATTTAACGCGTTTTTGTTGAATTAATGAATTAATTTATTTAAAAAAAGTTGCTTCTGTCCATCACAACCTTGTTTTTTCACTCACTACTTTTTTTTTTTTTTTTTTTTAAAGCAGACTGATAGAAGTTCAGCTGTTTTCAATCATTTTAAGCCATGGAAATTCTTTTTAAACTTCTTTTACTGAATCATTTTGTTCAGATTTATATTAAGCAGTTAAACATTCACCAGTTTATTTGCCTCCTTGTCAGCATCTGTGCCGATGCTGCATTTTACATCTTTTTGTAGCAGCATTCAAAATAATATTATTGATTGTGTACAAAAATCAATAAAAAAAAATATTCTTGTTATCACTGTGGCTTCTGTGAAAGAAATAGTGTTTTCTGTGGTTTATAATGTAAATTATAATATAAAGAATATATATATATATATATATATATATATATATATATATATATATATATATATATATATATATATATATATATATATATATATAAATATAAAGAATGCATAAGCATGTATTTTCTATTTTTTCTTTTATTTGTTGTAGCTATTGCCATTCTCAAGGATAAAGAGCCAGGTTTCTTCATCATCAGAGACAGTCACTCATTCAGAGGAGCTTACGGATTGGCTATGAAGGTGGCCACACCCCCACCCTCTGTTCTACAGCAAAGCAGAAAAAGTAAGAGAACGTTACATCCACATAACTTGTGATAACAACTCTCACATTTCCACTCACTCGAGCTGAACAATGATGCAATGCCCATAAACTGTACAAGTTTTGAGAACATATTTCATGTGTTTTGAAAAGTGCTTAGTGTGATAAATATCCAACCACGGTTCCCAGTTTAAGACCAGCGGTCTGTAATGGCCAGCGCTTTGTCTGTGTAAAAGGGGCAAATATGAACTGTTCATAGAGTCTGAATATACAGGGCAATTCCTTGAATGAACTGCGGTGAAATATTTGATGGACTTTAAGACCCTGGAGAGCAGGACGTCCCAACACTATTGTGTGAGAAACAGCTGAATGAGTGTGAACACAGCTGGAGCGTTCATATCTAGAGCCCCTCCGTAAACACGGTGTGTCTCTCAATCAGAGGAAGGAAGAGAAGCACACACACACACACACACACACACACAAACACGCATACTGTCCATCTCCTTCTGATTCACAATTCTAGGTGGCTCCTTAAGTGGGGTTTCACACTGTATTAAGCTGTTTTTTTTTGTTTGTTTGTTTGTTTTTTTTCTGTACTATTGGAAATTAAATTTAGCTTTATCTTTAAAGATAAGAGTTCATTGCATGAAAACATAATCTGAGTCTATTTTCAAGATCAGATACGCCTGGTGTTCAGAAACTTGGCATGAGGTATTGAGGAGGAAGTAGGATGCATACTGTTGTTCCTAAATGCCAGATGAACTAATGATTAGAGTAAAATGCAGGAAAGTCTCTCTGAAGGATCTCGAAGTTAGAAACAATCAGTTGAAATGCTATTTATAACAACATCCCTGATCATTTCTGAGCTACTTTTATAGTTTGCATGGCACATTTCAGTGCAGATTGTTTTTGTTCACCTTCCCATGAGGTTGTTATTGAAGCAGTTAAGTATATAATGTACTTACTAAACCCATGTGACAGTGCTATTTCTTATTTCACTGTATTACTAATATATATATGTGTGTCTGTGTGTGTGTGTGTGTGTGTGTGTGTGTGTGTGTGTGTGTGTGTGTGTGTGTGTGTGTGTGTGTGTGTGTGTGTGTGTGTGTGTATATTATGGTAGAATTCTTGAGGAGAAATAACCATATTAAAAAAATTTTTCAATGAGACAATTTTCAGTGAGACAACCATGGTGTTGAACTATAAAGTTGCTTTGTGCAGACCATTGAAGTCTCTAACTTTTGCTTGCAGACGTTGATATCTTAGGAAATCCAAGCACAGTAGGAGACAATGTTGAGATCTCTTCTGAAACCATAGAAGCCACAAGTGAGATTAACGAATTCTCGGGAGAAAAATCTGAGCAGGGTTTTTGCTCTTAATCACAATTCCGTTCAGGAAAAACAATCAAGCTTGATTTTGTTCATGATTTATTTTCCTCCTTTGGATTCTATCTTCAATATATATGTGGGTCTTTTCAAATTTGGTCAACACCTCTGCATTCATTTCCTCTTGCTACTACATACATGTTATCCTTGCTTCTTTGGTAATTAAAAATAATTTTACAAATGAAGTCATTTCTTATCTCTGTGCACAGTGGGCGATCTGTCCAATGAGCTTGTGCGGCATTTCCTAATCGAGTGCACACCGAAAGGAGTGCGGTTAAAAGGCTGCCCCAATGAACCTTATTTTGGTAAGTATCTGTTAATATCTGTGTGAATGTTAATGAAAGACAGGAGTGCTGGTTAGAGCTTCATCATTGCATGGTCAGGATCTCCCTCTAGTGGCTGTAGTCAGGGGCATCATACAACTGTTTGTTTCCCTTTTCTTTTCACTCCCTCTAAAGTTTGGGGTTAGTAACTTTTTGTAATACTTTTATTCAACAAGGATGTTAAATTGATCAAAAGTGACATTTATATTGTTGGAAAAGATTTTTTGAACATTCATCAAAGAATCTTGAAAGAAATATCACTTGTAAAAAAAAAATAATAATAAGCAGCACAACTGAGTTGTGTTATATATACATGTCGAGGACTCGTGGAAAAGTTCATTTATTTCAGTAATTCAACTCAAATTGTGAAACTTGTGTATTAAATAAATTCAATGAACACAGACTGAAGTAGTTTAAGTCTTTGGTTTTTTTAACTGTGATGATTTTGGCTCACATTTAACAAAAACCCACCAATTCACTCTCAACAAATTAGAATATGGTGACATGCCAATCAGCTAATCAACTCAAAACACATGCAAAGGTTTCCTGAGCCTTCAAGATGGTCTTTCAGTTTGGTTCACTAGGCTACACAATCATGGGGAAGACTGCTGATCTGACAGTTGTCCAGAAGACAATCATTGACACCCTTCACAAGGAAGCCACAAACATTCATTGCCAAAGAAGCTGGCTGTTCACAGAGTGCTGTATCCAAGCATGTTAACAGAAAGTTGAGTGGAAGGGAAAAGTGTGGAAGAAAAAGATGCACAACCAGCCGAGAGAACCGCAGCCTTATGAGGATTGTCAAGCAAAATCGATTCAAGAATTTGGGTGAACTTCACAAGGAATGTACTGAAGCTGGGTTCAAGGCATCAAGAGCCACCACACACAGACGTGCCAAGGAATTTGGCTACAGTTGTCATATTCCTCTTGTTAAGCCGCTCCTGAACCACAGACAACCTCAGAGGCGTCTTACCTGGGCTAAGGAGAAGAAGAACTGGACTGTTGCCCAGTGCTCCAAAGTCCTCTTTTCAGATGAGAGCAAGTTTTGTATTTCATTTGGAAACCAAGGTCCTAGAAGTCTGGAGGAAGGGTGAAGAAGCTCATAGCCCAAGTTGCTTGAAGTCCAGTGTTAAGTTTCCACAGTCTGTGATGATTTGGGGTGCAATGTCTGCTGGTGTTGGTCCATTGTGTTTTTTGAAAACCAAAGTCACTGCACCCATTTATCAATAAATTTTGCAGCAATTCATGCTTCCTTCTGCTGACCAGCTTTTTAAAGATGCTGATTTCATTTTCCAGCAGGATTTGGCACCTGCCCACACTGCCAAAAGCACCAAAAGTTGGTTAAATGACCATGGTGTTGGTGTGCTTGACTGGCAGCAAACTCACCAGACCTGAACCCCAGAGAGAATCTATGGGGTACTGTCAAGAAGAAAATGAGAAACAAGAAACCAAAAAATGCAGAAGGCCACTGTCAAAGAAACCTGGGCTTCCATACCACCTCAGCAGTGCCACAAACTGATCACCTCCATGCCACGCCGGATTGAGGCAGTAATTAAAGCAAAAGGAGCCCCTACCAAGTATTGAGTACATATACAGTAAATCAACATACTTTACAGAAGGCCAACAATTCACTAAAAATATTTTTTTTATTGGTCTTATGAAGTATTCTAATTTGTTGAGATAGTGAATTGGTGTTTTTTTTTTTAATGTGAGCCAAAATCATCACAATAAAAAGAACCAAAGACTTAAACTACTTCAATTTATTTATTTCTTGAGCACTAAATCAGCATATTATAAGAATGTTGTGACACTGAAGACTGGAGTAATAGCTGCTGAAAATTCAGTTTTTTTGTTGTCGAAATTAATTACATTATAAAATCTATTAAAATAGAAAAAAGCTATTTTAAATTCTAATAATGTTTCACAATATTACTGTTTTTATTGTATTTTATAAATGCATTTACGGTGAACATATATTTTAATGTTATTGCCGACTCTAGAATTCTGAACAGTAATGTATATATTTTTAAATAAGCAAAATTGCTACAACCATGCATTTTTATTGTTTGGAAAATATGGTAAAACACTCAGCTTAAAAATATTGTGTTTCCTGTATGTACAGGAAGTCTCACAGCTTTGGTGTGTCAGCATTCAATCACACCCTTGGCTTTACCGTGCAGACTCATCATCCCAAACAGAGGTAAGTTATGATATTAGTGTGTGTCTGCATGAGATTTGTTTTTAGTGTGCTAGTACGCTAACCGAAGACTTTTTTTAGATCCTCTAGAGGAGTTAAATGAATCTTCATCACATACATCTACAAACTCTGCAGCAGAGCTACTCAAACAGGGAGCAGGTAAAGAAATATCTGAACAATATCAGTGATTATTTTATCTCATCCATGTGTTAATGTGTTAATGTGTGTGTGTTGTTGCTCAGCGTGTAACGTGTGGTTCCTGGGCAGTGTGGATCTGGAGTCTCTGACAGGAGTTCAGGGTGTTCAGAAGGCCACCACTGTGATTTTCAGTATGGATCCACCGCCCACATCCACCGTCGTTCACTTTAAAGTGTCTGCGCAGGGAATCACCCTCACGGACAACCAGAGGAAGTGAGTCTCTCTCTTTATATTTCATATATTGAGTTATATTTGGATGGGTTTAGGGGGAGTTAGTGATAATGTATTGGTGTCAGTGAAATGAAACATTTATGTTAGCAATCTTTTCTGAATAACGTTTCTATTTTGAAAGCTAACCTTAGGTTAACTTGTTAAATTCTGCATATACATATAATGTTGTCCCGAGTTTTTATATTACTGCGTGTTTCCAGATTGTTCTTCAGGAGACACTATGCTGTCAACACAGTGATATTCTGTGCCCTGGATCCTCAGGACAGGAAGTACGTAACACACACACACACACACACACACACACACACGTACAGTGCAACCTTGTTTGGACATTTATTTGTCTGCTTTTCATTCACTGTCTAGTCCAACTAATACAGTCTTCATAAAGCAGTCTTATTTTTTTACATTTGTAAAGAAAAGTTTAACCTTAACAGTATAAATACAATTTTTTTGATGTAAGTGGATTTTTGTTGGATGTTCTGATTTCTTCCCTGCACTGTTCACAGGTGGACACGGGACGGCTGCACAGCTGCAAAGTAAGCCTTCTTCCCTCGCCTTCTGTTTTAATCAGGTTATCTCAGTTCTGAAGTAGTGCTAGTTATGTATTTGTATTTGTACATTTATTCATAGCTGTGTGTGCATGTGTGTGTGACAGGATCTTTGGCTTCATTGCGAGGAAAAGCGGGAGCAGCACAGAGAATGTGTGTCACCTGTTTGCCGAACACGACCCCGAGCAGCCCGCCAGCGCTATTGTCAACTTTGTCTCTAAGGTGATGATCGGCTCTCAGAAGACCAAATAGAAAAATCATAAGCAGAGATTTCTGCTTGACTGCGAAGGGGACAGACTCTACATCCTTAATTTCAAATGTTGAAGAGGAAACGTATTTACAGTTTCGCTACTGTTATGTGACCGCTTTTACCTGCTGATGGTGTAGAGACAGTGAAACGTCAGTATTGGAATGGATGAAACGTTATTTTATGTTGGATTCTCCCTGTTTTTTGGACAAGATACACAGGGACGTTGCTAAACTTAATGGGGACCAGGAACAAATTTTATAGGTGGCCCGGCCTTTTCACAAGGCCCGGGATAACATTCCCAAATGTCCCCCCTGATGACGGCCCTAAAAAAATCCATTCCACAGAAAGTCTTTTAAATCTATGCAGCACTGTTGCATCACAGGACGTGTCCAGAAGGGGGCGCCACACTTCTTCGGCTCATTCTCGCACTGCCATAAACACAGTCTGCTAAAAGCAAACTTAAAAGCCTAAGAGGAAAAAAAAAAAAAACTTAGGGTTATTTTATTGTATATGCCTTTTTTTTTTTTTTTTTTGCTATTTTGTCTGCAGTATTTCTGAGGTCCTCGGTTTCGTTTGGAAATAAAAATGATTGAGGTGTAAATGTAGCATCATTTCCATGTTGTGTCTGGGCACATCCACAAGATGCAGACCAAAGAGCATTTTGCATATCAATTTACAAAATTTAAATGTTTTTGATGTGTATACATTATCAAATACTACTTTTAACATTTTTATAGCTAAAAATATTCAATTGATGTTTTTCTCTGTATTTGTTTATAAGTGCCGAGCTAACATTTTCAGTCAATGCCAAGTGGTTTCCTTAAAAAGTATATTGGCTTTGACTTTGTTTATATATTTGGAAATATTTATCATATAACTCATATTCTGTGTATACTCATCTCTTACTCATCTACGCGGCATGAGAGTTAAACCATCTAATTTTGATTGATCACCTCATTTGAGGTAAACAACATGACATTACTCATGTGAACTTCTGACTTTTTTATTTTTTTATTTTTTACTGACCAAGTGTATAAATGCTTGATCAAAGAGGATTTTGCAATAAATGTTTAACTTGGAATTCATCTGAATCAGACAAATGTGCCTGTGCCATTACTTTTCTTACTTTAAGAAGCAAGGACCATGTTTTCATCACAAAAGCAATTTCTGTACTTTCCTTGTAGTGTCTAACGCTTTGGTTTATTTGTAAATTAATGATTTATGGACTGTATACATGCACAGAATACAAAATTAAAGAAATCGTATGGTACTAAAATGAGGCAGTGTTTGTCATGTACTGTGCTAGAAGGATATATGCCATCCGTTTCTGAAAACATCATGTTTGCGTGATACTATAGGGAGATGAGAGGGTCTTTATTACTTGCTATTGGAGAAAGCATAACGGCTAACTTGGATCACGTGTGCCTTAATAACCAATCACATTACGGCCTTATAGCCTTACAGAGTTGTACGACACTCAGTCGTCGTTTACGAATACCGAATGAATGGGAAGTGCTGTAAGCTAAATCCCACCTGTTGCAAAAAGTCAGTGACTTCTCTTATAAAACAACTTTTTTTTTTTTTTGTCGTGGTAAACTCTAAAAATAGTTCAGTCCAAAAGTATTGTTAAACATGTTGAAGATTAGCAGATAAATGTTGATTCATAAAAGATAAGCCATTTCCTCTAAAAAGCTGTTTATTCAGCATAGTGAAGCCTCTCCATTGACATCCATTAAAAAAATGGCTTCTCTCCTTTCCCACGTACTGCCAAAGCGGAAGCGTTAGCATTAGCCGTTACACTTTGGCTAAAGGTTGCAGGCTTGCCTCCTGGTGGCTTTGGCGGAAGTATGCAGATACATATGTTGACAGGCAGATAGGACAGCCTATCGTAGCACACAGAGCAAGGAATATGATTGGACGAACATTTTATGGTCCTACGCCTTCCACTGATGAGATATATATATATATATATATATATATATATATAAAACATTTAGACCACTTAACTTATTGATTGATATCGAGATGTGAGGAGACTTTCAACCAGCATAAAAAATATTTTGAACCAAATCACCTACCCTGCCTTTAACATGTTTGGCAAGATTTTTGGCAAACGGTTGCTCCACCTTAACTGTAAAGCCCCTTTCATACTTTCATACATTACAGAACGAAAACTGTAACTATATTAGCTTCCACACTAATGGACAATAATATTCCCTTCATCTTAAATATGTGCATCTGCCACTTTAAATGCTCTAGCTCTTAAAAGTCACGTGGATTCTGTTTTGTTTTTATCATTTTTATCTGGAAAAAAAAATGTTGTGAAAGTAATTCCAATTATATTGTTTCTTTATGTCATTGTCATTATATTTGTGGTGTGGAATTCACTATTCTCACAGAATTAAAAAAAAATATTATTAAAACATTATAGCATTAGATGGCCATTTAAGTGTATTCTAAAATTGTTTTTTGCAAGTAACCAAAATGTAATTCTGATGTAGTTGATGTTCTGCAGAGCAGATAACTGGTTAGATGCCATATTGAAATTAATGCTAATGAAAACATGGCTGTGAGGAATTTACAGTCTTTACAATGCCACCCACAACTTTAAAAACTGTTTTATGGAGTTTTTGCCTACTGAAAATATTTCTGAACAATCAGTATGTTGTTAAACCACAGTACAGTGCATTGAACGCACTGTACTTCTGTCTCTCACAGCCTCGTTTTCATTCCTGTCAAAAATTAAATATGGCTACCCTAAGATGTATAGACTTGTGTGTTGTCTTGTCTGCTGGAGGAAGTTCTAATATGGCACGATCAGTCACATGACATTTAGAACTGAGATGACTGGCTCAAAAAATCCTCATGAAGCAAAGATGGCAGTATTCAGGTTGTGTATGCTTCAGCTGAGCAACTGCCATTGAGATGAATGGGAATGTTAACGGCTAGCCATATCCAGGTGTGCTATTTGGATAAACAGGTTGAAACAAAGATTTATTTCTCAGGTAGTAGGGACATTTTGTATGACAAGAAAATGATACTGTACGGTAGGTGCTGTAGTTAAACAGTATTGTTGTTACTATAGTTTTACTAACTGTTAAACTATGGTTAGAACCATGGTTAATTTTGTAGTTACTATGGTTACACTGCAAATGTAGTAAAAGCATGTTTGTTTACAATGATTTTACTACTATGTTGTAGTAAAACCATTTTTAGTTACTATAGTTTTACTACAAATAAAACAAATAATTGTTAAACCATGGTTACTCTAGTAAAACCTGTAAATGCTGTATTAAAAACATAAGTATGTACTTACTATAGCTTTACTATAAAACACTTAAAGGGATAGTTCACCCAAAAACGAAAATTCTGTCATTAATTACTCGCCCTCAGAGCCGATCCTCCCTATACGCAGAATTTTGCCTTTTGCTCTCAAAGATGTTTTAATTTTAGTTTCGTTGTTGAATTTGGCCAGCAGTTATGAAAACATGAATCATTTATTTTAATGCGGTGCGCTGTCACCCTCTCTACGTAAAAATCAGTCAAATCATGTAATGTGAATGTCATACAGTCTCTTGCTCGAGACTAAAACAAAAACGTAGTTGAAAATTAAAAGCGTACCGAGCCACGGAAGAGATACAGTTTCTCGAGCGCTTACCATGAGTGCGAAACGGAGTGAAACACAAATAAATGTGAAATCAGTGGTTCAACCGTACTTTTACGAAGCTATGAGAATACTTTTTGTGTGCAACGAAAACAAAAATAACAACTGTTTTCAACTATTTTTCTCCCCGCGTCACCCTGGCGCCATTTTGGAAAGTAATTAATGACAGAATTTTCATTTTTGGGTGAACTATCCCTTTAAACTATGGTAACTAGTAAAACCATGGTTTATTTTGTAGTTACTGTAGTTTTACTGTAAATGTTGTATTAAAACCAACTATGGTGACTGTAATTAAACCATGCTTAATTTTTTAGTTACCTACTACAAAACCACAGTTTAACCATGGTTTCTCTATAGTAAAAGCATGGTTAATTTTTGTAAGGAATCACAGTTTGACAATCTCAAAGACATGGATTCAGCATAATGTGGTAGACTGCAGGTGGCATGAGCTCACCGTATTCTCTGGAGAGAGAGAGGGGGTAGTATAATGGTTTGCTTATTCAGAGGTTTGGTCGGATAAAAAGATAGTGTCTCACTTGTTCAGATGTGATTACTGATTAAACAAACTGCCTCTTTATACAGGCTCAGGGCAAGGGGGTGGAGGTGGAAATTAAACAAGAAAGAACGAGACACAAAGAAACTCAGAAAGAGAGTGAATTTTCTGAGTCAGCTAAGTTGGATTTATCCAGCGCAGCGCCCCCTACTGGCCCTCCCTCCCAAATACAACAAGCGCTGTGAGTGTTTCTTACTTTTCTGTTTCTTTAACCTTCTCACTATGGGTTTCAGTCTGATTGAGAGGAATGCCAGTCATGCAACTCTCCAGACACACACACACACAATTCATCTCAACACCCCGCAGGTCTCCACATGTTTGCATAAACACACACATTGGAAAAGAGTCACAGACGGGAGAGTTTGATTAAGCGCTGTGAGTGTATTACACATATATAAAACAAAGACCTGTGTGTGTGTACGTCTGGAGAGCTGTGTATCAGGCATTCCTCTTCGTCAAACTCATGGTCACGACGGGGAGCTCTGTGTTTTTTTTGCGAATGTTTAGTTTTGCACATTTTACTTGCCGTCGAGTTCCAGCATGATCACGCCGGGAGTGTGAGCTTTGGCCATAAAGGCACATTGTGAGGGGCGGCTGTGTCATAAGTGTGGCCCTGCAGTGGTATTTTCTGTATGGATACAGACTTTGACCCTGAGCTTAATTATTTGTGGGTTGGGGGAGCAAGAGGTCGCTGAAAATTTGTATTTGAATGAAATGTGATAGACAGGGGTACGTGGAGTACGTGGATGGGTGTTTGTGTCACATTTTGCTACTTTGATGAGAAATGTGGGAGAGGTTTTTTTTTGGGGGGGGGGGGGGCGGTCTCTTCTTATTTTCTTTTGTTTTACTGGATCACTGCTATGACCCTGTTTTGTTTTTTTTGTTTTTTTTGTCTGTTTTTTTGTTCAATTAATTCAATTAAATTTTTCATATAATATGCAATTCAAACATGAAGTTACTTAAATACACCTTTTCTATAAAAATTATTTTTTAACATTACTAAATGAAATTTTGTTTTAATATTCAATAAATGAAGAAAAAAGGCTCATTAAAAATGAATTTCTTGATAAGAAAACCCATATTGATCCTATCGCTTTATTATTGTATATAAATATATATTTTTGTATACGATATTTAATTTATATTGTGTGTGTGTGTACACCCTTAGATATGGCTATATATATATATATATATATATATATATATATATATATATATAGCTTTCACACCCTCAAGGTGTCAAGGTGTCCTGCGTCAGCCAAGCAACTGCCATTGAGATGAATAGGAATATTTATGTATTGGAGATCCATAAATATCTATCTATCTATCTATCTATCTATCTATCTATCTATCTATCTATCTATCTATCTATCTATCTATCTATCTATCTATCTGAAAGAAAAATAAAGAAATGATATTTCTATAATAATATATCAGATAATTCAACTTTTTATGACAAGACAAGGTTAGTTCATGTTGTGAAATGTCATGTGGTGTAACATTATGAAACTTTATGAAAAGAGTAATATTTATGAATTAATCATTTATGGTATTTGTAAAGAAATGTTTTACATTGAAAAAAATATTTAAAAACCTTTTTAAAAAATAATGATTAAGATTTGTACATTCATACGTGTTTAAGGTGTAAGAAAAAAAAAGTTGCTTTTAACTTGATGGTTACACAGCATGATATATTTAGAGTTATTCATTGTAAGTTTTTCAAATTCATATGAAGTCACGATGAATACAGAAGGGTGCATTTCTATGCAATTACACGTGTTTTTTTTTTTAAACTAGATTTTTTTCTTTTATCATGGACACGTTTACAAAACACACTTGACCTTCATCGCAATCCTATATATGTGCACAAACAAGCGAAAAGCCAAGACCTTGTTGTATACCTCCTTCCTGTGTGTTTGTGAGTGTGTGAGTGAAACAGATCTGGTGGGGTGGGGGGGTTGAAGGGATGACCTCATCAGGAAAGGAAACTTTCCCACAGTCTGTACACAAAGCCTGCTGTCAAAAGGTGAACTGAAAGAGAAAGAGAAGAAATTTAACACACTGGATAAAAAAGGCCTAATCTCAATATACAACCTCTCTAAAAAAGACATCTCAGCTCAAATATTTAGCAGTGAATAAATGGTGGTTCTCAAACACGTCAAATTTGTTCCAGAATAGATTCTTGAGACGATGTTGAGATGCCATTTTGTCTTGTCTTATTGCCAAGCTCTTAACAGCCATCATGAGAGGGATTATCGGTATATTGTGCAAACAAATATTTTCTTAATGACTGTCAACGTATAATACATGACACATGTCTTTCTTAAACACTCTTGACATGTTTAATTCCTCGCTGGGACACGTGAATGCGCTTGGGCTTACAGTCGTAGGCGTTGCTGATTAGCTGAGGCATGCGATGGGTGATAATTACAGATGGTGGCCAAGCGCACGAGTTATGCCTCTGCAGCAGAACACTGGGCCGATGATGTTTTGCTATTAAACCAGCAAGTGTTTTTGTCTGGCTCGCAGATTGCAGTGGTTTCTAAATGAACCAAATGAGCGTCTTTCCTGGAAATGGTGTTTTATGCTTTTGCACTACACAACCTCCTCATGCAATATGACAGAGCCACATTCTTGGACCTCCTCTCAGACAGGCCGCAGATTGCAGAAAAACCATAGAAGTGTGTGAATGTTACCATATGAATTATGAAAATGCTTGATGGCATGCTGGATGAGGGATTCTGATGTCTGGCAATGTCATATTCATTGGCGCTTGGACAATAATGAGGATGTCAGAAGAGAATACTGTAATGTGACTTAAATGCCTCAGTATGTTGGAACGAAACTTTTAGTTTTTGTGTGAATCATCTGTCATTCTTAATGAATTTCCTTGCAAGCCCAGACAGGTTTACACAGTTATGTTTACATGCACCCATATAATACATTAATACTCAGAGTGATGTCTCAGTCGATTGAAATGCTTCATGTAAACACCTCAATCGATCTGACTGAGTGAGCTGGAAATTAATTTCACATTAAGTAGTCCATGTAATTATACATACTGACATGTATTCATTTGGCAGATGCTCTTGAATGCATCTCAAGTCATGGTTTATGTTTCCTTGGAATCGGACCTATTAGCTTGGTGATCCTAGTTCCATGCATGCACTACCAATATATATATATATATATATATATATATATATATATATATATGTATACACACACACACACACACACACACACACACACACACACACACACACAGACATATATATATAGGATGTGATCGATCGCGATTAATTCATTTGACAGCCCAAAAATAAATAAACAAACAATTCAAAGGAAATAAAATAAAATGCCTCCTTTTTATAGTTTCTGTCAACTCATTTTGTGCAAATAGTTTGGTTTAAGGAGGTCTCCAATACCATTAACATTCCTATTCATCTCAATGGCAGTTGCTTGGCTGACGCAGGACCCCCTAAAGGTGTGCAAGCTGCTTGCAGCCCCCTAAAATAGACAGAAACAAAATTATAATATAATAAGTGCTATAATATAATAAAATAACTGCATTTGAGCTAATTGAGCTGTTTAAGATACATGCAGTCCTGTTTCTCAAGAAGTAGAACATGGTATTAAAAAGTCCATTCACAGGGTTACTTCAAGTCAATACTTGATAAAACGTGCCAAGTGTCTGTCAAATTCATAAATGTAAGTTTATTTTTGATTCATTTATGTTGCTTGCAAAAAGTGTCAGGTTAATTTTGAATGGCTGTCAATGAAGAAATATCCTTTTTGAATGGAGTAATTAGATTCAGAACCAAATAGTTTCTTTATTTGAACATCTCTTTGTCATTAAAAAAGCTTCAGGAAGTCTAAAGCATGTGTGCACATTTAGATGAGCATGATGAGTGTGTATGTGTAAGTGGACATTTGGCCCTCTCATTGACCTGGGCCTTTGAGTGTTAAGATACCCAGAGGCTCCTGCTTTTTAGTGCACAGTCCACAAACACACACACCCCCAATTTTCAGAACATTCCCTCCGTAATGCCCTTTCTCTCTTGTGACAATGAGCTCAGCAATTTCTCCTCTCCTCACTCAGAAACGGGACCGTCACTCGCTCGCTCTCACGTTCCCTTTCAGCTGCAGCCTACGTGCCATAAAGCACATGCTCGGTGCACTTTTGTGATCTGCCCCCTCTGTGTATTGTCTGTGATTTGAAATACACTCATACACATTCACACAGAGACTTAATGACTTAATGTGGGGGTGAGCAGGGTGATCATACTCACTTCTCAGCCAAAAAGAGGCCAACAGATTCATTTTCATGACATCAGCATTTCTACAGTACTGTTAATGAGGGAGTCCTTGTGTGAGTGAATTATTGGGGACTGTCTGTTCCTATACTTTTATTTTTGCTCTCTCATAATGTTTCATTTTGGATGCAGATCATATGAGGTATGGGTAATTTGATTCTGCTATTTTGGGTCTGTGAGGAAGAATTCAGATTCAACGTGTCAAGGTATGTGGTTTGAGTCACGTAAGTGTTCGTTGGATTAATGGTTTTGTGGCGTCAAGCTCTGGTCCAAAGCTGCCTTGCTTTCTACTGCCTGCATGCATAGGAAGCTGCCTTCTAAGGCAACAACACCGAATGTGAAATTAAATTTATCAGATCTAAAGTGAAAAAGTAAAAATCCCGTGTTTAGGTACCTGCATGTAACAAACAGCGAGTTCTCATCATGTAAAGCGCACAAAAGTCTTGACACAATAAAATACAATGGAGTTTGGCATTAGCATGTTGTCAGTCCTGTGTCATGTGTTTCCCGCCCTCTTGTGCCCTTATATGGTCTGTTTCCTGTCCTTGTTTAGTTTGATTGTGATTCTGTTCAGCTGTGTGTTTAATTATCCTGTGTATTTAGTTCCTTGTTGTCTGGTCTACTCGTTACGTTCCTTGTGTTCCTGTGTATCTCAGCCCTGCCTTGTCCTTTTGGATTTCATTAAAGACTGTATTTTAAGTTATTCCACGTCTCCGTGTTCCTAGTTCCTCACTGCTGTGTGCACCGTGACACATGTTACTAAGCTAATGACAAGATATTAATTTAACTAACTTGAATTAATTATAAGACTATTTATTTACTCTTTTCTGTTATTTCTCTATACACCATTTTGGTTACCTGTGAAATATATATTAGCACATAAATCCGTAATTATGCTGATTCACATTTGAAATGAATTTGGATTTGGATCGCTGCCTGGTCCAGTAAGTCTGTGCTGGACAGTGTTTACATTTTTATTTTATTTACTTTTAGTTTTTTTTTTTAATTCAAACTAAGATCATACAGTCTTCATGTTTGTTTGATTGTTTGCTTATTTATTTAGTCATATGTGATCATAAAATGTTATTGTTTACATATTTTTTGTTTTATTTATTTTATTTTTATTAAAGGTTTATTATTATTTATTACATTTTTAAATAGTATTATTTAGTCACGAAGGGTCTTTATTTATTTAAAATATATTATTTTATTTAGTCACGTAGGATCATAAAATGATATTGTTTACATACGTTTTGTTGTTTTGCTTATTATTTAGTTTTTTTATTATTTAAGATAATTTATTATTTATTTACATTTTTAAATAGTATTATTTAGTCATGACGGGGCATCTATTTATTTATTTTTAATTATTCTTTCATTATTTTGGTTAAGCATATGTATGTGTGTGTGTGTGTGTGTGTGTGTGTGTGTGTGTGTGTGTGTGTGTGTGTGTGTGTGTGTATAACACTTTACATAATTATACAAAATAATAATAATAATATTTTTTAAGAATCATAAATAAGTCATATTATCTTATTACATATACATATATTTACTTACAGGAAAACGAGACAAAAAAGACAATCTTTTCATATTCAGCACATATTGTTCCCAAAGCAGTTCAAACGTTGTGGTCAGGTAGAGCTCTGCATGTATTTCACCAGTTCCTGTTGTTTAGTAACTGTAAATTAGTTGGCTGATTTACGTTACATCACATTCTTGTCTGTCTATAATGGAGATTTATAATTGTATTGTTGGATTTGTGTGTGGTTACTTTGGCAATGGATTTGGAGCTAAATGGCTATGTAATCATTGTTTTGTCACTACTGATTTATAGTTGATGAAAATCTAATATCGACCTCAGCGCTGGTCCAACACTGTCCCTTGATCCGGAGCAGCTGTGAGTTCTGACCCAGATTCCAACGGCTTGTTGAGAGGAAGGAGCATAGAAACCAGCTAATCAGCCAGTGAAAGAGAGGATAGAGAGAGACTGAGGGAAAGAGAGAGAGAGGGAAAAATGAAGAGATCAGGAAGGAAGATACGAGAGCGAGAGAGAGGAGAGGTGCATGAGAGACAGATGAGGTGCGTTTATAAATACCCTTAAGGTCGTTTGGGATGACAGCATTGTCACAGGCCGAAAAGGACTGTTGCCAAGGGCAACCACTCATTCCCACAAACTTATTTGGGGTCAAAACTGTCTTCTGAGAAATCCAGCAATGGAGAGCAGAGAAAAGCATAGCTTTAGACTAAAAGTGCACTTGGTGATTTTAGTTTATGTTGCGCTAGTTATGGCAGCCGTATTTTAATTACTGACACCTAGTGGCGTGATTTTAGCATCATGCAAAGATTTTTGGTTATCAGTGACATTGTGAAGCTGCTCTATAATATAGCCATGATTCATTTCTTCTGTAAACGAAAACATCCATCAGGGGCTCCCTTGAGGCTTAGCTTTGCTATCGCTGGAATAAATTACATTATAAAATATATTTAAATAGAAAACAGTTATTTTATACTGTAATAATATTTCACAATATTGCTGTTTTTTTTACTGCATTTTTTAACAAAATAACTGCAGCTATGATGAGCATAAGAGGCCTCTTTCAAAACCATTAATGTTTCTAGATTTTACTTTCTGAAACTGAAATCTACTTTAATTTTCCTAATTTCATCTAAAAAATGATCAGTTAAATACATTTTAAAATTAGATACATATGGTGACTACTTTAAGTCAGCACAATACAAAGGACATTGCAGGTACGAAATAGTAGAAGTAAAATGATAAATGTGATAAGATTATAAATAATTCTAAGAAAATTTAAGAAAAACCCTTAGTAAACAAGATTACTTTTATATACAAAAAAGTGCTAATTGTTATCTCACAGAGTAAGTTTTTGGTGCAACCCGTAGTTTTCTGCTGTTGTATGATCTGAGTGATCTAGCTGGAGTAGATACAATATTTATGAGGTATGTAGGGGCAAAACCATGAAGACATTTAAATATGAGCAAGACACAGCATGCATTATGCTCAGATGATTGGAGGAGGACTGTATGTTTATGTATTTGTGCTGTAAATGCCCAAGCAAGTGGTTATAAAAAACGATTTCCCTCAATAGGGGCGAACCCGTGACCCCCGAGGTCAGAGGTCAAGACCCTCAGACAGGCCCACGAGAGTTTGCCTTTTAAAAGCGACCTCATCTCACTCGAAACCCCTCAGCTGGGGGCATTACATCACCCTTTTCCCATCATTATCAGGGGTGCAGAGAGACTGACTCTCTGTCTTTGTGCGCGCGGGGGTCAGTGGGTGAGAGATGGAGATGTCCAGGAACAGAAAGGGATAAAGAGATAGGATAGAAAAGTGGAACACAGAGATTCTATTTAAGTGACGAGAAACTCGTCTGTGCAGTCTGTGACCCAGCGCAAGTCTCTCTCCAGTTCACACACACACACACACAAACTCACTCACTCACACGCTCCATAGGAACAAAATGGCACTCTTGGTTTAGCCCAACAATGTCAGTGACACTCTAGTACCAGCTTATGGGTTTTATTGTTAGCGTACAATCCTCTTGGCATTGTGCTTAACAATGCTCTCAGTTAATGGGCAGTCTAACCTACTTGCATTGTCTCTAATTGGTCTCTCTGGAGCAGGAAGAGAGAAAGAGAAGGACCAGGTTGGAGAGGGGAAGGAGCCGGGCTGAATCACCGCTTTAGTGCAGAGTCAGGGAACAGGCTTGGACAAAGGAGCTTTTGTGGCACCAGAGCCCAGAGTTCAGGAAATGCACCTGGTCCCCCTCTCCAGCTGATAAGAGCTCTCACTAGCCATTACCTCATCATACACACACACACACATGCACAGGTAGCAGCACTCATGTACACAAGATTGACATGCACTAAAGCTATTCACTTAATTTTTTGCATGTATTTAAAATAAATGGAACTTTGAACGTTTTCAAATGTGTTTTATAGGTAAAATGAAAACCTATTTATGCATTCAAAAAAAAGTAGGCAATATTTCATATTAAATATTCATGTTCAACCAAGAAAATGAAAATGTGATTATCATTTACTAATTTTTTAATTTATTTACTTATTTACTTATTTGAGAGCACAAAAGGAGAAGTTTAGAAGAATGTACAAGCTTCTACTTTCCAGTGAATGAAAGTTAATGAAGATGAGGGCTGTCAAACTGGATGTTTAGAGAATTAAAAAAAATGGTTACACTTTATATTAGGTGGCCTTAACTACTATGTACTTACATCAAAAAATAAGTACAATGTACTTATTGTGTTCATACTGTATTGCAAAACACTTTTACTGCTATTGAGGTGGGATACGGGTAAGGTCAGGGACAGGTTTGGGGGTATGGGTAGGTTTAAGGGTGGGTTAAGGTGTAAGGGATGGGTCAACAGTGTAGTTATAAATGTAATTACAGAAATTAATTACAGATATAATTACATATAGGTATTTTAAAAAATATAAGTACAATGTAAAAATATGTATGTACACATTGTATCAAATGATTAATTCAAATGTAAGTACATAGTAGTTAAGGCCACCTAATATAAAGGGGACCAAAAAAAGTTTTGTATTTTTTAGAGGTTTATAGCCCCTGGTTACAATCTAGTGAGTTTTCTTTCACTGCCATTCAAAAGATTGTGTTCTGTAATTTAAAAAAAAAAAAAAAATTTGTATTTGCTTACATTCAGTAAAAACAGATATATTTTAAAATATTATTACAATTTAAATTCATTACTTCAGTCTTAAGTGTCATATGATCCTTCAGAAATCATTATAATATGCTGCTGCTGCTGCTGATGATATTATTCTTATCAATGTTAATTAATATTTTTGTGGAAACACTGATACATTTTTACATTCTTTGATGAATAGAAAGTTGTTTATTTGAAATCTTCCAAAGAACTCCAAAAGCAAAAGTGTTAAAAAGCTATATAGTCACACCTGGACTTTCCTTCCTCATATGGTTCTTATATACGTCTATTATACGTCCACATTATTTCAAAATAAAAGTCATACATATTTTCACAAATTCATAAATCCATAAATCAAACAGTATGTTTCACAATTAATAAACCAATAATTAATTAAATATGCTTAACTAAAAAAAATACATTTAAACTTAAATAGCTGCAATATTACACCTTACATGATTTACTCCCTCTCTTCTTCTGGCTCTTCCTCTAATTAGATGTTCCTGGCATTCTCTCTCTCTCTCTCTCTCTCTCTCTCTCTCTCTCTCTCTCTCTCTCTCTCTCTCTCTCTCTTTCTCTCTCTCTCTGTCCATCTTTTTATGGCCATGCCAGATATCCTCTTTTACACTGGCCTACTTTTCTATCTCACGGCGAGGAGCTCTCCTATGGATGGAGTTGGCGCTGAAAAAGGAAATAGTTCCAGACCAACAAGTGATCTAAATCTCCAGAGGGGCTTTTATGGACAAGAAAATGTGAGCAATTGTGCTGGTGGCATCAATGGTTTTCAGATCTGTACAAAACGTCTACTTAACAGTGATCAGATATTCACACGCACACACACACACTTCCCTTTTAGCATCCGAAGCTACAGGAATGAGGAGAGGGAAGGCTCTCTGGTATTTGGACTGTTTTGTAATCATCAGTCACACATGGTTTGTCAAAATAAAAGCCACATTGAACCGCAGTGTAAAACTATGCTTTCTAATGTTTAGAAACCCAGATAGTCATTCCAAGACACCAAGAAAAATGTTAAAAGGAGGCCAAAAAAGCGATATCAGATTTGAAGTTTGCATTTAAGGCATTACATCACAGATAATCAGTCTTGCTTAATGCAGCAGTGTTTGCAAAGTTGTACAACATCCACAGTCACAGCTGGTATGTATGTCTTGCAGTTCTACCAGATCATAACTTCTGAGTTTGACATTGCTGGGACACATGGTAAGGAAAGGCATCTAGTGAAGAATAATATAGAAAACATGATATGGTCTGTATGGTTTGTGCATAAATTTGAGTATGTTAAAAGCATGAGCAGGGGCTAAAATCAACTAAACAGAGATTTGGTCTATGAATACACTCCTGGGTACTTACTTTTTCTGTTTTTTATAGCTCAGATTGAGACTTAAATAGCTGGTGAGTTGGACTTTGTGAGGTTTTTCCATATGCAGCAGGGCGGAGAGATGAAGACTGATAAAAACAGGACATAAAAACATGGGTCTTAGTTTGCTAGTCAAAAAAACACAACAAACAAACAAAAAAAAACTGTATGTTATAAATATAGCTGAGAAAGAGAGAGAGAGATAGTAGAAGTTAAAAAGCCAAAGACTGAGAGTAGGGGGAGAAAGAGAGAAAGCAATGCATTGGCACTTTTAAATAGACTTCATGGAACATCAAATCCCTTCCACCAAATCAGCTGATGCCTCATCATTTGCCAAGGGGGTGAGGAAAAGTCATAAGTGGGCATGGGGGGACAGGGGTGGAGGCCAAACATAAGCATCAATGACAGATCACAATCTTCACACATTAACCATGCAAGAGAAAGAGAGTGATCTGCTATATTTATGGTTTTCATTTTATTTAAACATTAAGTCTTATTTTTATTTTTTATCTTTAGTATCTTTAAATTACTTTTTAATGAATTGAATTGACTCTCCTTTGTTAAAGGGTTACTCCACCCCAAAATAAAAAGCTTTGTTCGTCTTCGGAACACAATTTAAGATATTTTGGATGAAAACCGTGAGGTTTGTGACTGTCCCATTGACTGCCAAGTAAATTACACTGTCAAGGCACAGAAAAGTATAAAAAACATCACCAGAATAGTCCATCTGACGTGACGGCGACGAGAATACTTTCTGTATGCAAAGAAAATAAAAATAACGACATTTATATAACAAATGGTCTCCTCTCTGTCTCTCTGTGTCAGCGTAGCGCTATTTTGGAAATTTCCACACTCAATTTTGAAAAATGCAATGCTCAATATGGCCGCTCAATCGCAGGAAGCCCCGCCTTCTGAATGAAAGAGTCAATCGCTGATCAATAAAGTCAGCATGTCACTGCATCTGCCAAACAGTCGGCGTTCTGAGACGTGCGCTTAGGACTGTGCATGCGCACTGGCTGATCTAGCCTGAGAAATAAGCTTTTTATGCTATTTGAGCAAAAGAAACAACATTAATGATACAGTTGTCAGATTTCTTTGGTAATTTCAAATATGAAATTTAATCGTAAGCTTAGTGAACAGTTTTGAAGAATTTGATGTTTCCCCATTCAAAGAGATAGGAGCTGCACTTGCATGCCCGAGAGGCGTTTCAAAGATGGCCGCCGAGTGACATGACATGGATACTTATTGTACGTTTATTTACGCTTTATTTGAATGAAAACAGCTTATCCATTCGTTACTGATGACAGAGAATAGCATACGCACTTTGCGTCCATCGGATGTTCTCCAAAATGGCGCTACACTGACACAGAGAGACAGAGAGGAGATGAATTGTTGAATAAATGTTGTTATTTTTATTTTCTTTGCATACAAAAAGTATTCTTGTCTCTTCATAAAATTCAGATTGAACCACTGATGGCAGATGGACTATTTTGGCAATGTTTTTTATACTTTTCTGTGCCTTGACAGTGTAATTTACTTGGCAGTCAATGGGACAGACACAAGCCTACCGGTTTTCATCCAAAATATCTTAAAATGTGTTCCCGAAGACGAACAAAGCTTTTACGGGTTTGGAACGACATGGGGGTGAGTGATTAATGACAAAAATTTCATTTTGGGGTGGAGTATCCCTTTAAATGTGTGTTGTTGTTGTTTAAATTAATTTTTTTTTTTTATTATTTAATATTACTATTTACACTGCTGTTACTTTTTTTTTTTTTTTTTGATCCACTGAAGTAGGACATAAGTACATCTTTATATGTAATTTCATAATTAATTTTGTTGTTTTTAGAGTATTTTGGATTTAATTGAAACAATGTCATGGTTTTTAAATAAATTTGGAATTACACATTTGTAATTCACATTTGATATTACGCAGCGCCTGAAAGTAGTCCCCAGCTATATTATAGTTACCTAGCTGGGGACTACTTTCAGGCGCTGCGTAATATCACTGTGCCTGCCGCGGCCATGTTACGGCAGCAAAGTTCCTTGATTATTACGCCGGAATGAGAGTATAGTTCTTAATCATATCAGCCTAGAAAATCGCAACTTTTCATTTTCCGCCGTTCTTAGTACACGATATAACTACAGAAGAGTCGAGTTTTAAATAGGACAAATATCGAAACTCTTTGGTCATTTTTGAACGCGATGCTACTGGTCTAATCGGATTCAATGATCTATGCTAAGCTATGCTAAAAGTGCTATCGCCAGATCCAGAGATCGGCTGAATGGATTCAAAAACGGTAAAACTCAACTTATTAACTCTGGGGGAGTTGGAGAATGAGCCTATTTCCAAAAAAAGTGGAGTGTTCCTTTAAGATTTGAAGTGCACTACAAGTACACATTTGATACAGTTAATCATCCTACTTTTTCACAAAGGAATATAAGGTGCGAAATAGAGCAACATGTATCTGATCAAAACACACTAACACAAAGTCTCTGTTCTGCTCTGGGTGTCACAGTTTAGCAGAATTCATTGTGTTTATGAGCGAAGCTGGACCTGAAGCAGCACTTCTCAGAACCCCTGCCTCTAAACCAGTGTGTGTGTGTGTGAGCTCCTCTGTGTGTATGTATAACTGGCACAGTATTTAGATTCCTGAAATATTCTAAATGCTCATCGCCTCACTTCCTCCTGACTGATTCTGTGTGTGTGTGTGTGTGTGTGTGTGTGTTATGATGACACACACAAGAAGAAACAAATTATTTAAAGCCCCCCCCCCCCACACACACACACACATGCTGGCTGTGTTTGGAATTGAAAATCAACTTACTACTTACAAATTATTGCACAGAATACATGTTTACACGTGCTACATTGTCACATGGTCTCACACTACAAAATTGATTTACTTCAGCGAATGAGTGTTTTGTTTCCTTTTTTCCTTGTTATCATAAAATTCCCTGAAACATTGTTAAAATAAGACTGTGTAATAAGACTGTCGCTATTCTAAACACAGCCAGTCACTTCTTGTGCCCCCATGCACTGTTTCTGTGAATGCAATGAGACTTCCACACATCCAACAGTAAATCTCTGCTGTCCGGGCTCAACTTACCATTAGGATGTGCTTCAGCTTTCTGTATCTCTCCATCTCCTCTCTTCTTGTTTTCTGCACTCCATCATTACAGCCTCTCCTACATATAACCTCACTCTCTTTCTTCAGGCCACTTTTAAATACTTTGAAGCACAGTGGTGGGTGTGCTTTGGTGTTGGGGGTGTTATGCAGCTTCAGGACCCTGCAAATATACCATTATTACATCAACTATCAGTCCTACATATAATATAACCATAAGTGAACCATTCAATATGAAATAATAAAACATGCAAGAAAATTCACAAACCAACGGCTCAGAGGAAAGAAATGGATGGGTTTGAGAATTTTTAGAATTGAGAATTTTGGGGCATTCATTCATTCATTCATTCATTCATTCATTCATTCATTCATTCATTCATTCTTTCTTTCTTTCTTTCTTTCTTTGATTTATTTATTTATTTATTTATTTATTTATTTATGAGTGAGTGAGTGAGTGAGTGAGTGAGTGAGTGAGTGAGTGAGTGAGTGAGTGAGTGAGTGAGTGAGTGAGTGAGTGAGTGAGTGAGACGGCTAGACAACTATAAGAATATATATATATATAATATTAGTATTATAATATTATATGTATGTATGTATATATATATATATATATATATATATATATATATATATATGTGTGTGTGTGTGTGTGTGTGTGTATACATATACATATACATATATATATATAAATATTTATATATTTACACACACACACACACACACACACACACACACACACACACACACACACACACACACACACACACACACACACACACACACACACACAGGTTTGTTTTTATGAATTGTGGGGACTTTCCATAGACTTCTATTGTTTTTATACTGTACAAACTGTATTTTCTATCGCTCTACACCTAAACCTACCCCTTACAGGAAACTTTGTGCATTTGTACTTTCTCAAAAAAACTCATTCTGTATGATTTATAAGCCTTTTGAATTATGGGGACACTGAGTATGTCCTCATAAGTCACCTTCTCCTTGTAATACCTATGTCATACCCATGTCATTATACAAATTTGTGTCCTCATATGTCAAAAAAACACGCGCACGCACACACGCACACACACAGCCATTATGAGTGTGTATGGAGGGCCAAATTACTCAAAATTAAATCATTAAGTAAATATATAATATAATACATAAATAAATTGTTAAATACATAATTAAATAATTAAATGCATAATAAATAAATAAATATCCATTCATTTATAGATTTATTCATTAATTCATTCATTTAATATTATACATATTTATTTATTTATTTATGCATATATTTATGCATTTGTTTATGTAGTTAATTTTTTCATTATGTATTTAACAATTTAATTATATATTCAGTTTCCAACATTTTTTAAATTATTTAATTTTCAGTAGTGTACAAAATGTTATAACTGTACACTTGTACTAATATATTTTCGATTAAATTCAGTTCAAGTTTATTTGTATAGTTTATTCTCTTATGAAAAGTGATGAGTGTGTCAAAGCAATGTCTGTAATACACAGCTTCTAAAATAATGCAAGTTATGTGGTCAGTAAATATCATGTATTCAGTTAAGCAGACATTATGAACATGTAAGGCAATGATTACAGATTGTGATCATAATGATTACAACATCTGGCATATTTAAATAGAAAAGTTGCAATTAGATGCATTACTTGTGTTCCTGAAAACTGTATTAGGTCAAAACATGAGTTTTTTAGTATTATTTAACTGAGTCCAACTTAAGAATAATTTTATATACCAAACCCTCATGAATCATAAATCACACTGAAGAGTGTCTGGATACAGTGACGGTAAAGTGAGATGCTATAAAGGTTTGTCCCATGACACTCAGTCGGTCTGTGTGACATTTCGCTGTTTTAATCAGCCATCTGCAGTATGTGGCGGCTCTACTGTCTGGTAGCCAGATATCCAGAGTTTATTGGAGTCAGCATTTACAAAAGTCAAGGTTAGGCTTGTGTATGTGTGTGACAGCACTAGAACGAGGTCAGAGGGAGAATATGTCTAGAGTTCAAAGGTCAAGGGTGAGTAATAAAGCTTTCATTACCCAGTTCAGTAAATGATATACAAACACAAACTTTCATGACCTCGCACAACCATACAGAACTAGATGATGTTTCCTCAGATGCTAAAGATATGTGTGTTTGTACATAAATCCTCTTATGAAGTAGGTGATGGAAATCAGGCAAGTTCTTTACAAGTGCATTAGCTCTCAATGAAGAGCCGGATGGGTTTGCAACCAGCAGAGGGAAATTGCATCAGCGTTGTGGACAGATCGAGCATGAGGGCCGCTCGCTGCCCGCTCATGAGAGGCATGACACATTCAAAAATAGCGCACACTCACCCCGACGCACTTTTCCGGTGACACATTCTAGCTGTTACACAAGTAATACCCTAGCATAAACACTTTGGGCAAATTCCTTGTTAGCATCACTATGACCTTATTGACTAATGACTAATTCACTTGGAAGGGCAGTACTCTGAAAGGTGCAAGTCTCATTGGCTCTTTTGAACAGCATAGTGAAATCAGTGTTGTTTTCATAATGTAACAGCAAAATGTTTCATATTTATTTAACTGTGTACTGTCTCTTTGTTTGTTATTTAGTAAAAACCCACAAGCTATCAAAAAACATGTCAATTACATTCTGCAGATGCTTTCATCCATAGCAGCTTTGCATTGCATTCAGCTTTATACTTTTTTTTTTCTTCAATTCATACATTCCTTGGGATACTCAGGAATGTGTTCATATAAGGGATATTTCTCACTAGCTATTACGTGAATTTTGGGATATCGCGTAAAAAAAAAACATTGGATGGAAACGGTAAGATGTACATAGATTCTAAAAATATGCATAAAAAAGATATGTGCTCAACTGAGTCGAATACATTTTTGTCCAAAAAGAATCACATAAGCTACGATGGAAACACATTTACCAAAAATACAAATATACCTCAGTGTGGATCCAATGTTCCTCAAAAGATCATGTGATTGGATAAATGAGCAGTGCACTGATCTCATCCCACATTTTAATAATTTTGAAAGTCTGTTATCAAAATGATTTGGTAATCACCTCCCATAACTGTCTCTAATAACTGCATTCCCAAACATCACACATCTGAACGCAAGATAACATGACAGTGTTTGTTATTGCGCTTCAACTGGCACAAGTCATTTATGGGAGTGATGGCAAATTTGACATCTTTCTCTCTTCTGACCAACATAATCAATTTCTCTTTCTGTTCAACACTATAGAAGTTTACCCGTCACACCCCTGTGGACTGTTTGTTGTGTTTTCTCCCTCTGTGCCCATATTTGGTTATGTTCCTGTTCTCATGATTAGTTAACCACCTTCATTGTGTTCACCTGTGTATCCCTCATTATCTTCACTATATTAGTTCCTGTCCATTGAGTTCTAGCTTGTCGGATATTGCTAATGTTATTTCAGTGCTATACGTGTGTTGATGATTATTAAAACCCCTTTACGTTTACTCCCTCATCGTGCACCTTCTACAACCACGACACGTGACATTACCTAACTATGACGACTTCCATGTCCGAGAACCACAAAAATGTGAAAGGACCATTCTTAATCAATTATAGGAATTATACACAAAAATATTACGAAATAACTGCTTAAATACGTCTTACTACTGAAACCGATGCCATTTTAAGTGTTTCCACAAGAAATTGCAGTGGTCAGGTGGTACAAGTCAGAGCTCTCCGAAAATTAGTTTACAAGTTGTAATTACGAGTTCTAGAACATGAATGTTTTTTACGGAATCACATAATTACGGTAATTTTGACTCAGCATGAACGCACCTTAACTCCTTTTCATTTTTTTACTTGCTGTTGCTAATTGGAGTTATACTGTACTTATTATTTAAGGCAAGTGGACGTTCTCACTGTGGAGAACATCTGATTTGAACAATTTTTATCAATGTCAGAAGACTGATCAAAATTTTTGGCTCGTTTTCTAGAAGATAGTCTTTTAAATGTGTATACTGTATCTGTCAGCATTTATCTTATCTAATGTTAGTAGTAAACTGACATAGAGATGAGTTAGCAAAACTCAAATTTGAATTTGATAGAGTGTTTAAGATTTCATTTGCTTCCATGACAGTGAAGTGTTTTGTAAATCAAACAAGTTTTCCAAAACACTCACACCATCTTCAATTGGTCAACAAACAGATAGTCCTGCCTCCAAATTTACACCATTGGATGGAACAATCAGCCTACAAATAGTTATTTTACAGCTGTCTCAGCTTATTATACTGAGGCAAAATATTACATTAATATTACCTTTAAAATGATCACATACTATTTGAAGGTCAATCAATTTGAAAATATATCTATAACTAATGTTTTACAAATTATATTAATTGTGTTTATATAGGTAAAGGGCCTATAAATGGTTTGCTCAGACAATGACACTCAAACTGCAAAAATTTCCCATTTATTACTATTCTTATTTAATTTTATAATAATAATAATAATAATAATAATAATGTACATTATTAAAGGTCTTATAAAGACAATATGTCATTCTGAAAAAGGAGTGGACAACTGCATATAACAGAGTGAAGCGGTCTGTGTGTGTGTGTGTGTGTGTGTGTGTGTGTGTGTGTGTGTGTGTGTGTGTGTGTGTGTGTGTGTGTGTGAGCACACAATTATTTAACCCTGTAGCATCACAGCTATGGGGGAGGAGGGTTCCGATTACTTTCGCCACAGTGGGCTGACTGACAGATTGCTTCCATTTTATTCAAGTCCCTCTGATTGGTCGATTCGATCTCCTGATACCCGTGGACCGCAGGTCCTATGTCACACCATATGACGTGTAAAAATCGTACACGCAATTACAAGCACATACACATCACATACACATATCAATATAATCAATATTAGCATGAATAATGCCTAGAAAAAAATTTATTCCGGCAGCATCTGGGCAGCTAAGAAAATATTTGTTATTTAAATTCATTTTTAAATGAGTTGTATTAGTTGAATCTGAATCCTTAAACATGACTAGAACATAATTAAACTGATTTGAATCTCACCAAACAGAAAATCCCATCAAAAAGCGGCTTTCTAAAACTCACCATGTTGCTTTTCTTTCAGTAGCGTAGCTCTTTGCAGTTTCTTTCAAGTAACCCTAATATGATGGTGGAAATGTTATTTGTCCAAATTCTCTGCTTTTTATGGCACTGGCAATATGTGTGTTTGTGTGTCTGTGCCGGCAATCCCATTTGAATTTGTGCTGGCCAGTGCTCTGGCATATGTGTGTGCGTTTGCCCTAAAGTCGTTGTGGTTGGACGCCGTCCTTTTAACTTAATGAGAGTATGTTCTGTATGTCTCACTGGGGCACAAATACACGTTGTACAGACAGAGCAGCATATCATTACAAATCGCTTCAGAAAAGCCCAAACCAGACCCAGACGTGCACACCCACGCTCGCTTAACTCTACACACACCACAGGCTCGGTCTCTTCCACTCGTACGCAGATACTTGCCCTCAGATACACACCCTGCCATTTTTAATAGACACACGGACGCACATACATGCTATTAACTCAATGGCTTACATATGCACTTCTAGATACTGGCTTTTTGCAAGGATGTTGATCTTGAGTGGTGTTGCTGAACTGTGCAGTCCTGTGAAACTCTTCATTTACCCCTTATGTAGTGGCTCTCTCACCTTTGCTTTTTTTTTTTTTTGCTTGAAAAAGTCCTTTGGCCAGGCTGTGAATATTATCAGCTCTGGGTGAGTAGTCTTAAAAGAAAAGTTCAACCAAAAAATGATTTTTGGTCAAATTATTGCATCCTTGCTGAATAATTAAAGAAAAAAAAAAACTTTAAAGGGCACCTATTATGCCCCTTTTACAATATGTAATATAAGGCTTAGGTGTCCCCAGAATGTGTCTGTGAAGTTTCAGCTCAAAATACCCCACAAATCATGTATTATATCATTTTGAAAATGCCTATATTGAGTGGAAGCAGAAACAGGCTGTTTTCATGCATGTCTCTTTAAATGCAAATGAGCTGCTGCTCCCCACCCTCTTTTGCAGAATAGGGCGGTGCCTTTAGGCTCATACCTCAGATATTCACCAAAAAACACATTAGGTTTTGATTATCCTGACTATTGTGCAGAAATCATCTTTTTAAAGCCATATCAGGTTAAACTTCTGATACACGGTTTTCTGAGCACATAGCATGCGCACAGAGAGCAGCTGTCACACGGCATGTGAGTAACGTTACTAAACTAAGTTCTCTTTCATGTCCAATTGTGCTTAAACTGTCAAAACACACATAAATACACATAAGTTACAAAAACGTTATCTCGTTATGTCTGTGAAGGAAAAGGGAAAGAAATCACATGTTTATGTTAGATCTGTGTATTAAGTGACAGCAGCATAGTATACAGTACCTGCTGCTGTTTACACAGTTAATCTGACCCAAACAACAAAATAAAAACCTAAAATCACTCACTGCTCTGGACTGATTAACGTCTATAGATTTAATAACAAGACATTTCTAACATTTCTACAACGCTGCTTTTAAATGCTCTAGAGTGAAGATAAACATGGCGGATTGTGTGCGGCTCACTCAGGGTGGAGTCTCTGCCAATACAGAAGTGTTTGTCAACAGTCGTGGGCGGGGCTTGTAAAATGTGACGTCACATTTTACAGATTCTGTGAATGGCTTGTTCTGAGCAGGAGAGTGGGGGTTGGGGGGAGGGGATAGTGGGAATTTGTATTCTGTACTATTTTTTCCTATATTCCTAATGCCAATTTTATGATTTGAATATACTACTAAAATATAAGACAAACTTATATTTTAAAGTTTATATACTGTAGGTTGTTTGCACTGCATCATCCAGATACTTTATTTATTACCTGGAGATGACTTGAAAAACACACATATACCATGTATTGTTGCAATCGTGCATGTATTGTCTTCACATTTTTATTAAGCTTAGCTACAGTGATAGCTGGATGCCTTTGTCCATTTTAGGGATTTCCTGGCACGTCATAAATTATGAGTCAGTTGTGGACTTTCTGCATGAGCGCACCCTCCAGCTTCGAGTATGATAATCAAATGCGGCCAGTTTTTTTATAGAAAGATTAAAAAAACTGGATAATGGTGGGATAGAATGGTAAAATACGGGAGAATCCTGGGAAAAACCTGAATGGTTCTGAGACACTGCTTATGATTTTTTGAGGGTTAAAAAAAAGGAGTGAGTGGATTTCTATCATTTTATGGTGGTTTTGTACACACTGCCAACACACATTTATGTTCAAACAACATGTAAAAGTGAATTTTGCATATTAGGTGTCCTTTCCAAACATTAGTGTATTAAAAAGAGTATTTTTCACAACAACTTCTTTTGAGTTTCACAGAAGAAAGCAAGTCAGGTTTGAAATGATATGACTGCAAATAATGATCGTTGTCAGTTTTGGGTGAACTTTAATTCTAGGATTTGCAAAATTTGGACTAGCATGTGTGTGCTTGACTGCTTGTGTGCATGTCCATTAATCATGTTTAGTATTTGCCTAGAGTTAATAAATTCAGGTTTAACCAAGAGTGTGAAATATTTGAATGTTGAAAAACAGAACGAAAAAGAAGGTCAGTGAGGGTACATGATGCAGAGCACTGAACTGTACGACCCTGACCACCTGCTGCGCGACTGCGTCCCCTCACACCTCGGGTAACTTCATTAGGTCAAACACACTGGTTGGCCGCAAAGTTAACTGAATTTCCATCTAAACAGATAGAAAATGTTTTCTAAGGGCATTTGGTGCTGATGTTCTGGATTTAGGAAGAATGTGTTCTCTATATAGCCACATGTTTCTACATTCTAATGAATCACACTGTAGAAATTCCTCCATACTTAATTCTGATGATCAAATAAATCATGTGTAAGAAGTATTTGGAATGCTTTTAATAAAAAAAAGTAAATCCAATAAAAAGTAATCAAGTTTTTATTGCCCCCAGATGAGACGTCCTTCTTTACTCAATCATTAGATCCAGCTTTCCACAGGCATTCATTTGTGTGTTTGCATTTAGCTGCTTTTATTGCGGCCAAATTGTTTTGATTTCAGAAATAACAGTTGATGGTTACACATAATTATAAAGAATTTAGCAAGTACTGATGCAGTACTGATAAAATCTAAATGTCAGAGCCAAATTTGTCATACGCGCACGCAGCACAGTGACGAGTCAGCATTTCCCTGAGATTTATGTGAAGCTTAAACACACCAGTTCCAAAATTTAGACGTGTCAAGGAGATGAATAGGGCGCCTATGAGGTGAATGGTGACGAGGTCATTGGTGTTACTACATACTGGCTTTTACTAGGCTATATTCATATATGCCATAAATGCACACTCTATGCATTTAGAATTAGAACAGATTTTTGTTGCTTTTTGCAGCATCTTTTTTTTTTTTTTTTTGATGAGATTTGAGATTTTGAGAATCTGCAGAATGGATAATCTGTGGAACCTTCTACTGACTAATAAACAAACAAATTATGAACTAAATAACTAACTAAATAAATAAATGCACTTTCAATTTTCTGGCAATTTTCAGCTGACTAACAAACTATAAAATAACTAACTAAACAAAAAAAAAAAAAGCACTTTCAATTTAATTTTCTGAAGTAGCTGAGGATAATATATGAAACTTTATACTGAGTAACAAACTATGAACTAACTACCTACCTACCTAACTAACTAAATAAATAAATGCACAATTTTCGAACAGTTTTCTGATAATCTGAGGAACTTTCTACTAACAAACTATAAACCAACCAACTAAACAAACAAACAAATAAATGCGGTTTGAACTTTTCTGATAATCTGTGGAATTTTATACTGACTAACGAGCTAACAAACTATAAACTAACTAAATTAAACTAAAACAAACTATGTACTAACTTGCATATACATATACAGTACATATAAAAGTAAATAAATGCACTTAAATTTTCAACCACAATAAAATGAGCTGTTTTTCCCAGTGAATAATATCGAGCTGATCAGCACTTGAGCCGTGTATCTGGTATTTTCCACGAAACGCACAGAACATCCTTTAATAAGGTATCCTTTGATGAGGACCATTGTTATGGTTCACGGCAGAACAGTATGTCCTAGATATCTTATTGTACTGAGCATACCATGAGATTTGAACCTACTTTTCCAGGAACGGCCCCCCCATAACATCCTCACAGCCAGAATCTTTTTGTTGATGAATGGGATATACGTACGGTGTGAAGTGAAGTGAGTTTGACTGAATCAATTCCAGAAATATCTGCACACACTAATCAAGACAACAGCCTATACATATTCCACACATATGCAGGCAACATACTGAACACATTTTCACATACATCAGGCCTAAGTTTGTTCAGTTTTCTACTTTGTTTAAACATTAGCTAAATATTTCAGATGTGGCTGAGCATGAACGTGGGTGTCTGCGCAGAGAGGTTTTAGAAAGTGGGCACTTGATTCTCTTGCTTAGTTTGTTTGAAAATCATTAGATATAGGCTATTCTTTTCAGTTCTGCCAAGTATCAGCATCCACTTCTATCCTGTGATTAGTAATTTCTATGGATGTGTGGTGATTATAACATCACTGTTAGGTTATTATTGGTGTTATTACTGGTGTGTAATGGGTATGACTTAGCAATGTACACAACAAATACACAAATAAACAACAGGACATTTTTTAACGCTGAAGGGGTTTGTTTTGATAATGACCGAAACTATCTGCAGTCTTTTCAGTTTAGAAACTTTTATTTTTCAATAAATAGTTCAGGAGCAAAATATAATAGGATATAAATTTGTGAATGTAATTTATTCCTGTCATGCAAAGCTGAATTTTCAGCATCAATACTCCTGTCTTCACTGTCACACGATCCTTCAGAATTCATGCTAGTAGGCTGATTTTCTGTGCAAGAAACCTAATTATTATTACAAAATGTTGAATACATTTGTGTTGCTTAATACTTGTGTGGAAACTGCTACACTTTTTTGAGTAAAGAGTTTAAAAGAACAGTGATTTATAAAATAGAACATTGAAATATAAATAGTTTGCAACATTGTAAATGTCTTAACTGTCACTTTTGATCAATTTAAAGCATCCTTACTAAATAAAAAATAAGTATTAATTTCTTTCCAAAAAAGAAAAAATAAACAACAACAACTTTTGAATGGGACTGTATGCACATTGACATGTGTGAATTTATGTGTTTGCTCATGTAAGTGTGTGTAATTCCATTGGGGGTTGTTTGTTTTTGGGCTGAGCGTGACTGTTTGCACCGTCTGGTCATGTGTTGAAAGATCTTCAGTCCAGGGGTCTTGCTGAGCATGTTTGACCAAGCTGAGTCTCTTAGCAAGGTGCAGGCTAAACATCTTATAGGCTGGAAATTTAAAACAAAGAAACATTATGATGTACAATGAATACCAGCAATAGCGCCCCTTGTGGTTGCAGCATGTACTGGTGTTGCATTATGAATTGCACATTAGCTTGATTTGACACTTCATAAAAAGCATTTGAATTCTTGCAGTGCGTTTGTTTTAGGCCCACCATTACCACAAGATGCCCCTACCAGATCACGTCCTCCTCCCTTCGCCTTTGTTTTTCCATCCCGCACTCTTTCATTTACCCACATCTGAATCTCTCTCTCCTCCCTCTCTTTTGCTCTCTAAGATAAAAGGTTAAGGGATGTGCTTCCCGCTGACTCCGAAATGGCCAAAACCTAATTTGAGTGTTTCATGGAATTCAGCTCCAGATGTTTCCCAAGAAACCCTTTACACACTAACCCACAGCATCCCTCATGGATGAACCTCTGCCATAGATTTATTGACAGGCATTGTTCCAGTTTGTTCCTGAAAAGCAGCTGCTCTCTGAGAACAAGTAGGCAAAAGTTTGAATTATGCAGCTGTCTGGACTTTAACAGGCCTCATAAAGTTGTATTATAATTGAATTACAGTAACAAACTAGATTTTTACAAAGTCAAATGAGGATTTTTGGTTTCTAAATGTTTAAGTATTTTGGCATTTTATTATCCTTTATGAGCCCGATCACAAGAAAAAGTAATAACGAATCTTTTCCAAACAAACCACATGATTTCACATATCATGTCTGTAGCACAAGAATTTAGGGGCAAGTTACAAGGCAAAGTTTAGTACTTAAGGTTAGGGGTTTTGGAAAACCCATAACAAGAACCACTAATGACACTAGAGCACACAAATGGCCAAATTCACACCGCATAAACTCAGATTTTTGGTTTTACAGTAGAGAGGGGTGATACACATTCATGGTGTGACTTTAACCATAAATGGGAAACCCTGGGAAAGGGTGAATGCCCTCCAAAGTGAAACACAATCATTCTCCGTCCAAGAAAACAGCAACAAAAATACCAGGCTGGGATGGCGACTTGGAAAAATATGTTTTATTGAGTGGCAAGAAGGGAAAAAAAAATAAAAGCAAACAAAAGCTGGCAAGTTAAAGAACAGAACAAACTGGTTCCCATTTATAGAGCTGCTACAGAAAAAAAAACAAAAAAACATTAAGACTTTAAGAAATTGAGATGCCAGATTAATTTATACTTAGAACCTAGTAGAAAACCTGAGCCATCTCAAATACTCCCATACATAAATAGATATACAGTCATTTTTATTGTCAAGCCAGCTTTTCATGTCCAAAGTGTTACCATTACATAGGAATTATTTTTAATTTTGCATTCAATTTTTATTTTAGCTTTTACTTTACAGCATTTAATTTCACACTAATGAATTTAGGAAAATCAGTTAACTGTGCAAAATCTGGAACAATATCTGTCAAATCATCCAAAAACTCTGTGCTGCACCAATTTACATCTGTCTGGCAGAAACTTTGACAGAAAACAGGTAAAAAGCTAAAATTAGCTAATATTTATTTTATTGTATGCAAAATGTATGCAATGTATTTAATACTATTAACACCTATTTTAAATAGTAACAAAAATATGCAAGAATATTTCTACAGTCTGGCATACATTAATGGGACACCTGGCAAAATTTAATGCCCAAACTGCCCTCGTATACACCACATGTCTGGATATATGCTCAGTTATAGTGCTATTCTATATATATATATATATATATATATATATATATATATATAATTTGATGATATTTGGCCAGCTGTTTTATGAATACTGAATTTAGACCAGTGTTTAGAAGGTTTGGAAATGTAACAGGTTACAGATTACAAGTTACCGAATGTAATAAGTAACTATTTTAATTACTTTATTTAAGTAATGCGAATGATTACATTTGATTACTTATGTTACATTATTGATCAGCTGTTAACCTTAAAATAGACTTTTGAAATTCCTCATCATTTGAATTAAGATCATTAAAAAAACCAACAACATTATTTTAAAGTATACACTTTTAGTACATCTTTTTACTCTGAGATCTTTCTGAATTTAAATACAGATTTAAAATCATAACAAGATCTAGTTTAATAGCTATGATACTGTTTGAAATCTTTGCATAACTATGACAGGAAACACTAGCATCCATCCATGACTTTTCACCACTGTTCACTCCTAAGTAGTTCATACTCCTCTTATGCTCCCACTGCTTGCCTCTACAAGTGAAGTACATGAGAAGAATTTGCAGATCTTGCTGAGGTGGCTTTTTTTTCTCACCACCCCAGCTACTTGGACTTAAGAACATCCTGGAGACTGTGTTGGCATGCTTATTTTCAAGTGCATTTGCAGACTCCAGTGTCCCATAGCTAATGTGCGACCCCAAACCCATCTCTTCTCTTCCTCCCTGCACATTCCTATCATGATTGGCTGGCTGTCAGCCTGTAAGTGATAGAGATTGTCGGTTCTGTCATCGCGGAGAGTGAGTTAGGGAGCTCAAGACTTTGTTTCCTCTAAACGAGCCTGGCAAGGGATAAAAGTGACTGGCGTGGGAGTGTTATTTGTTCCAGCATAACATCACTGCCAAACAATACTTATACGCACACACACTTACAGATACCCTCCACACCAGCCACCTCAGTAACCAAGAGATGTTCTGAGAATAAGCATTTTAGGAGGCAGAATCACAAGTAATCTTTGTGCAATAGGCAATCCCAGAATGCACTGAGATAGTTTCAGTAAACATAAATCTAAGATGGCTGACAAGAAGAGAGAAATGGTGAGTGTTAAAAATACTTCATGCTTAATATTTGTGTGTGCGTGTTTTTATGCTTGCAACAGTGCCATGCTGTTAGCTTAGCAACATACTAAGATCAAACTCTTTTGAAATCATTTGCAGAGTTTGTAAGTAAGTGTCGCTGACCATGCAGCGTGTTTCAAATCTTAAAAGGGAACAGCCTTTGTTGGCATTAGGTGGCAGTCATCTAAATTTTGGATTAGGGCTATAGAGAATGTACTACTCGAAAGGTATGTTTGAGCATGTGGTGAATGTGGAAAATATTGGATTAAACCTTTACTGGGTTTCAAACAAAAAATATATCCACAAGGCAAGACAAATGTTAGTTGTTGTTCAGTAAAAAGAATAGAGAAATTGAACAAATGTATTATTTTACACAATATGAAACACATTTTTGCGCTTGAGTAGTGCTCTGTTAACTCACACTTTTTTGAAATCAGTATTTATTAGGATGTTGATCCAGGAACATGTCTTGGCAAAATCACGGCGACCCTCAACGATCACCTCTACAACCTGAAAGGATATTCCCTCTAGCAGCTTAATTGGATTTACACAGCCATAAATGTTTGGTAATATGCATTTATGTCTCAAAGGCATAGCAAATTGTAGGCTGTAGTAACTAACGGTAACAACAGTAACTCGTGATTGAGCGGGCAAACCAATGATGCTAATGCTCTCTAGTTATTATAGTAGTTTTTAGGTGAGGGGCCGTGCTTAGTGACTCCACTGAGTCATCGAGACATGATTTTAGGCCCGCCCAAAAAATCCTGAACACGAAAATGGTGAAAAACTGTTTAAAAGGGTGGCTGATTACGATTTAACTTTTTAAAGATTAGTTAGTGTGTAATGTTGCTGTTTGAGCATAAACAATATCTGCAAAGTTACGGCGCTGAAAGTTCAATGCAAACAGAGATATCATCTTTTAAATTTACAGCAGTTTAATACCTACAAAAATGGCTCGTAGGGAACTACAACGAGTGACTTCCTGGGTTCGTGATGTCACAAACCCAGATAAACATGCAGCAAAGGGGGCGAGGCCAAGTTCCACTGCTTTAGAGAAAACTAGGGGTGGACTTAAAAATCTATATATGAATCACAATTCTGTCTTCTAACAATTCAGGATTCACAAGTTTCAAAATCAATGTTCTAAAGCAGCAGTTCTTAATACTGTTTCTCACGTCCTCTGCTCTGCATCTCTCTCTCTCTCTCTCTCTCTCTCTCTCTCTTTCTCATTCAGATCATCAGCTCAGCTCCAACAATGAACTGTTCTAATTATACACTTATTTTCACATAGCTATGAGAAACGTTATACATGGACGCACGTGCGGTTGCCTTACTGTATTAAAGCTTTAATGAGGATAAAACCGTGTATTAAAAGCTAACTTAAGCAGTAACATTTACAAATAGAGTAAACAGAGTATCTAAAAGTATGAGAAAAAAAAAATACATTATGAGCTGTGCTTGTACAGGTTCTGCATGATCCTCTTCACTATTGTCCTCTGGGTCTCAATTTGGGGCTCAAATTGATAAGCGATATTAATGACATCATTGTTTACAATACAACCGGAGCATTTTGGTTTTTAAACGAAGCATTAAAACATGTTAGACTGCACCCCATAAACACAATCAAGCTTAGAAAAAAAAAAAAAAACAGTCAAAAACCCTTTTAATTGTTTCAGGAGGAAACTACATAATTCACAATCTTTGTAATGTGTTTTCAGCAATACATTTCTAACATTTATAATGTGTTTAGAAACAATTCTCTGAATGGTCTTTACAGAGACTTTAATCAAACATTATTCCAGTATAAACTAATAATGAATTATAAGGCTGGAAGATGAAAAATAATATCTCAATATTTTTCAGCCTTTAAGATATTATATATATATATATATATATATATATATATATATATATATATATACAGTATTGTTCAAAATAATAGCAGTACAATGTGACTAACCAGAATAATCAAGGTTTTTAGTATATTTTTTATTGCTACGTGGCAAACAAGTTACCAGTAGGTGCAGTAGATTCTCAGAAAACAAACAAGATCCAGCATTCATGATATGGACCCTCTTAAGGCTGTGCAATTGGGCAATTAGTTGAATTAGTTGAAAGGGGTGTGTTCAAAAAAATAGCAGTGTGGCATTCAATCACTGAGGTCATCAATTTTGTGAAGAAACAGGTGTGAATCAGGTCGCCCCTATTTAAAGGAATACTCCACTTTTTTTGGAAATAGGCTCATTCTCCAACTCCCCCAGAGTTAATAAGTTGAGTTTTACCGTTTTTGAATCCATTCAGCCGATCTCCGGGTCTGGCGATAGCACTTTTAGCATAGCTTAGCATAGATCATTGAATCCTATTAGACCAGTAGCATCGCGTTCAAAAACGATCAAAGAGTTTCGATAGTTTTCCTATTTAAAACTTGACTCTTCTGTAGTTATATCGTGTACTAAGACCGGCGGAAAATTAAAAGTTGCGATTTTCTAGGCCGATTTGGCTAGGAACTATACTCCCAGTCCGGTGTAATAATCAAGGAACTTTGCTGCCGTAACATGGCCGCAGCAGGCGTAGTGATATTACGCAGCGCCTGAAAGTAGTCCCCAGCTATGTAACTAGTTATAATATATATTCTGTATATAACTACAGAAGAGTCAAGTTTTAAATAGGAAAACTATCGAAACTCTTTGATAGTTTTTGAACGCGATGCTACTGGTCTAATAGGATTCAATGATCTATGCTAAGCTATGCTAAAAGTGCTATCGCCAGATCCGGAGATCGGCTGAATGGATTCAAAAACGGTAAAACTCAACTTATTAACTCTGTGGGAGTTGGAGAATGAGCCTATTTCCAAAAAAGTGGAGTGTTCCTTTAAGGATGAAGCCAGCAATTGCTAAACATGCATTTGAAAGCCTGAGGAAAATGGGTCGTTCAAGACATTGTTCAGAAGAACAGCGTACTTTGATTAAAAAGTTGATTGGAGAGGGGAAAACCTACAAAGAGGTGCAAAAACTTATAGGCTGTTCAGCTAAAATGATCTCCAATGCCTTAAAATGGAGAGCAAAACCAGAGAAACGTGGAAGAAAATGGAAGACAACCATCAAAATGGATCGAAGAATAACCAGAATGGCAAAGGCTCAGCCAATGATCACCTCCAGGATGATCAAAGACAGTCTGGAGTTACCTGTAAGTACTGTGACAGTTAGAAGACGTCTGTGTGAAGCTAATCTATTTTCAAGAAACCCCCGCAAAGTCCCTCTGTTAAAAAAAGGCATGTGCAGAAGAGGTTACAATTTGCCAAAGAACACATCAACTGGCCTAAAGAGAAATGGAGGAACATTTTGTGGACTGATGAGAGTAAAATTGTTCTTTTTGGGTCCAAGGGCCACAGGCAGTTTGTGAGACGACCCCCAAACTCTGAATTCAAGCCACAGTACACAGTGAAGACAGTGAAGCATGGTGGTGCAAGTATCATGATATGGGCATGTTTCTCCTACTATGGTGTTGGGCCTATTTATCGCATACCAGGGATCATGGATCAGTTTGCATATGTTAAAATACTTGAAGAGGTCATGTTGCCCTATGCTGAAGAGGACATGCCCTTGAAATGGTTGTTTCAACAAGAGAATGACCCCAAACACACTAGTAAACGAGCAAAGTCTTGGTTCCAAACCAACAAAATTAATGTTATGGAGTGGCCAGCCCAATCTCCGGACCTTAATCCAATCGAGAACTTGTGGGGTGATATCAAAAATGCTGTTTCTGAAGCAAAACCAAGAAATGTGAATGAATTGTGGAATGTTGTTAAAGAATCATGGAGTGGAATAACAGCTGAGAGGTGCCACAAGTTGGTTGACTCCATGCCACACAGATGTGAAGCAGTTTTAAAAAACTGTGGTCATACAACTAAATATTAGTTTAGTGATTCACAGGATTGCTAAATCCTAGAAACAAAAACGTTAGTACAAAATAGTTTTGAGTTTGTACAGTCAAAGGCAGACACTGCTATTTTTTTGAACACACCTCTTTCAACTAATTGCCCAATTGCACAGCCTTAAGAGCGTGCATATCATGAATGCTGGGTCTTGTTTGTTTTCTGAGAATCTACTGCACCTACTGGTAACTTGTTTGCCACGTAGCAATAAAAAATATACTAAAAACCTTGATTATTCTGGTTAGTCACATTGTACTGCTATTATTTTGAACAATACTGTATATATATATATATATATATATATATATATATATATATATATACATATATATATATATATATATATATATACATATATATATATATATATATATATATATATATATATATATATATATATATACATATATATATATATATATATATATATATATATATATATATATCCCAGTATTTTTGTATTTGCACTAAAATAACTCATAAGGGTGAGGTTTTTTTTTTTCAGTATTCTATAATCTTTGCTTTAATAGAGTAGTGTGTTGTTAGCTTAGCCACATGCTAATGTCAAACCCTATAGATGCACTGCTCACGTGAATTTCATGACCAAGATGGTGCAAGGTTAGAGAAATGTTGATTAATTTTGAAAAAAAATGGTTCCTTCAATGGCAGAAAGAACAAATAATTTTAGTAATGGCCAATATTTGTGTGTGCTATGCAATTTTATGCTTATTAGAGTTGTATGCTTTTAGTTTAGTAACATGCTAGATGGAATCTCTTCTGCAAGTGCTATTTGTGTTATGCTGCCTTGGTGGAGTTCCAAATCGGTCACTTATGAGGTTCCATGACCGTTTCGATGCTGCCTTAGAAGGCGACTGCCTATGTAGGCAGTAGGCAACGAGGCAGCTAGAGCCATAGTGAACTTAGCACTTGCAAGGTGTGTGTGTGTGTGTGTGTGTGTGTGTGTGTGTGTAAGAGAGAGCATGTGGTGAATGGGGACAGTGTTGGGCTAAACCTTTATTGGGTCTGTTCCATCTGTTTTGGCTCATACTCAAACCATGCAGTGCGAAGTCATGCTCGGATCTCACACATTCCTTCAGCTTTATACGCTCTACTGTGCGCTCACTATTTCCATCTTCAGAATTGCTCTCACGGAAAAGCTTTTCCAAAAATAGAGTGAAGCTCAGAGAGCTTATCGCAAAAACACAAAATTATTATGTTCAGCCTGTTTCGCTTCTGATATTTCTCACAGTGACAAACCACCTGTGCGTCACGCCTGCTTTCTCTAAATCGGTCTGAGCTCCCTCCATTTCCATTCTGATCTAGCTCTGTAGCCTAGCAAAAGCAAATCTTTTCTGCAACCCCCTACCCCTTACCTTCACCCTTTTTTTTTTTTTTTGCTGCTGCTGCAATAGCCGAACAGCAAGTGATTATAACATGGTGGAATTTGATCTCTGCGCTGTTAAGTCACATGCTGCGACTGTAATTATTCGTTCCTGAAGAGAGAGAGGCACAACAGAAGAACAGAGCACAGAAACATTCAGGACATATTCAGTTCTGGCCTGTGAGTGCAGTGTGCGTTTGGTTTCCTTCCTGGTTGAATTACAGTTGCTATCGAAATCTGGAGAGGCTTTGGGAAATGTGCCATGGAAAGATGATGTTGTTCTTCACAGGCAATGAGTTTGTTTGAGCGAGATCTGAAAAATAATGTCTTCGTGAGTTTAGATTCAATGAGGCCATTTATCTGATAATGTTGTTTACATTTTTAGCCTGCAAATGGGCACAGAGGCCTCACATTGAACGCTTTCTTGGCTCGCAGTGTGTGAGAGGCATGGTCGTAGATTTGGCCATGTGCAATGCAAAACAACTATTGAATGTACAATATAAGTATTGTATGTTTCTATGCAGTATTTATATTTTACTTGCCTTTATAACTTAAATTTACCAGTTTCTTAGGTGCTGTTTAGAATGAGTTTTTTATGCTTGGTACATTCGTTCTGGCTTGAACGACTGCAGATCTAGGTGGTGTGTGTTTTTAGTTTACATGATTTAAAATAATTTTAAACTGATTTTTTACTGTACTGTGTACTTATTTTTTACTGTTTGTTAAATCAGTAAACTCTGGTGTAAGCATTTTAATTCAATTTAAATAAAGTATATTATATAAATAAAAAACAGCACACTTAAAGTTCCTTAAAATATTTTAATAATAATAATAATAATAATAATTATATATATATATATATATATATATATATATATATATATATATATATATATATATATATATATATATATATATATATACAATATTGTCTACTTTTTCTACCTTAACTACATATTTTAACCCCCATTTGCATTACTGAAATATGAATAAGATTATTGATTATTATATGAGAAAGGAAGAAAGAAAGAAATAATGTAAATGTGCTGAAATTTGTCTTGAAAATAATGACATAAATAGCACATTACATTTTTTTCATGCAAAATATGATTTCTTATCTTTTCTCATCTCTCAGTTGTAGGTTTTAATAACTCAATAACATTTAATAACTAAATAACATTTTACATTTTGTGAGACTGACGCAAATACTCTTCCTAAACAAGAACATGTGATCATCTGCAGAGACATTTGTTTGGCTGGTAGATGAGAGAGTGCTGTGCAGGTCTGAGGCAAATTTTTGATGTGTAAATGAGGAAACGAGTAAAATGCTGTTTGAATTCTGAACCCAAGGCATTGTAAATCTTTGTTTTTTTTATGATTTCTTTGTGTCACAACATGACGACTGAAGCCAAACTGAATCTTATTGGAAACACATGGTATCCTAAAATAAGTGAAATTTGGATACTTTCAGAAAATTTGCTTCCCAGCTGTTTCACAAAGAGGAACATGTGCATAACAGAAAACAGGCATTGAAAATCTTGAAAAAAAAAAAAAAAATAGGAATTTCTGTGCATGTGTCTACTTGTGCATCTATAGAGTTTAAAATGGCTCTCTGTTAGAACAAATCAAACCCTTAGTAGGAGATGCACTGCACATATGCTTGCAAGACACAAACATTTGAGCCAATATGTGTAATGCGACAGAAAACCTCAATGCCAACAATAAATCATGCAATATACATGTTTAGTGCATTAATGCATATTTGTGTGTGATTCATAATATAAAGTGGCAATGCTATCAGGGATGTGTTGTTTTCTATAAAACTCCCTCAGAGGAACGAAACAAATAAATCAACTCCTCCACCCCCTTCTCTCATTCCCTCCATCCCACTCCAGAAACCACTGATGAAACCCAGTATTAAATGAGTGTCACAGTAACGGCTGTCATATGTGACACACAGCAGAGCAGGAAGGACAATTAATGATTTACCATTCAACTCTGAGATGAGCCAGAGGAATGTGAATGAGAGACAGAGTGTTGGAGACGTGCTGACACTCAAATAAAAAGTGTGAGATTCAGATAGATTATAGAGGATATTAAGACTAAGAGACGCTTAAAATGTAGGCCCGCAGTTTGGCGTCCGTCCTTTGGAGCACAGCGTTTTCAATAAACATTCAGCCAGCTGCAATAATATTCACAGAAATAAACACTCAGACTCGCACACACACCGGCAAACAGGCACTTCTAAATGCGATCCAATGATTTTGAGAAGTTACACGTTTACTGGCTTGCACTGATAAGGAATCGTCGATATGATCCAAGTCAATAACCCACTCATGGATGGCACCATCAATCGCTATCTTATCAGATTGTACAGTCGGGCGCAGTTTGATTTTTGGTCTCTGTCGCTCTGTGCAGAAATACTAGGCAGGCACTGTGCATTCCATTCCCAAAATGCTCCTGGAGACCAGAGGAGAGCCCTCACGTGCCGCTTCTCTAAACGGAAGGAATTCCTGAGGTATACAGACAGACAGACAATAAGAAATCAAGAGCAGGAGAGCGAGGGAGAAATATGCAGAGTCATAAGAAAACTAATCTCAGTAGCAGAGGGTGCTGTTAGTGGGGTTGTGTGTGCTGGGGGGTATTTCCTTACCCCCTCTGCTTGTTTTCAGTGGGCCAGTCTCAACACTGGGGTCTGCAGGCAGGCCTGTAGGCCTTTATTTTCCCAAAGCTGGAGCCACCGAGCTGTACAGCCTGTACAGACTTTGTGTTATTACAGAGCAGAGGCAGGAGGGGTGTTCAGCGCTGAAGCAGCACAATCCAACATCCAACCCACACTCTAATCATCTCTTACCACCCAGTGAGAAGGAGAGATTGACTGAAAAAGAGAAAGGATGCAGGCCTGTCGTGAAAATTCACGGGTCAACATTTTTATCCCACAGGCCCAATGAGGAGTCACGGGGGTCAAGGTTACTAGTTGGATGGATGAATGGATGGTGAAAAGTTGCAAATGGTCAGTGAAGATTCTGTATGGATGAATGGGCTGATCTTGGTACAGCAGGTGTCATGGGACCGCTAATGCCTGACCACCCAAAGTGCATTTTCCACATAATTCTGCAGTGTTCAGAGAATTCCTCTAATGTTCATTGGTACACATTAGTCTGGGCTGGTTTTTTAATGTTTTATATGTTTAGATTAGTCACTGAGACCATTGTATGAGGTTTCCATTGTACTTTTTTGTTCTAAAAATAAACTGATGCAAGTCTAAAAATATTTCTCAGAGCATAATTTTCAAATGTTTGTGTAATATTTTGGAAATATATACACTGAATTTCATTTATTTTTTTTACTAAAAATTAAGCTGTTGTTTCTATTGTTAACAGTTTTCTTTTTGTCTGCATCGAATGTACCGTGACCCTAAAGAGGACAAGTGGTTTGGAGAATAGATGGATGGGTGTATCCAGTAGACCCTAGTCAGGTTAGACGCCATATTGAATTTAACACGGCTGAAATGAGGCTGTGAGGGATAGGCTTACAGTCTTTTAAATGGCACACACTGTATAAAGGGTTTAGATCACATACTTTTCGCAACACACAACTTTCAAATTGTTATACAGTGTTTATTTGCTGTTAAACAACAGTACAGTCCATTGAATGCACTGTACTAGGCTACTTCTATCCTTCACTGCCTTGTTTTCAATCTAGTGAAGAATTAAATATAGCGCAACCCTGACTATTCATCTTAAAACAAATTCGGACATCTAATATCATCAGAATATAAGTGACCCGGACCACAAAACCAGTCATGAGTAGCACGTGTATTTAGCAATAGCCAACAATGCACTATATGGGTCAAAATTATCGTTTTTTCTTTTATGCCAAAAATCATTAGGATATTAAGTAAAGATCATGTTCCATTATGATATTTTGTAAATTTCCTGCCATAAATATATTAATATATAATAAACTTAATTTTAGTAATAGGCTATGCATTGCTAAGAACTTACTTTGGACAACTTTAAAGGCAATTTTCTCAATATTTAGATTATTTGGCACCCTCAGATTCTAGATTTTCAAATAGTTGTATCTCGACCAAATATTGCCCTATCCTAACAAAAGCTTCATTCAGCTTTCAGAATCTCCATTTCAAGAAATTGACCCTTATGACTGGTTTTGTGGTCCAGGGAATATTGAATTGTTACTTTATTTGTTTATAAGTGAAATTGTAGTTGTTCTTGAGCTGTTGTTTCAGCAGTTACAGTTTTTGTTTTTGTTTTTGTTTTTGACTATTGGGGCATCCAAGCAGTTGAATGTGCTCATTTGTATTAGCCTTCATAAATTCATAGTAGGCTATTTTTGATGTACATGACATGTTGGTCACATTACCTTGGCGGCGTCAACAGGTGTTAACCCGCTACCTTTTTCAGCTTTCCAAATGCCTGTAAATGACAATAATGACCGGTCTAAAAGCCCTCGCAAGATTTCCCTGTTTTCCACCCACGTCTCTTGTGTTGAATGATTTCATTAAGGATGCGCGCGGTCCCTTAAGACCGAGACCGGTGACTACATAATTCATACCGGGGGGAGTGACTTAGTGCCCGTGCTTTTCCTGCCTGTATAAAACCTGAAGTTCCACTTAAACTCACTTACAGATGGAGAGACCCAGCCGCTTCGTTCACAGTCTAGTCAAACCGACGTGACAGCAGCATAAACCAAAGCGCCGCTACTTTCCCAAGGCATATGTTGAAAGCTCAGGCTTTAGTGTAATCATCAATCCAGGTGAGGTGATCTGACGCACCGTTTTTCCACGCATCTACCCCTTCAGCGCTTCGGCTCCATGACGGGACTGTGTGCGCTCTGCCTGACCGCGCTGCTCGCAGCTTTCGTCCGGCGGGCAGCAAGCGTCAGCCCAGTGGTCCGCTGCGAGCCATGTGACGACGGGGCGATGGTGCTGTGTAAACCGCTGCCCCAGGACTGCGCCGAGCCGGTAAAGGAGCCGGGCTGCGGGTGCTGCATGACTTGCCCGCTAACCGAGGGCCAGGCGTGCGGAGTGTACACAGGGCGCTGCGGTACCGGGCTGAGCTGTCAACATCGCCCCGGGGAGAGCAAACCTCTGCAGGCTCTGCTGGAGGGACGGGGCGTATGTGCGAAGGCACCGGACAAAAAGCCCAGCGGCAATCCATCGCACGGACACGGTAAGCGCGCACGGTTTGTCTGTAAATAACGCACAGCCGTCATTTCACCGCTCAGCGTGTGCGTCTGTTAGTGTACTGTATGCGCAGTGTGCTATTTATTCAGTGACTTTAATGGGGGCAGAATTTGTGTGAGTGAAATTTAAACTTTTTGTCACATATCTGCGATTTGTTTAATAAATTTGATAAATAATGACCGGACTTGCGTTTCGGAGATGTTGGGTCCGATACACACTCGAGCAGCATACTGTTGCTATGGTTACCTCTTAAGGCTAAGGAGATTTATTCAGTGCATTCTGACTAATTTGTAATCTAACTTTTTTGGTTACTGAAACGTTGTTATACATATAAGTAGGTGTATAAACACACTGTATACACATACTTTCTTTCAACAACAAAAAAAAGTTGGTCTTAGCTGGTCCCCAAGCTTGGTTGGGCTAATATATTGGATAAAAATGATAAAGACCAGCATATCTAGACTGGGAAACCAGGTAGGACCAGTAAACTATTTTAGGATTTTTTTTTTCAGCAGTGAAGCCTCAATTAGTGGTGTCAGACACCCAAACCCCCCATAATTTACAGCCTGTGTATGTGTGGTGTCTTAAACATCCCATCAAACGCTATCCACACTGTTGGGCGTATGGCTTGTGTGTTCAATTGTGTATCAGTGTGAGTTTACTCTGCTGTGCGTAACATGGTTTATATGTTCACAGGTTAAATATGCTGCAGGTCTTTCTCGCTCTGTGGGGTGGGGACTTTTTCACTGACTTTTCATAAGATGCAGCACATACCACAGCACTTCACTGCACTCATGCCACAATATAGACATTAGCATCTCTAAACAGTTTTTTTTAGGGTTGTGGGTTACTCCAGATAAACAAGATAAGCTGCCCGTGTTGACATCCTGATATGTATTTTCTGCATGACAACACATTCTGCTTGTGTTTTTAAGGCATTACGCTGGTAATACATCCCAACAGGTTATTTTCTACCTGACGAGATATTGTATTTTTAAACATGACTACTGGTAGGTCATCCTGAGCAGGTAGGTCAGAGTTTCAGAACACCGGCATGACGCAGCAACCTCCGGTAACAGGCAGTCGTCATGAAGTCCAGCCACCGAGAGACGGCCCCACACTACCGCCGTTGTTCTCGAGGTTCAGTGCTACAGCAGCCTCTCTATGCCGTTTTATGTGTGTGGTGTGTATGTGTGTGTGAGAGAGAGAGCCAGAGATGGAGAGAGAAACAGCTCTGTGTATCTGTGTGTGTGCACTAAAATTTGGCTTCACCAACCCAATCGTTAAGAATGCCACATTCGTTTATATATAGTCTCTGCAGAAGAGCAGAGATCACCGTTTTGTGAATGATGCTCTCTAGCTGTTTACTGGTTCAGGAACTCCGTGCTCTCCATTGACAGGGTCAAGAAACAAGCGAAATGGAAATGATTGGCACAGGATTTCTAACAAAGTCATTTCCTTGCGGGCGAGCTGAGAATAGATCCAGCGGCACCTGTGTCAAAGGTTTTATTGTGCATAACTTAGTACGCATTTATTAGCTTGCACCTAGCCAACACATTCATCCTAGTGAATTCCTTGAGAGAGGAAAGGCTGCGGACCCGCACAACCAAAATAAGTAGCGTTCTTGGTCATAACTGACGTCAAGCTGGCCGACTGAATTTGTTTTTACCCTCTCTAGTTATTTGACAGAGCCGCTGTGGTGTGTTGAAGCAATCAACCATGACATTGTCACACACACAAAGGCTATTGTTAGGACCCAGAGTCACTTTTAAAAAGCAGTTTGGGGGCGCCAACTGTTTTACAGTAGTGCCTTACCTCATGTTTTCTCCCTTCGCTGCCCTTTCATTTGAGCCCATGCTGCTTTTCAGTGCTTCTTTCCCATCATACCACACTTTATGGTAATTACACACTCTGGCCAACCAGAGAGCAGGGCTCCATTGCCATGGTGTGCGTGGCTCCACCCCAAGGCTCTGCCACACATGAATTATGATATTTTTTCAGGGCTTGATTGGTCTGGTAGCAGTGTGGCCCAGCGTGATTCTGGGTGGGAACGGTGGCGGAGCAAGAGGAATGAAAGATCATGAGGTTATGAGTTATGACGTTGTTTGTGCGTATGCAGTTATATACTTAATCGTGCAGATTTCTCAGAAGAGGCGGATTCATTCTCGTCCCAAGCCTTGGTAGTGAAATTCACCTGCCTTGTGCCCAGTCACTCATTTTTACTTTTGAGAAGAAAAACTGTGTGTCTGTTTCACCCTCTCATTCACGTTCTACCCAGAATGATAAATTGTTTGCTCATTTGGGATTGAACAAATAGTGAGGTTGAGTGACTCAAAATGGGCCACTAGGTGCTGGAAAAAGGCATAAAAAGTTCTAAAAGTTTACATTGGGGTTAAATATTGATGTTTTTCAAGTTCCTGAATTAGATAGCCCTCCATTCTCTTCCTCTGTCCTGGATTTGTTTATGTGGAAGGCACGGTCGGTCATACAAGGGAAGCAGGCATCGACATGTCGCACGTGTTATTAGCCGTCATTATATGCGATCATTACAATTGCTTACCTTGTTCGAGTTGTTATGTTGCAGAAGTTGCTGTTGATGTTGATGTTGTTGTTGTTGTTGTTGTTATGTCATCGTCAATGAAGGCATAGCTTAATTCTGGTTTGGAGAGCAGCTTCCATGGCTACAGAGGAGTGTTTGGTGTGCCACAAGTACGCACTTACTCACATACACACACATGGAAAATCTGTTTTCACTTAACTCTTCCACTCTGCAGAATCCTGTCCACTATCTCTACAGTTCTTAGATCTTGTGCACCTTCATCTATCTCTCGATGCTAGTCCTGTTCCACCACCCTCTCTTCCAGTCTTTCTCTCTCACTTTCCATATTTAATAGCCCATTTTGTTTGTCTTTCTTTCTAAATATCTCTTTCTCTTCTGCTCCAGCTGTTTATTAGTCTCTCATTCCTGCGAGAGCTCTGCTTTGTTTTGTACGGCCAGAGACTGAATATTTATTCAACAGACAAGAGCTGTAAAACCCCAAGAGGACAGCATGTTTAAACAATGCCATAATTCATCTTCACCCAGTGCTCTCGCCAGGCATTTGTTGAAGCTGACAAATGCACTTCTCGCTGGACCCTTTACTGGTCAACTGCTTTTGCTTGCATTTGAGAAATTACCATGCAGTTAGTAAAAACAGAAACTAGAGTGCAATTTGGGACATCGTGTCTCAAGTGCTTGCATTTTGTCCACAGTAAATGGCTGCTCAAAGGCACATTTAAAAGAGTGATGAAGTTGTCCTGCGAAATCTGTGCTGGCGACGAGTTCTCTACATTTAGCTTATTGGCAAAGGTTTTCTTATCAAAACGACATACAAGAGCAAATATTTTGTCTGGGGAAATAAAAGGGAATTTGCTTCAACATCTACTTACTGTATATACTTACTGTATACTGTATAGTATCAAGCCCCTACGTTATCTAGAGATATCTAAGAATGTTCGTGCTGCTCTTTTCCATAAAAGGAAAATTGGTGACTGGACATGGTCATGCTTCAAAAAGCCACCATAAAAGTAGTATATATGGCTTTTGTGCATAAAAAGGCATACAAATGTTTTCTGGGAGGAACAAAACCACTTTTAACTTGTTATTCACTTTCTAATCCTCTTCATGTTTCTGCACATTCCAACTTTGCACCTTTATGATAAGTAGGAACCAATGGAATTTGTGTATGGTGTCAAGCGTGCTATGCTTTATAAAGAAGTTCTTTCATACCGAAACATTACACAAAGTGTTGTTGCATTTTTTTGACAGCCACTGGTTACCTTCCACTTTCATTGTAAGAGCAGCCTTATCATTTTCCACAATAAGTTACAAAATACTTCTTGTTTTTAATGACATGAGGATGAGTAGATGATGACAGAGGTTGAACTTTTCTCATAATGGATCTAGTAGTTAAAAGTAAATAATAATTAAGTGAAATAGGGATGTTGATACAAATGCACTAATAATACATCTAAATGTTATTTAGTAGGATAAGTATAGGGTTCGCGTATTGAGGAATGGTGTGGGATGAGAGGAAAGGACATTTAGACCACAATGAAACCAAATTTGCATTGAATAGATTTTGTGAGCACCCACAGCAAAGCTTCAGCTGGGCACAGAGAGGAAAGCATGTGATGTTTGTTGGTTAGACCATCCTATCGGACCATGTTAGTTGAAGGCAGTCAAACGCTCCCTCCTGTAGCCGTATTTGGTTTCTGGGTTTCGGGTCAGGTGGTCTGTCCTCTGCTTATAACGATTGTAACTTGGTGCACTATAAATACTCTCACTCCTCCGCCTCCCCATCCCCCTTTCTATATCTCTTTCTCTTCTGCTACTTTTTTTCTCTGTCTTTCTGATGAGCTTTTACACTTTCTATTGTTAATGCTTGCTTGTAAAAGCAAGTAAAAAAGCTTATTCTGGTGGAGAAGAGTCTTAGAATAGAGCTGTTCAGTCTGTAGTCCTAAAAGCTGGAAGAGAATTAGCATTTTCTAGCCATGGGTTCCCTCTGGAATTTCCAATGGTTTTTTAGAATAGCGGTTTTTCGATTTATGAGTGAAATAAGGCCTGTGGTAAACATTACTTGCAGAGACTTTCACATTTTGTTCTACTCCATAAATTACACAGTCATAGCTCAAAACTGAATTTGGAAGCTTCTGAGTTTTTCAGAAGTAAATGTTGCTAAATACTGACTACAAGTACCACAGGGTTGACGAATCGGACAACAATTGTAGCAAATTTTTAATAAAGCATTTTAAATAAACACAACAACTTCACAATTCTGGTTTTAGGTAGGACTCAATAAGTCTTTTCAAGTAGTGTTAGCCACATTGAACATTACTCATAAATTGAAAACCACTATGCTAAAACCCCAACCCATAAGAAATTCCCAGGGAACCGATGGCGAAATAGCCATCATGACTGGCCTACAAATTGATGTCATCAGTGATCTACTCTATATGCTAATAGATTTTTAGGATTATGCTATTCCAGGGCTGTCCAATTCTTGAGGGCCTCTATCATGCAGAGTTTAGACCAGTCCTCATTAAACACACTTAAACCAGCTCATTAAGGTCTTCTAGAAGCTTCTAGACAAGTGTGTTGAGGCAGGTTAGAGCTAAACTCTGCAGGACACTGGCCCTCCAGGAGCAGGATTGGACCCCCTGTGCTATTCTGTTTAATGTGAAAAGATGCAGTTGTACGAATGCTGCTTTTGTTAATAGTCAGATTGTAAATATATATTAAAGGGGTCATTGGATGCAAAATTCACTTTACAAGTTGTTTGAACATAAATGTGTGTTGGAACTTTGTGTACACATCCATCCTATAATGATAAAAATCCACCAATCCATTATTATTATTATTTTTTTTAAATTCCTATTTTAAAATCCCCTTTCTCAATCAGGCTGTTCTGAGATCTCTGTCAGAATGACGTAGTTCTGCACAGGCCACTCCCACGATAGTTGATTGACAAGGCCGACTTACCTTAGACCCGCCCTGAATGAGCTGAGAGCTGTTTGCCATTGTGTCGACTCCGGTGCAGGGGAAGACAAAATGTCTCAGATTAAGCGATTGAGGCGTTCTGTTGTTGGATGTAATAATGAATATAGCAGTTGTTGTTTACTGCTGATATCTGAGCTGCAGAAAACGCAGTGGATTATGTTTGTTTTTGACGGGAATGCGCCCCCTGATCTGCCTAAATGTCCTATGTTTGTGCGAATCATTTGTGATCCAGCTTCATCTACAGAAGAAGTTAATATAAGGGTTTTTAATGAATCTTTGCAAATCGCATTTCTTAATAATGTGCTAATTAGCAAGTTTCACGATGAATGTGGCTAAAGTAAACAGTCCCTCAGAGAGGGGCGAGGTCAGCAGAGCTCATTAACATTTAAAGGAAAATGCTACAAAACGACTTGCTCTGACAAGAGCTGTTTTTGACAGGTTTAAAAAGGTATTTTTTTATACTACCATGGAGAAATTTTAACCAAACTATGTTACAGACTTTTCATTAAGACCATAAAGAATCATATCAACTTGTGGAAAATGGGCATCCCATGACCCCTTTAATACACTTATGTTTTGATTCAGATAACCCTGAAGAGGAAGGAGAGGAACATATCTCCAATGGTACCAGGGCAACAGGCGCCGGGGGAGCTGAGACAGTCCAGGACACAACAATTGTTTCCGGAGACACGCAGGGAGGGCCGAGGACGGCAATAGAGCCCATAGATTCTATGTCACACCCCAAAGAGGAGATGATCAAAAGAGATCAATTCAAGAAAAGTCAGACCTTTAAAGGGGAACCAGTTTCCAGTGGGGTTCATACAGATATTCACAACTTCAGTGTGGAGTCAAAGAGAGAAACTGAATATGTAAGCATGCACTGTTCTTCCGCCAACATGCATTTTTAAGACAAAGCATGTATTGGAGTGGAGTACATTCTATTCCCATTCTACTTGTTTGCATATCCAACCTCCTCACATGTTTGCAAGTAGGATATTTCCTGTAATTCTGCATTCTCTCTGTGTGTACAGGGCCCGTGTCGTCGGGAGATGGAGAGTGTTATGAAGATTTTAAAGATCTCAAATGTGCTGAACCCAAGAGGCTTCCGCATTCCAAACTGCGACCAAAAGGGTTTCTACAAGAAAAAACAGGTAATTACCTTTTACCCGAGTGCCTTGACTTTTCTTTTGCAGATGCTTTTTATTTAAAGTCACTTACTTTGCACCAATTACAGGGCCTATCCCCCATGTGGCTAAGTACCTTGCTCAAGGGGGAAATAGGCATCCTATTTTTAGACCATCCTTACCTGGGATCAAACATGCAACCTTTGTGTAATCAGCCCAAATTCTCAAACTATTATTCTACCACCATCCGTGTACAAGACGATAAGTAACTGTCATGGCAACTGTCACAACAGTATTGGAAAAGCGGGTGGGGGCCTATTTGTATGTGCATGCTGGTTCTTGAAAGTATCTGTTGTTTCCTCAACTGACGGGGTGCATGAGCGAGTCTGAACAAAGTGGTTGGTGGGGGCAAATGCAATTCTCGGAAATTTGTGAGTCACCCGCAACCCCCTATTAAGAACATGCGTCAAAAGGCCTTGTCTGGATGGCCCTAATGAGTTTGGGTGAATTTGGAAAACCTCTCTGACAGATACCCCAGTGACCCCAAAGGCCTAATGACAACACTGGAGAGACAGAGATGGAAATGTTTCAGAAAGAGGATGAGATTTAGAAACAGTGTGAAAAACGCGTTGCTTAGGAGCTGCATCATGCTGAAACTACAGAGTATGAGGTCTACCCTGATATGCACACATATGCCCACACATGCTTAATAGCATATGGTTCCATTGAACATGTAACCCATTGAAGGGACCCTGGGTTTATGGAGAAAATAGGCCATGCTCTAGGGCTAAGATCTCAGAGTGAAGAGAAAGTGATAAGTTCAGGTCTCAAGAAACATGTTCTGCAAACCCTTAAGGGGAAAGACAAGGGTCTTGCAGATGGTTTGCATGAGTATCTAAGAGAGATTCATAGTGGCACCTGTATCAAATAAAGTTTTGGAGACCGTTTTCTTTCTCCAACAGTAAGTAGGTGCAAATCTGGCTTTGACATTTTCCAATCCTGTTCCTGCCCTCTGTCCATGATTATCCTATGTCCATTTAAAATCCATGTTTGAAAGAAAGGACAGTGACAAGTTAACAATTCAACTAATCAATCTCTAGTGGTTTTACAGCGCCAGCAAAAGACAAACCGTATACGTGAGGGCAAACAACATAAATTCAAACCATGCCACATCCTTTCCTGTATCTGGCTTGCACAAATATAGTCTAGTTTGTTTTGTAAAATCAAACCCCTATGCTTGGATCTCTGGTAATAGTAGAAGAACATCTGTATGACAGGCTGTGTCCACACATGATGAAGATCAAGCTGATCAGATTCCCCTCCGACTGACTCCAGCTGAAATTTCTTTGCTTCCATCGTGGTGATTTAAGCCGAAGCCTAAATCTTGGTCGACCCTAAGATCACAGTCATTCATTTTTATTTTGGCATCAAAAACAAACATGCACAAACTCCTGTGCATACATACTCACACAAGTGAACTGTAGATGTCCTGAATGCCTGGGGGTCCCTACACTCCCCGGAATAAGATCTGTAATGGGAGCGTTTGTATATGTATGTGGGGGTATGTGTGTCTGAAGGCCATTCCTGGGGAGAGCAGAGTCCAATCCGTGCTAATTTTAGCCTTGATTATATGAATTGGCTCAGTGTGTTAGCGGAGGCCAGGCATGCCGGCCCCAGCACCGCCAACCCCCCTCTACCCTTCCCAATCCAGACACATCTCTCACCCAGGTTACTGTACTCCTGCGCTAGGCTGGAGCATTGCACGCCCCCCTGATCTACTGGCTTTCTTTGCTCTCCCAGGGCCAGGCAGTCCACTTAAGCCCTCACGCTGAATAGGATCTCAGTGATGCGGGGTGAGAGACTAGACTAGGCCAGGCATGCTGGGAATGATCCAGGGTGCACACGCTTCCACTCCAACACCAATACACAGATATGGTCACCCATGCACCAAACACACACAGTACAAATATTTCAAACTGCACTTTGCAAAGACACAGGCTTTTCCAGGATAGGTATTCTCGGACTATCAGTTCCCTCTGATTCTGACTCGGAGACTCTGTTGATATATATTCATACTTGTTATTTGTCTAGTCTCTGTGCTTGCAGTTGCACCAAAATTACTATATAATGATGATGTACTCCAGGGGCAGCTTCTATCCCAAACGGCGTACTACCTAACAGACACAAACACACATGCACACACTGCTCGTATAGTCTGGCAAAGAAGACAACCACCATTCTAATTCACATGCAGTTGTTGCATTCACATATTGTGTATGTGTGTGTGTGTGTTTTATGAGTCTGTGTTTACCCTGTGGCTGCTTTTAATGCCCTTCCGCCTTCCTGCTGCCCATAAGGGCATCATTATGGGCCAACGTTGACTGAGGCTTGCTTTGTGACACACACACACATACACACACACACATATATATATATATATATACAGTTACACAGACATGTATACACATAGTCTCTTTCTTCCTCTTTTACTTAGATATACATTCACAACAACACAGGTCTGTTGTGTTGCAACCTCCAGAAATCGCCATGCTGACAGGGGTGTACCCCGCACCCTACTAATGCCATTCTGTCTTTCTCTGATACAGACACATACACACATATATGTGTAGACATGTGGTAATCAATCATCATTCATGCCACTATGCGTTTTGAGGGTATATACAGTATTGTAATATGTAATGTACTTGACACTCTGGTCATATGGAACTGGACATTCACTATGTTGTTATGTGGAGCAAGATTTGGGACTAATTAGATTTCACTCGGGGGCAGCAAATAAATAGAAATTGTGCGTTCAACAAATACTCTTGTTGCTCATTGCGTCAGTTGAGAAAATAAACATTGATTTACATTAAAAATATCACTTTTATTGTCTGTTTATGACACTGCGGTACAATGAAATACCTAGATTTAGTCATTATTAGTCCCCCTTACATCAAACAGAAAGCATCCTGTGTGCCTGTACAGTCTGAATGGAACATTCTCATAATACATAGCAGCTCAGTACTGAGTAGTTTCCTGCAGGGCTTAATTTGTGCCGGAACAAGCAGGATCCGGATCCACCTCCTCTGGAATTGGATCCAGCACCTATTTTAGTGGATCCCCCACCTTATACGCCCCTGCAAGAAATTGATGCAATGACCATATGTTTGATGAATAAGCAAGTATAATATTAATGTGGTCGAAAACTTGCAATATTAAAAAAGTACAAAAGGTAACCGTAATTCATTAATTATTAGGAAAGGCATTTTTATATCTAATGTACGTTTATAAGCAAGATTGTGACGCACGTTTTTAATTTATTTCATACCATTTATTTATTCCAGTCCTAGTTCCGGGACTTCATAATTTAAAAATTAAGCACTGGCTTCCTGTACACTCATTCTTTCTCTTTTGTTCAGACACAGACAAACTCATAACCAAACAAATGAAAAGTCTAGTGATATGTTACTTATTTAGTCAAATACAAATATTTGTTATAGCAAAAACATCAAGTGGGTGTGGAGACAATTGAAATTGAAAGGATGAGTGTAGCATTTGAAGCAACCCCTTGTAGAGGCCAGGTTTCATTCCCAGACTGCTCTTGTTCTGCTTGAGGTATTTTAATTTGGTACTCTTTCAATAAAACCGCTTTTGATCTCTTTCTCTCTCTCTCTCTCTCTCTCTCTGACTCATCCACTCCTTCTTCACACAATGTCTATTTATCTTTCTTTCATTCTTTCTTTCTTGTTTGTTACCTCCTTATTTTCCCTTGTGTCTGAAAGAATAGATTTTCACTAATGAATGTACCACATGAGGATGTGTGTGTGTGTGTGTCGGTGTGTGTCGGTGTGTGTCGGTGGGTGTGCGTGTTTGTTTGTGTGTGTATGTGTGTGTTTGTTTTGCCTGTGTAGTATAATAAGCTCCAGATGACTTTGAGTCTATGCCAGTTTCCTAAAATAGTCCTAGAAGCCCTTTAACCGTCCATGGCAAATATTTTAGCTTGGTCAAATTTAACTTCTCACTTTCAACTGTTTTTATGAACACAAAATCTCAGTTTCATCAACAGCAGGCTGACAGAGACATTTAAGCCTCTCGTAAAAGCAAAACTTGGTTGTATGTGTATGTTTGTGAATTTTTATATTCACAAGTTCTCAAAACTTGCATGTAAATAATCAGCAAATGCAAACACAGGAAGTACGCATTGCAGATCATTTTACAGTACTGTGTGTGTGTGTGTGTGTGTGTGTGTGTGTGTGTGTGTGTGTGTGTGTGTGTGTGTGTGTGTGTGTGTGTGTGTACACCTTGTTCGTTAAAGGTGCCATAGGTGATTGTCTTCAGAAACATTTTTTGTTATTCTGGTTGAAAGTCTCTTCACATCCTGATAGCAATCATTAAGTTAGGTGGTCTAAATGCATTTATATAATTCTGAGGAAGGTGTAGGACCAATAAATGTTTGTCCAATTGAAATGCTCAGTCCGAGCGTTTTAATTGTCTTTCCTACCTGCCTGTCAACGTATGTATTAGCATACCTCTGCGCACCCTGTTCGTGCAGACAGGATACGTCATCGGTGTGTTCACGCACGCTGTGCAGACAGAGCCAGAATGGCAGGCAAACATCAACAACCCGATCTTCCTTCCTGGTATTGTAGTACTTTTACTAACTGTGCTGCAAAGTTTTCTCATGGGTGAATGACACATGATGTAGCCCAGCGCTGTTCCCAGTTCCAGTCCTCGCGCCCCCGCTCTGCATATTTTGCATGTCTCGCTTAGTTAACACACTCGGTTCAGATGACCAGCTCGTTAGAAGAGAGCTCCGTGCATGAACTGTGTTCCGATTGTAAATAAATACAATTTAAATTCAGGTCTGGCACACTTTAATGCCCTTTGTATGGAACATAAACGCAGAATCATGGCGGAATATCTGGTGTTGTCCACTTCGCAGGGCACTTATGACTTACGGTCGAACAGAACAACCGTCGGACGTGATAAGATACATATGAAATGTGCAGAGCGGGAAGGGCGCGAGGACTGTAATTGGAAACCATTGATGTAGCCTATTGTAGTAATTTATGTTGTCTCTGGCTGCTCTTTGAGCGTATGTGCGTTCAGGTGGCGTGGCTTTGGACGGCGATTGCAGGGAGGGTGGGACATTCGCTTTCAGTGCTATCAGGCTAAAGTTAGCATTTTCCGAGATCTCCTACTGCACCTTTAAATTCCCCTGAACCACAGAAGACAGTTTGTTTGATGCACTGATTTTTCTATTTCTCATAAACACATAAACACTCTCACTGTGAGTGGCAGGCATGCATTCTTCCAACTTAGATGTGATGTTTGACTTGCACATGTCTCCAACTCACTGCCAAAGGAGAGAAAGACAAGCACGAGACAAATAACTACAGCCATGAGATAGGCTTAAGCATGTTTTGATATTCAACGTGACATTCGTTCTTAGTTTTTGTAATGGTAAAACATTTAAAGTTATTGCCTATTCATTTTTTAAAGATTTTAAAATTTTAGATAACTGTTTAGTAAAACTAATAGGCCTACAATCAGGCTGAGGGATCCATATTAGATAGCACATACACGGACATGCTCATCGCAACATGTTGTAGCTAATCAAAAGAGCTTTTCTTAACTAGCTTTTGCTAGTGCTAAGCTAGTAGACTAAAGCCCAAAGTATATTCAGTTTTGATGTAAATGCTTAGCATGTGTGTATTTTATCCTTGTCCAGTGTCTGCACTTTTTCTCTGCAAAAGCAATAAAATGTCTTTGTACTCACACAAGTGCTCGTCAGTGCAGGTGTCTGTTGTTGTTGATTTTTCCAGTAGTTTGTTGCTGATGTTATCTCTTCTTCTGTTGTTCTAGTGCAAGAAAAAATCAAGCGAGTACTATACTGATGATGACATATTTATGTATACATTTTCACATACATCCTAGTGTGCGTGTAAAAATGCGGAAAACAAGCTGATAGCTTTCTAACCAAAGGCTAACTAAAAACACGGGAAATGTAGCTTATGTAATGTAATGTGATATGTGAGGTATCACTTCATCATCATTGAGACATATACACTAAAACAATCTTTTATATCTTTAATTTCAGACACAGTATAATAATTTTAATGCATTAGCATGTAGCATTAGCATGCATGCACAGTTCAACACATAGCCTTTCAAAGTATACTCTATTTGATATTGTGTGTGCGGCTTTCGACACATGCACACTAGAAAGATTAATTCTTGTCCAATGTCTGTGCCTTTTCTCTGCAAAAGTTAACTGTGATAAAAATGACTATTTTTACTGATTTAAAATTGAATTGTAGATATCCTTTAATCCCCTCACACAAGCGATCATCAGTGTGCGTAGTGTTCTTATGATAAAATTTGCATCGCACACAGTACGCGTACCTTAGCATATATACGTAAAAAACAAAGTATACTTTGGGCTTATCAATTATAATTTTGTCTCAGTCTTTGCTTTTCTTTGGGGTACAAGAGGGATAGATCTTTGTGAGGGATACTGGGATTCACATAAAAATAATACTACTAAATAATTGCACCCTAAAAATTCAAATTGACACTTCCCAAAAGCCGTTGAATAATTCACACACTGAATATAAGTTAAATGGGATTTTTTTTTATATAGTTGTGCATATTTCAACAGATTTCACTTGCTCTGTCCCTCTTTTCCTTACATACTTCCCCTTAAATCCCCTCTGGCATTCCTTTACCCCAATCTCTCTCCCTCGTTCTCTCTCTGGCTCTAGCATCCGTGTTACTCTCTCTCACCTAAGTGTGATGCGATGAGAAATGTGTGTTTATGCCACTGTCTCTTCCATTTGGAGCATGTTGTCTGTTTTGCATATACCCGTCCAAATATCATATGGTTATGCATTTCTCTTCCTGTCTCACCCACTCTCTCCGCAGTGCCGTCCATCCAAAGGGCGCAGAAGAGGCTACTGCTGGTGTGTGGACAAGTATGGACAACCCATACCCGGCTATGATGGAAAGGAGAAAGTCCACTGCACTAACATGGAGACAAAGTGAAGGGAAGAGAGAGGCAGAGCGGTGGAAACAGGGAGACAAAGAGGGATATCTCCCCTGAAGAACTACATGAATACAAATTCAAAAGTGCTGTCCCAAAGCTGACCTCCCACTTGTATGCTGAGGCATGGACTCACGTGACCAGCAACTCACTTTACACTTCAGGAGAGTGGGGAGAATGAGAGGAGGAGACAGAGAGAGTGTCATGTCTTCAGTTTTGGACTGTATCCTGAGAGGGAAGTGTGAACATAGTCAAAAGTACAAGCAAATTTAAACTCCGTAACAGCACACTATGTCTGAGCATATGTTCTCTTGTGTACACGAGGGACGTTGTGTACTTGTTCCGTCTCTCTTTTCTGCTACAGCGTGTATCACTCTCTGCCAGTGGCTCTCTCTAAGTCCTACTTCCTGTTTCTGCCCTCCTGGTGTAGGGTCGTTTAAACTGGGCATGCTCAGTGGCACTAGGCGGCTCTAGCCATAGACTCCATCTGAAGCACAAGCACTTCATGCACTTTGGCCACTCCTGAACACGTACTCCAGCCTGTCACAACGGCCAACAGATAGATAAAACAATTCGACCAATTGTAAACGATTCTATACCAGGACATACTTAGATGAACGCCCGTTTTGTTTATATTATCTTACATCGGACGCAGAGCTGTTAGCTTGTGTTGTCGGGACAGCATTGATATGCTCCACGTGAGCATTATCTCACTTTCAAAACATCATGAAGCACTTTGAATATAAGATTGATGCTCCAGTTGCTGACTATCATTGTCCATCACATTTCTAAGTCTTTGCTGAAAGCATGTATTTTGTGCAACGTCTTGTTTATGGGTTTGAATGTAACTGTAAAGCTACAGTGCCCTGAATTACCGCTGCGAAATCAGTGTAGCTATGGCAGTTTGTGAAATCGATGCCTTAACAAAACCCGTGCGGAAATGTGTTGCAGGTTTTTTTGCCCTCTGTCTCTCTAAAAATCCATATCGATCACCCCAGTAGGAAAGCTACAGGCTAACATGGCGGCCATGTTGGATAACCAGGGCTAGTGTTGTTGTCTCAAAACTGACCTCCTGAGAAAAGACTTGAAAGGTGGAGGGTGCCAGAGAGGTAGCCCACACGTTAGCTTATTAGCATAGCGTCGACAAAAAGCTCACCCCTTTCCCAAACAGCTAAAGAAAAGACAAACAAAAATGTTTGGTGCTACACCTTATCTGACTTGATTATGGGGAAAGAGCATATGAGTGTGCTAAGCTATTAGCCCTTCCTTAACTTGTAATTGTGTCTTGTAAAAAAAAAAAAATGTTATATGAATCTATATTTTGTTTCAGGCCAGCTAAAGAGGCATGTGAACTTTATGCTAAAAAGATTATTTATCCAAGAAAGAAATATAAGCTGATCCAAACTATGTCTTTGAGAACAATTCAGTGACCCGTTGATTGCACAGTAGTGAAACATAGAACTCAGCATATTTTTGGGAATATAATCACTAAAGTCTTTTGTTTTTGTTTTAGGTTTGTTGTTTATCTACAGTGCGGAGTACGACGTGTCTTTTGTTAGCTTAGCAAAGATGCTGTCCTCGAATCGTTTTGTGTAAGGTTTAGTTTAAATCTTCAGGTTATGTAGGCCTTCTATGGTATGAATTAAGCTAAATCTAAGCTTAACTTTAGCTAACTTAAGCTAAACTAAGCTAAAGTAAAGTGAACGCTAAGATTCAGTAAAGCTGAGGCCAAGCGTGTGTTTCAAAGAACATCCAAGGTCAATTGTTCAAGCTAGTTGATCTTCAAGAAAGCTTGCCACCCTCATTCTGTGCAATGCCAGGGTCTCTCACCCGCAAGTCACTTTTAAAGATCCCTCCGTTCACGGGTAATTGCTTTTTTTTTTTTCAGTTAAAATTTTGATTCTTTAAAAAGCTTTTTATGTTACTAAACTAGAAATTATACAGCTATTACTTTCTTCAAGAAAGGAAATGTTTTTGTTCAAATATAATTTGTATTTAATGCCTTGTTTTTTTTTTAATAAAAAATGTAAACACTATTTTATTTACACGATGACAGACTGTAATTTCACAGCTTCTACAAAATTGAAGGGATTGTTCACCCTAAACTGAAAATTCTGTTCATTTTGTACATAGAGTGAAAGTCAGTGGAGTCCAATGTTGTTCAACTGACAAAAGCAGTTCTTCAAAATATCCTCTTCCACAAAATAAATGCAGGAAGAATGCAGGTTTGGAATGACACAAGGGTGCGTAAATGACAGATTTTTGTTATTCATGGGTGAACTATTCCTGAAGTATTCAGTTCGGATTTGTTTTTAACATTTGGAGCCCATTCGTTCATTTTAGATAAGGTGACTAGTGTCACCGTCAAGAGTTTCGAAACAATGGTTCTTTCACAGAAAGTGTATATGTTAGCTACAGTAATTTTGTCATTAGTATAACAGAGTGCCGGGGGCGATGGAGATTTAAAATCTCATGTGTGTAACGGGTCAACATCTTTGAACCGCTTCATTTCACACTCTAGCTTGAGCCCCACACAGGTCATTACTCCTTAAATCTACACACAGAGACCCCATTCACATTAGCATAGTTATTCGCTTGTCTGAGCCATGTCAGCGCAGCCAATTCTCAAAAAAGAAGCTGCGATGCCACAATTCGTGAAATGAAATCACTCATATAGATGAGGTCAAACACTCAGGAAGGTACTTTTTTTTCCCTCCTAGCTTAATTTTAGGTGTCCATAATGAATTCTAAAATTCCATGAAAATACTAATTGTAAAACCACAAACAAGGTGTTACAATTACTTCCATATTGTGTTTGTTTGCTACTAATAGAGTAATTTAGACACCCCTAATGTCAAGCAGGGCTGGATTATTTCAGTGAAGCATCTAAATTTCGTCTCCTGCGGTTTACAAAACTGAGATAAAGGTGTAAAGGGTGGTGCCATGGAGGCTGGTCCTCAGGAAAAGGGGGGAGGGGGGTACCACTGGCCGGCCAGCACAAACACAGCCCAGGTCAAAGGCACTGTAGAGAGAGAGGTGCCCGGTTCCCCAAAATACCGAGCTAAAGTTAGTCCGCCCCATTTGAGATTACCACGATAAGGACACACATATGCGTACACATACACAGTTCTGCCTGCTGGCAGTTTTAAATATAGACAAGACAGAACATAATCAAGCTTGGCAGGAGAAATCAAGAGAGAGAAATAGATTTTTTGTGCACTTTGTGGTTTTTGTTAACCAGCTTCCCATTATGTTCAGGTGTTGTTGTTTCGTCCTGACATTACTAATTGAGTTTGATTCAATCTTGCTTCATAGTTCACCGCAGGTTCTCGTCTGACCCGAGGGAGAGTTTAAATGGCTGACACTGAGGTGCTTGTAAAGATGATTTATTAAATAGTTCTTTTTTACCCACAATGACTTACAATTACAAACCATGAAAAATATATTATACACATGAGCGACTGCTTTGGAGTGAAGCAACGTCAAAATCTCTTTTCCTCATCACTTAAAAAAATAATAAATGGACCACAGTATTAGACAACACAAATATGATCGACAAATACAGTAAGACTGTAATCTCACTTTGATCATACAGACAAGCAATTTACAAAAAATAAAAATAAAAATCTTAACTTAAAAGACAGAGGTAGGAACAGGCAGTTACCCGTTTCAAAAGCTGTGAAAATCAATACTCTTGCATGTAAAAAAAAAAAAAACAGAATTGTGGGGAAAAAAGGTTCCCACTTTTTATGCCCATCTAATCTCAATAATTATAAACAAAAACAAAAAATTCATTAGTAAAATATAATAATAATAATAAAAACATATACAGTATAAAAATATGGCAATGTACGGACAGTGACAAGGAGGTTTGGTCATGCAGTGCTTTTTTCCATATCAGTCCTTTCCAACAAAGCAAGCTTGAAGGAAATTTAAGTCGAGAGACACAGTCATCTATATACAGCAAATATACAGATTTACACCATACAAAAATATGTATAAGGCATAAAGAATAAATATTCTTATCCAGATATCGAAATTAATACATTCAGTTTAAATAAATAAGTATGGGTACTTCATGAAAAATACATATTCATTTTCTTTACAGAAAAATAAATCTTTTTCTTTTTTTTTTCTTCTTTTTTTTGGTGAGTTTAGGGAGTTTTCCAATCAAAAACAGTGTACCTGAATTAAATACCACCACTAACAATAAATAAATACTAAGATATTTTGAAAAAATATAATGATAAAAATCAGTGGTATAATATGTATGTGTGTGTGAGAGAGAGAGAGAGAGAGATCAGTGGTTGAGCACTTCAGATCCCCCAGCATGTGTGTGTGTGTGTGTGTGTGTGTGTGTGTGTGTATGTGCGAGACAGATCAGTGGTTGAGTTCCTCGGGACACTCGGCATCTGCTGGCAGGTCACTTGATCCAGGAATCTTCTTCCCGTTCCAGGATGACACACACCAACACTTCCCCCTCTGACCATCCAGAGACGATTCACACTGCGGGGTGAACGAGACAGAGAGAGTGAGCGTGAGATGGGTTATTTCATTCTCTAGAAACACAAGCTTGCATGCACAGCCTAGTTCTCAGTGGAGTGTGGTTCTAACACTCGGCCATCACACATATATCATCATGTTGATGAATATCACACGTTAAGCTTTAGATACCTACACACAAACTCTCGATGTGAAATCAAGACGTTAGGTGGTTTCTGTAACACATACTTGCACACAAAACTCTTCTTCTTACCTGTTTGACTTTGTAGAGGCCGTGTTTGTCACAATTTGGAAGGTAGAATCTGGTCATTTTGTCTCCCAGTTTCTGCTGTGATTTAGTGATCTTGTCAAGGGCTGTCTGCAGTTCAATATGACAAGGACCCTAGAAAGATAAAATATAGTTATTTAAAAACATTTTTCAAATAAATTACAGTTTTTCAAACATTTATAAAAACATAAACATTTATTTGATGGTTATGAATAACACACACACACACACACACACACACACACACACACACACACATATATATATATATATATATATATATATATATATTACAATTGTTTAGGAAATTATTATTAACAAAAACTACTAATAATAATAAGTATTATTGGTTATTGTTGTTGTTGTTGCTGTTGTAATAATAATACATTTCAACTACTTTTACACGAACTACTACTAATAATGATTATTGTTATAAATATAGTTTTATTTATGATTTTAAAATAATTATGCCCATTTTTAATTTTTATTAAATAATTAATTGTTATTATTATTTACAACCTCAAGAACGGTTATTTTTGTGGCTAAATACAGTCACTTTTAAATGCAACTGCTTTGAAATATGCATCAAATTGTGCATCCCAAATCCCCATGCAGCATACGAAAAAATTCAAGAAACCTTCTACTGCCCTCTTGTGGCCGCATGTTGTACCAGAGTCACATTTTACTGAGCCTTTATGCATATCCGTAAAATTGAGGCGCTTTAGGCTCACCTGCTCCACGAGTTTCTTGCGTATTGCGTTGACTTTGGCCTTCATGCTCTCTTTTGCAGTGATGACCCGCGGGTCGAAGGGCTTGCCGTGGCCGGGCACGAAGACCGCTGAGCTGCCTTCATTCACTGCTGTTGGCCCGTTGTGTGTCTCCGGGTAATCTGAAAGAAAAGGCAAGGAGAGAATTATTGACGGGGACTTTAGTTAAAGTGATTTTCCATTTTTAATAGTCTCTTCAGAATGCTGCATACAGGTTTTAACTTTGTTTTTAAACGTTGGTGCTAACAACTAATAACTTAGTCAGAGCGCATATTTTCACCTGTCGTTGCCAAAAAAGGCGAACAGAATCGCTAGGAGACGTAACCATAACAACGGAACGTCTCTCACGCGCTTTCCGCCAGGATTCTTTTTGATCGATAAATCGATACATTGTGACAAGTCTTATCTTGTTTAGCCTATAATTTTCTTTACACATTTACATACCACAAAACCTTGTTGTTTTTTAAAGAAAGTTTTGTTGTTGTTGTTGTTGTTAAATAGCTATAATTGACGTTTGCGTCAATTTGCATTGCGCTATGAACCTCGACAGATTGCGCCCTTTTACATTTTATAGCTAATAAAGCAGATATTTATTTTGATATGAACATGTCTTTTTTAAAACTGAAATTCCGTTACAATAGTTGATCCTATTGTTCGATATATTTATTCGCTGAAGATGCATATCTAAACATCTAAAATGTCAATTGATTTGTTAACTCTGATGAAATCTCGCCAACGGTTGAATCAGCGAGATAACATGATGCAATGAACAATTACTGCAAGCTACGGTGCAGTCCTAGTAAACGCTGGTACCTGGCGTGTTGTCGCTTTGGTTCTGGTCAGGCTCGGGGGTCTCCGTGCACACCGCCTGTCCTCGGGTGAGCGCATGCAGGGGCCGGGCTTCTCCAGGTTTGGGCAAGCAGCGGAACCCCGAGCCGCAGGGCGCAGTGTAGATCCCGCACGAGTCGCCTCTCTTCAACGCGCAGGCGAGGCAGCAGCCGCAGCCCGGCTCTCGAAGCACCTCCTCACAGCCGGCATCCACCGCGGGACACTCGGCCAGCCGCTCCGGGGAGCACGGGGCGCAGCGGATAGGTTCCTGCCCAACCACTGGAGAAGCCCGGAGCCCCGGCGCTGACAGGAGTGCGCTGAATGCTGCCACCCAGAAAAAGTTCAGAAGCAGTCTGTTCATCCCAAAGCAAGGCTCAGAATAAATAGATAAATAAATAAATATCAGCTGAAGTGAATGAGGAGTTCCTCGCTGGCTTTGCGCTTTCCAAAATGACTAGCTCTCTCCGGGTCGCCTCGCGGTTTTTATACGCGCACTGGGTCCAGCTGACACGCTCATGTTTGACGCATTGGCAATATCAATGATTTCTTAAATGATCCCCCTCTGCTCCCATTGGCTGGTGGAGATCCAGTCCGAGGTGTTTCCTTGAACACAGCGCGTAAAATGCGTCACTGTCTGTGTCGGAACATAATGTGTATAATAGTGAAAACGTGCGCTTAGGCTACCCCAAAGTATCATGTCGGAAATAACAATAATAAGGCGTCTTCTCCGTAGATTCAATCCAGCAAATCGGTATTTGCAGACTAAATACTAACTGGATTCTTTATGGAATGAAACTCATTTACCTTTACATCTTTTTTTTTTTTTTTTTTTTAAATATAGATAGGCCTATTTATTATCCACAATGTACTTCTCGTTAGAAATTCTTGAAAATGGAAAACAAAACGTTAATAAGATTTCATTTAAAATATATATTTTTTGTTTATTTGTTTGATTAAACACTACATTAAATATGATATTTTTGTCCTCATACATGAATGCAAATGCACTGTTAGAAACCTGATGGTCTTACTGAGCAAAACCAGGCAGTAAAGTAATAATTGTATTGTATTGTATTGTAATAATGAATTTGAACATATTTGAGCTATATTCATACACCTCATACATGTATCATTCATTCATTACAACAAAAAGTGAAAGTAGGCCTATTTCTAGCTCTTTCCAAAACTAATTTTCCATGCAGCTTTGATAGACTGGAGAACACTATTCATGTTCATGTTGTGGGTTTACTGAAGCTGAAGAATTAATTAATGCAATTTGTGATTAATTTTAGGACAGGCTGAACAAAGCTCCTCACTCATTAAGTTCCCTCTTGAAAACCCTTATACAACCAATTTCTAATTCCAAATTGTCGCGTCCCGTTCCTTTGGTCTGGGATTCATTTTGACGCGTTTATTTGGCGCAGTGATGAGATGATAGACCGCGCGCTCCTACATCTCTGTGGCACCGCGTGCACTCGCATCGTGGTACGTGACCTCCCTCAGGTCAGGACGGGACCCCGTTTTAGACAGCCACCGCTATTGTCATTGCCCTTTTTCTTGAGATAATAATAGACGCGCGGGAAAAAGACATGACCAGCTACACGTCTCCTCCTCTCCTCGACGCGCGTCGCGAGGCCTTTTGTCGTGGTTTCTCCACGGAGTTTATGAATGGGCTACAGGATCTAACACTCAGCTGGGAAAAGGGTGTTTTAATAATGTGTAAACCGCGGGGCTCTCAAATGTCTCTGAGGGGAGTTTTGTGAGATCACATGATCCACGCAATTGTCTTTCGGAGTTGCATCATTTTTTTTTAATTCAGCGCGTGGAGAGTTTCTCTGGGTGTCACGTGATAGAGTTGTCCGTTCACGCGCGTGTGGAAGCTCGCGTATCTGCTGACGGAGATAAAGAGGCACGCGCGTCATACCGGTAACAGTACTCTACTCCTCTAACAAAAACCTCAGGCATGAATGCCAAGAATTCATTTAGAATTAATAACCTGAAAGTGTACATGTTGCCAGACTATATAGGAGCTTATTAGAGTGTCAAAACATAGTTTTCTACAAAGTCTTCAGTTGTTATTAAGCCATTAAAACCACATTAAAATAATACGTATAAACGAATAACAAATAAATACTTATAGCATCTCCTTCACACACACACACAAAAGTTGGAGTGAATTTTTAATTCAATTACAGGGAAAAAAATATATATTTGTGACAATGCCACCCTCAAGTCACATCATGTTCTTTCTTTATCATGCAATAACCATGCAAACGTTTCTCATGATAGACACTAATGTCTACTTCTCAATGGTCAGACACTGATTTGGAAGTGCTTTATCACTGAGGGCGCAGAGATATTTTTGCTTAAGTGAGTCCCAGATAAAAGAAAAAAAAGACACATTTGCTCATCTGTGATGTAGCAATTTTTGGTACTCAATTATTAATAATAATGCATTTTAAAATATAATTAATTCCTGTGATGCAAAGCTGATTTTTCAGCACCATTAGGCTACTCCAGTCTTCAATGTCACATGATCCTTCAGAAATCATTCTGATTTGCTGCTCAAGAAACATTTCTTATTATTATCAATGTTGAAAACAGAAAGATGATAGAAGTTAAATGAAGAGCATTCATTTGAAATAGAAATCTCTTGTAACATTTAAAAATTTCTTTACTGTCACTTTTGACAGTTGCATGCAATGATTTTTGATAAAAGAAGACCAAGCAAAAATAAATAAATAAATAAAAAAATTAAAAAAAAACTTTGTGATCTGAGAAAACAATTTTTGTCAACGTTAATGAAAATATCTCAAAAAAGCTACTTTTTTATGATAAAATTTCAATGTGAGACCTTAGGGCTTCCATATGAGTTACAAATAGTTACACCCCTTTTTTGGTTTTAGTTTATTTGTTCTTTATTAATCCACGTCACCACCAGTAAACTTGCTATATATTTGTTTTTGTTTTTTTGTTTGCTGACGTTCCTAAATCTTTAAGAAAAATACATTTCCAGCCGCCGGAAAGAGCTGGGGTTATGTTTACAGTGCATGTAACTTAAACAAGAGTGCACTTGTGCATGTCACTAAATAGCAAGTGGTGTTTCTGCCGTAGTATGACAGGTGTTAGTTTTATTGTCCAGCAGAAGCTATGTACATTAATGTTTCCATTCACGGTAGGGCTTCTATGTTTGTGTTTTCAACTCAAATGAGACAAAACAAACCAGTCAGACATTTAGCTTGAAAAAATGTAACCCTCTTGAGGCAGTAAAATCATGAAAACATCAGTTCAGTGTCCTTAAATAACCATCAGCATGGAGTACCCCCACTCCTCCCCCAACAAGCCCACCTTTATTAACAGCCTAGTCAAATGACCTTGTTTTTCCGAATAAAAGAATGTGGAAGTGTGTTAAGCCTTGTGGGAGTACTGACAGAATATCCTCAGACTCTTGAATTTGGTTTTCTATGACAAGCTTAATGAAGTAAATCCGTTGTTAAAGAGAGCCATGTTGTCTCGAGGATCTAGGGAGGCTGGTGTCACTAATGTTTTCATAACTTTGACATCAAAGAGTCTGAAAAAAAAAGTTATCAAAATAGTGTCATTTAGGGTCAGGGCCAGACCCACTTTGAAAGAGGGAGAAACAACATGCACACACAATGACATCAGCAGATCCAACATAAACAGCAGGATATAAAAGGTCATGTGCATTGCAAAAGCTCTCATGTTTAACTCCAAAAGAGCCGTCAAAGACGACAAAAACATTCAGAATGACACAGGAGAATTAATGATTGAATAACAGAAGTGCAGATCACTCGCATAAGCATTTGCCTTTAAATCATGACCACTCTCTGAATTTACATTTTAAAAAGTCATATATATATATATATATATATATATATATATATATAGCAATGTAAAATATCCACTTCCATACAAGACTGTAAACCTGCAGCTTTAGCGTTTGTCATGCTGTGACATGTTGTTCATCTATTGATCGTACATCTTGATGCGTTACGAATTCGCAGGTCAGAGTTCACTAAACCTAAACTATGAAATGCATAGAAATTCACCTGAGCTTGTGTTTCAGTCTCCCGTTTTGACATACATGTAAATGAAAGTCAGCGTAACAAAAGTTTAGTGTGACCTAATGTTAGTGTCTTAAGCTTCATTTGCCACAGAGTGTCCAAATTATGATGCTTGGATGCAGCAGACTTTTTTTTAGTCTTTGCCTTTGTAATGGCCATGATTCTCTTTTTTATGATCAAGGGATGAAAATGTTGCTGGTTCGCATGATGGCAGGTTAGCCCCTACTGGTAGATTTTGTAATTACAACATCTTGACCCACAACATGCAATATATATTGCTTACATTTCATATATATAGTATAGTAAATATAGTAGATTTTTATTGGTAGTCGATTTGCTTTTGGAGGCCTATGAAAGCATAAATTAATTTTTTTTTTTTTTTGTGTTTGTTGACTCACATCATAGCTCAGGATAGTCGCTAGCGAAGGGCTTGGGATTTTCTGATTTCTATCAGCCATTAAATGTTGTCATGACATCATGCCATTGTAGTCACATGAAATGTATGGCTTGCGTGATTGGCTTAAAAAGTTCTGTGGTCCCAAAAATCGAATTGCATACTTCCAGGAGATCCTGGACTAGTAAAACCTCCATTGAGCTGAATAAGTATGCTAATGGCAAGCTTTCTCCAGGTGCAGGCTTTAGTTGTCCAACCAAGGCTTGTTGGAAAAATGTTCCTGTAGTGATATTTCTGCTAAATATATTCTTGCATGTGACTTTCAAAGTTAATATCCAGTGAGTGGTGCTAAAAGTGTGTTCAGTTTTATAACCTGAATTCCGGAAATTAAATTCTGTTTTTTAAATTTGAATAAAATGAAAACTAAAAGAATTTAAAATCACATGAGCGAATATTTTATTCGCAACAGAACATAGATAACATAACAAATGTTTAAAATGAGAAATGTTACAATTTTATGCACGAATTGAGCTCATTTCAAATTTGATGCCTGCTACAGGTCTCAAAATAGTTGGGACGGGGGCATGTTTACCATGGTGTAGCTTCTCCTCTTCTTTTCAAAACAGTGTGAAGACGTCTGGGCACCGAGGTTATGAGTTTCTGGAGTTTTGGTTTTGGAATTTGGTCCCATTCTTGCCTGATATAGGTTTCCAGCCGCTGAAGAGTTTGTGGTCGTCTTTGATGTATTTTTCTTTTCATGATGCATGATGCGCCAAATGTTCTCTTTAGGTGAAAGATCTGGACTGCAGTCAGGTCAATTCAGCACCCTGACTCTTCTACTACGAAGCCATGCTGTTGTAATAGCTGCAGTATGTGGTTTTGCATTGTCCTGCTGAAATACACAAGGCCTTCCCTGAAATAGACATCATCTGAAGGGCAGCATATGTTGCTCTAAAATCTTTATATACCTTTCAGCATTCATAGTGCCTTCCAAAACATGCAAGCTGCCCATACCGTATGCACTTATGCAACCACATACCATCAGAGATGCTGGCTTTTGAACTGAACGCTGATAACACGCTGGAAGGTCTCCCTCCTCTTTAGCCCGGAGGACACGGCGTCCATGATTTCCAACAAGAATGTCAAATTTGGACTCGTCTGACCATAGAACACTTTTCCACTTTGAAACAGTCCATTTTAAATGAGCCTTGGCCCACAGGACATGATGGTGCTTCTGGACCATGTTCACATATGGCTTCCTTTTTACATAATAAAGCTTTAGTTGGCATCTGCAGATGGCACGGCTTATTGTGTTTACTGACAGTGGTTTCTGGAGGTATTCCTGGGCCCATTTAGTAATGTCAATGACAGAATCATGCCGATGAGGGATGCAGTGTTGTCTGAGGGCATCCAACTAAGGTCTTCGGCCTTGTCCCTTAAGCACAGAGATTTCTCCAGTTTCTCTGAATCTTTTGATAATGTTATGCTCTGTACATGATGAGATTTGCAAAGCCTTTGCAATTTGATCTTGAGAAACGTTGTTTTTAAAGTATTCCACAATCTTTTTACACAGATTGGAGAGCCTCTGCCCATCTTTACTTCTGAGAGACTCTGCCTCTCTAAGACATCCCTTTTATGTTACAGACCTGATGTCAATTAACTTAATTAGTTGCTAAATGTTCTCCCAGCTGAATCTTTTTAAAATCTCTTGCTTTTTCAGCCCTTCGTTGCCCCCGTGCCAACTTTTTTGAGACCTGTAGCAGGCATCAAATTTGAAATTAGCTCATTTAGTGGATAAAAGTGTAAAATATCTCCGTTTAAACATTTATGTTGTCTATGTTCTATTGTGAATAAAATATTGGTTCATGTGATTTGAAAGTCTTTTAGTTTTCATTTTATTCAAATTTAAAAAGCAACCCAACATTTCCAGAATTTAGGTTGCATCCAAAGCAGATGAAGATGAATCTGGCAACATTTTATTAAATTGGTTATTGTACATTAAACGGCAGTCTGGAAATTAAATGTCCAGTGAGTAATGCTAAAATCTTAATGTTCTATGGTGTTTGAAAATAATGCACCACCTACACTAAACCCTAAACTTAACCGCTAGTAAACTCGCTCAGGAGCTCACCTGGTTCTTGCTCTGGTCGGTTATGTGATTCCAACATTAAAATGGATTAGTTTTTCCAATCATAGTTTGTACTATGATAAAAGTGTCTTGAGATCATAACAAAGTAATGTGCAAGGAGCTGAGTGAAAAAATATTTTTTTATTAATAAGTACTCTGCCCCATCATCATAATTTTTGTAAAAAGGAATAAAAGTAGTTGTTTACAGCAACCAGTGCTCATTTCAGTTGGAAACTGCAGCGAATTTTAAGTACAGTACATTTGTATTTTTGGAGTTTTGCAAAAATGTAAGTAGAGACACTTTTTCCAATGATGTGTTTATCTCTTTAGTTCCAGTGCATTACAATGGTATTTAAAAAAGAAAAAGAAAGATGATACTGCAGATTGAGAATCAACAATTCTGTTTCACCTGATTGTGTGACATGATAAACTGCAGCTCTATCTGTTCTATATATAGTATTCCATGTGCACTCTACTGGAGAGGTTAAGTAAGGTAATGTGAGTGAAAACATTTTTCCCATTCCTGCTCCTTAAAAGCATGATTGTGGAATGTTCTTAAGGGTCAGGCATGGCTAGGGATGATAATCTAGTGCATCTTAAATCCTTCCAGATGTCTGTGAAAAAACACACATATGAAGAGATCTATCAGTTTAGTACATACAGTACGTACCAGCCAAAATGAAATGTGAGATGAAAGAAGTGACACACATACTCAAGCTCACGTGTACACACACACAGTCCGTCACACACTTGCCACCTTTCACCCACACACTGCAAAAAAAATGGCTTATTTTAATTAGTATTTTTTGTCTTGTTTCTAGTGAAAATATCTAAAAATTCTTAAATCGAGATACTTTTACTAGATAAGCAAAATGACTTAAGATATTTAGTCTTGTTTCCGGAATTAAATTAAGTGCATTTTGCTTAAAACAAGTAAAACGATCTTCCAGTGGGATAAGTAAAATATAAGAGTAATTTAGTTTTTTTCCCCCCTGGAAACAAGACTAAATATCTTAAGTCATGTTGCTTATCTAGGAAAAGTATTTTGATTTAAGAATTTTTACAGATATTTTCACTAGAAACAAGACAACAATACTAAGTAACATAAGCCATTTTTTGCAGTGCATTGTCCACCAAGAGTTGAATGAAATGTTTGCTGGTTATGAATACATGACTTTGGATCAGAAATATCATAGATGATTGTGGGTGTGACCACACATGTTTGTTGTTTAAAGAAGCAGCTTCTCCGGTGCCAGATCTCCTGTCACAGCGTGCATTTCCATCAATTCTCATGCAAGCCTTTATTCCTGAGATGTACACACACATATAGGATGACTCTTGCCTCGCTGGACCCGAAGAATTTTCTTTCGTTCTCAGTGGTTAATGTTACATACACCATGTACTTGAGGAAATCGTTGTGGTCTGTAAGTGAACGCCAGTTTGACTCCATTATCAGCTCTGATGTAGTGTGTGTTTATAGTTATGTGTGCATAATGCATAGAAGTCAAAGTGTCAAAATGATTTTATATGTGTGTGTGTGGGAAAACTTTCTCGTATGTGCTCTCATGCGCAGGCCTCCATTGTGTGTGGCTTCCTCTGGCTCGTCTCTCCAGCCAGCATGGAAATGGCCAAATGAGAGGTGTTTATTTGGTCAACGGTAAAGTCCAGGCATATCTAACACTCATTTATATACATACACTCACACATAAAGTCTCTTCATCTGTGTCAGTTCAAGCTGGGACATCCCACATTTCTTGGATTAAGCAAACGTGATTGTGTCTTCCCCTTTAACACCAGAGATGGACAGGTTTTTTGCAGATGTTGTAATGCTAGATTAACACTTGACTTGTTTTCCATCTGTTACAGATCACTTGTTAAACCTGACACAATTTAAGTAACCTGCAGTACAGTACAATGATGTTGCCACGTCAGAGTCGAGCCACTCCTGCAAGATGCAAGTTTCATGACGCAGGCCAAACGTAATCTGCAGATATACAGTTGGGGTTGGTAAGATTTTTTTCATGTTTATAAAAGAAGTCTGTAATGATCATCAGGGCTGCATTTATTTGAAAAATACAAAAATATAGGAAAATATTTCCTATTATCAATGTTGAAAATAGTTGTGCTGCTATAATATTTTTTATAAATGTGTTTACTGTCACTTTTGAATTTAATGCATCATTGCATCTTTCAAAAAAAATGTTTTAGCATTTCTGCAGCGTTTTTTTTTTTTTTTAGCAAATCTGAGCATTTCTGTGACTATTAAATTAATAGCAAGAAGAAAAAGTTGGCAAACCAGAGCTTCAAATAAATATAATAAATAAATAATAATTTAATGCATGTTCTTGGCAACAGTGAAATTATTAAATTAGCCAAAATATTCCCCTTTTTTTGTTTATTTATTTATTTATTTTAGAAATCTGTGGTGTTTATTGGAATTTGATACCATGTCAGTCTGCTCATTGTATTACATATCTGTCCCACATTTTACAGTCTTTCACTATTATTGTTTGGTATAAAAAAAACACAGTTAAATTTAAAAAAGTAACCTTTCAACAAAGTAATTTTTGACACTAATTTCACCACTTATAAAAATACCTCCTCCCTCCTGTTAGAAAGCTCTGACTACAGCATAAAGAATGCCATTTCTTCACATTTACTGCCGTGATCCTCATAAAACATTCCATTTCAGTGACAATGACCTCTTGTGCCACATAGTTCTTTGATTATTCTTGATCACCTGCCTCAGTAAAATCTTACAACTAAAAGTCTTATAGCTAATACTTAAATGTAATTATTATACTGGTGAGTCATGCTTTTTGTTGGTGGCAGTAAAGTGGATTGATGATCTGCCAAAATCCCATTACATTGCGACCTGCTGTGCAGAACTCATCGTATTCTGAAATGAATGGTGGAGTCTGTTTCGCTGCTATTTTGGTGTCTTTCAATGTTGCCAAGTTTGAGCTAGTTAATCCATGCAACTGAGTTTCATTGTTTGAGAGTGTGATTGATGATGCAGATTGCGCTTTCGGAGACATCGCTGAAAGCCTTCATTGAATTTTTGAGGGCAAACTGGAACGCGTGGCACGTTTCATAAAAAGAGTACAAGGCTCATGAAAAATTAAAAGAAGTAGATGAAAAGAAAAAGGTTTTATTTTTAACAAATGGTCTGTGAAAAGAGGTGTGTGTGTGTGTGTGTGTGTGTGAGAGAGAGAGAGAGAGAGAGAGAGAGAGAGAGAGTTTCTATTTTTTCTTGGTTATGCAAATATTAAGGGAACATTCAGTTGTATTATTTTGCAAACATTATGGGAATGTTACTTTAATTATTACTTTTAGTTTTCTCTGCACATTCTAACCTTGTAGTAACAAGTTAGACATACAACCAACTAACATTTAAGGGGAAAAAAACGGTTCTATGAATGTTTAAATAGTGTTTTTGTGATAATATTTTGAAAACTTTATTAGAGCAGATAACCTTTAATAAACTTTCTATAAATGTTACTATGGAAGAAGGGTTGTTAATAACTTTCATAGAACTTGCCAGAATGTAAGTCAAAGTTCCGAGTTACAAAAATTTGCAATAATTTGTCCAAATTATTACCCTGATTTGTGATTTTTTTTTTTTCAAAATAAAATAAAATAAAATGGTTTTGAGATATTGAGATTCAAAGTGTTTGCATTCCATATACTTTTTACATAACCTTTTTGTTTTCTATATAAAAATTCCTAAAATGTACATAACTAAAAAAAAAAAAAAAAAAAAATCAGATAATGTAAATAAGTCACAGAATAAGAATATGTGCATAACTCAATTTTGACAAAAATGTCAGATAGAATGTCATAGTTTTTTTGATAGATTGGTAACAGGTTTGCAAAATTTAGCCTAAATTGAGCTTTTGACGTTTGAACTTATGTTCTTTCTTATTGACAATAAGAAAATTTAAATTTTCCATACATTTAAGAAAAAACATTTGTTTGAATATCAGTAACTTTTCTAGCAGGGTTGAAGTGTTTAAAATGTTTAAAACTAGCTACTTTTCATGGCTGAGTTAATTTTATATTAGGTAAATGTTTATCAACATATCAACTAGCATCATATGAAACTCGTGTATTATGCAAAGAACATCTGTTCAGCATTTCAACAGTGATTCATCTGAACCCTAATTACACAATCAGTGCTTGACAATTTTATTTGTGTTTTATGATCTTAAAATAGAGCATGCCGTACCTTGCGTAAACTCAAAATACAACACACTTTCATCAGTGCACACAAACCATCACAAATCCAGTCTTTGAGACCACCGCTGGATCCTCTCATCAGATGTGCTGTCTGCGCTAAACAGCCTTGTACTGTATGCCTGAAAGCTGTTGTGGAAGTGTTTTGTCGCGATTGTTCAGTTGGCTAAATCAAAGTGGAAATTGATCATTAGCCCCACGCTGATCTGAGGCCATCCTATCCAATCAAGTAGCTGCATCGTCGTGATCTCAACAGCAGATGGGTTTGAAGTGTGCAAGCTGATGACCTGTTACCGCTGCTGTTTATCTTGGTATGTCAGCCATAAAAAAAGTCATGAGTCATTTCCTCCCCGCAGGTAATAAACACTCCTACGCCTTACTCATCAGCATGTCCACAGAATACACACACATCTTCATTTAGCAGGAAACGTTTACAGTTTCCAGTAAGAGGGGACCGACGGTTAAAAGGGGGAAAAGACAAGTTCTGGCAAGGCGCTTGATGGGAGGGAAAATGGGAGTGAGCGAGAGCATCTTCGTATGAAAGTCATTGTGAGTGCTGATGTGCTGGAGGGCAGAGATTATCATTTGAGAGATGAGGAAAGGAATGGGCTTGGTTAAGAACTGGAAAAGCAAGCCCAGGCCTGATCTGACACCTCTACAGTATGTGAGCTACAGGACAGGCTGGAGATTTTCCATAAGCAAAGCTCCTTGTTAACTCACAATGGGTTCAGTAGGCTGGGCTGATCATTCCATTGCGTTCACTCCTGCGTAGGGGCGCAGGCAATTCAACAGGGATAGTTTGCACACACACACACACACACACACACACACACACACACACAAAAGATACTCTGTCATCATTTTCTCACCCTCATTCAGTTTCAAACCTGTATCATTTTCTTTCTTCCACAGAACACTCATCAAGTTCTTATATGTATAAGCGAGAGAAGACATGACCGAAAGAAAAATAAACACTTTCTAATAATAGAATTGTTTATAGTGTAAAATGTGTTTGTGCAGCAACGTTTTGGCAGAGACATCAATTTTGTGTTTTGCAAAGTTTGCTGCTTCAGTATTTGTAGATTATTTTTTACACGTTTCTATGGTTTACTGAAAAACAATGATAAGCATATCGTAAGTTTTAAAGGCTTTTATTGGCAAAACAATATAATGAGTCAATATTTACAGTGTTGACCCATGTTCTTCATAACCTCTGCAGCCTCTGGGAGTTGCCTGGCCACGGATCCAAAATTTCAATGTAATGATCTTCAAGCCACTTCTTTATCATCATGCTGGAAAATGCACAGATCATCACTAAATTGCTCATGGATCGTTGGAAGAAGTCGCTCTTGCGGGACGTTTTGAAACCATTCTTTATTTATGGCAATGTTTTTGGGCAGAATTATGATAAATTATGAGAATATGAGAATCTTACATATGAGAATTATGAGAAAGCCCACTCCTTTGGTTGAAAAGCAACCCCACACATGGATGATCTCAGGATGCTTCACTGTAGGCACAACGCAGGACTCATGGTAGCTTTCAGCTGTTCTTCTCCGAACAATCCATTTTCCAGATGTCCCAAACAATCGGAAGGGAGCTTCATCAGAGAAAATGACTTTGCACCAGTCTTCTGCTGTTCAATCCTTGTACTTCCTGCAGAATTTCAATCTGTCCTCGACATTTTCTTGGAAAGAAGTGGCTTCTTTCCTGCCCTTCTTGACACCAAGCCATTGTCCAAAAGTCTTGGCCTCACTGCTCTCACACCAACCTGCTGCCGTTCCTGAGCAAGCTCTGCTCTGGTGGTGACACGATTCTGTAGCTGACTCCACAGGAGGAGATGTCCTGGCACATGCTGGACACTCTGGGACGTCCTGAAGACTTCTTCACTGCAGTCAAACCTCTCTCCTTGAAGTTCTGGATGATCCGGTAAATGGTTCTTTCAGGCGCAATATTCTTTGCCAAACAAGAACACAATGATTGGAAGCGCTTCTTCCTTCCTTTTATAGCAATCAGTCTGCTCTTGCAATCTAATTAATATGATTTTACCTGACTAGTACTCATTCACACTTTTACATGTGCTGCTGATATGTCAATTAATGTTTGCTGGTCATTTTGTCAGGATCCAAAAAAATATATATATATATATTTTTTGTGTGTGTGTGTGTGTGTGCGTGTATGTGAAAAGTTCTTCTTTTTTTGGCCTATAAAGCTTTTAGCAATTATTTAAATTGCATCTGATCACTCTACACAATAATCTAGAAACAATGTGAATGAACACCACAACAGCTTAAGCAGCAAACTTTGCAAAACACAAAATTTATGTCATTGCCAAAACTTTTGGCCATGACTGTAGTGCTTTAAGGGATAGTTCAGTCAAAAATGAAAATTCTGCCATCATTTATGCACCCTCAAGTTGTTCCAAACCTGCATGAGTTCCTTTCTTCTCTTGAGAATAAAATATATTGAAGAATAAACAAAAAGTTGATGGTAGCCATTGCTTTCCGTGTTGTGGAAGAAAATTCTATGACAGTCAATGGCTACCGTCAACTTACACACACTATTCAAAATTTCCTGTTGTGTTCAACAGAAGAACAACTTTAGGTTTAGAACAACTTGAAGGTATGTAAATTATAAAATTTTCATTTTGTGTGAACTATTCTTTTATGTTGTGCAATTTAACTTATGTTCAAATCCTGGGACCTCATTTATAAAAACGCTCAAGTTTATAAAAACGGTCTTTGTCTTGGAAAAGTGCCTGCGTCAGGTTCTAAGCAGGCAGACGCACTTCTCCTCGTGGCAGAGTCTGTGGGAATGAGGAAGTCAAACATTTCTCGTCGCTCACCATTCTCAAGTAAAGGATTTGAACATTGACAGGTTCCTTATTATATGCTAATGATATTAATTGCTAATGACATATACAAGGCGGAGATCTGACACCACTCACCTGCGCACAATTCAAGGTCATTTGTGATTTATAGATTTTACATCTGGAAGAGAGGCATTGCATGTTTTTTGTGCATACATTAATTTCTCTGAATCACATGTATGCACATTTGAGAAATGATCTTAGATCAGATGTTGGAGGGTTTATCATTTGACCCCTGGTATATACACAACCATTCACATTTTCAGATTTTTTTATAAATGAAAACTTTTATCCAGCAAGGATGCATTACGTTGAACAAAATTTATAATGCTACAAATTATTTTATTTTTAAATTTATAATGCTTTTTTTTTTTTACGACTGAAAAAATGTATTACAGTTGCCACAAAAAATATTAAGCAACACAATTGTTTTCATGTGACACTTAAATGCTTAAAATTCAGCCATCACAGGATTCAATTACATTTCAATATACATTCATATATTAAATCACAATAAAATATATTAAATGCTTTGCATTGCATTCAATCAAATAAATGCAGCCTTGCATGGTGAGCATAAGAGACTTCTTTCAAAAACATTAAAAAATTTTACCAAACCCAAACTTTTGAATTAAGCAAAATGTGAAACTTGACAGCCGTGAGCATCATGCAAATTTATTGAATGAAAAAGAGACATTTTGTTTGACTGAATAAGTTATACAATTTTAGAGAGACATGAGGGTGGTAGATAATGACTAGATTTTTCATTTACATACAACCGAATAAGTGTTCTGTATCCATAAAAACCTTTATGTGACAAACAGACCAAAAAGTAATTTCTTGCTGGAAATCTTTCAAATCTCATTCATGTTCATTCAAATATAGCATGCCAAGATTGCATTAGGTGGTGTGACTTATTTTTGGTGTAGAATGATGTTGAGTAAATAACTGCAAAACTATAATTTCCAAAAGGAATAATTCACACAAAAATGAAAATTCTGTCATTAATTACTGACCCTCATGTCGTTCCAAACCCGTAAGACCTTTGTTCATCTTCGGAACACAAATTAAGATATTTTTGATGAAATCCGAGAACTTTCTGACCCTGCATAGACAGCAATGGAACTATCACATTCAAAGCCCAGAAGAGTAGTAAAGACATCGTTAAAATAGTCCATGTGATATCAGTGGTTCAAATGTAATGTTATGAAGCTACGAGAATATTTTTTGTGTGCAAATAACACTTTATTCAACAATTTCTTCTCTTCCATGTCAGTCTTCACGTTCACGAGAGTACCATGATACATGCATTCCTCTGCTTGTAAACAAGGTGCAGCGCATCCGGGTTCTACATCAGAACGCCGGCTCCTGCGTCAGCAGCACCACACGCATGCACCGTCGTACTTTTGTGAACAGGCGTCGAAGACTGACATGCAAGAGAAGAAATTGTTCAATAAAGTTTTCTTTGCACACAAAAAGTATTCTCGTAGCTTCATAGCATTGCGGTTGAACCACTGATGTCACATGGAGTATTTTAACAATGTCTTTACTACTTTTCTGGGCCTTGAACGTGTCAGTTACATTGCTGTCTGTGCAGGGTCAGATCAAAAATACCTTAATTTGTGTTTAGAAGATGAACGAAGGTCTTACGGTTTTGGAACGACATGAGGGGGGTAATTAATGACAGAATTTTCATTTTTGAGTGAACTATCCCTTAAAAGTGAAATTCATTTTGCAGTCATATGTCTATTTAGGCAAGGCAGAGTCAAGTTGACACTATGTAAAGTTAAGAGTGACATTTGAGTGAAGGTCATGCTGAAAGGTCCATCCATCCTGACACCCTGATGTGATTGTGTATATGTAAGTTGTCTCTCATAAATAACATTTGCAAGTTGTATCCGGCGGTACGATGTGTCACATCCTGTCTATTTGCTGCTTACACATGCCAACCTGATAAGACTTCTTTGTTTTCCCCTGCTCCCCAAAATGCTTCGGAACGGGCACATCCTGTATATGAAAAAATGCAGCTCCCGGTCGGAAAGCCGTGGAAGTATGCAGAAAAGAGAAGTGGGACAATAGGCCGGATCTACGGCAGTTCCTAAAGCCTCGATGTTCTGAAGCACTGCTGTTTATTTCACACATTAATCTAATGCAAATACCCAGGCAGGAACACAGTCTTTTGTGGGAGAGGAAACTGGTTTTCCATCAGTCTCAATAAAATAAAATGAAAAATATAATTAAAAAGAAGACATGACTTTTGTGGGAGAGGAAACTGGTTCATCAGAAACGTCGGTCTTCAAACTCAACAAAATAAAATAAAATGTGAAGACATGGACTTTTGTGGAACAGGAAACATTTCCATAAGTTTCTGTAAAATAAATGAAAAATAAAATATTATTAGATTAAATAATAAAAAAGAACACATGTACATTTGTGGGAGAGGAAACTAATTTTCAATCAGTCTAATCTTAACTCATCTCAATAAAATAAAATTTAAAAAAAAAAAGAAGAAAAAAAGATTAAAATAGAAAGACATGGACTCTTCTGGAAGAGGAAACTGGTTTTCCATCGGTCTCTGTAAAATAAAATCTTATTAAAAAGTTAAATTAAATAATAAAAAGGAGACATGTATTTTTTGTGGTAGAGGAAACTGCTTTTCAATCAGCCTAGTCTCAACAAAACAAAAAACAAAATGTACTTTTGTGGGAGAGGAAACTGGAACAGTCTCAACTCAACAAAAAATTAAATATATTTAAAAAAAAAAAAAAACAACAACAACATGAGAGGTTCTGAATCTTCCTTGTTTGCCCCATTTGTTTTTCTCGAGTTATACAATGTCAGAATTCCCAGGTCATTCACTCTCACAATCAATCCATAGATTGACGTCTCCTTATTCAAGGTCAAGGCCATGGCCACGACAACATAACCGCTGCAAACATCACACAGAAGCCTCGCGTCATCTCTCATTGTTATTTTATTCCCGAACAGTGCAAACACAAGTATAAAAGATCTCAATATGAAATTTACATTCACATAGAACCAATCGCAATAAATACATTGCAACCCCAAAAATAGCACAAATATTACAAATCATCAATAAAATACTCTTTTCGTTTACTCTACAATATATTTAATACGTACAATAATTTTGACCCGTATCAAATATGAAAATATCTAATCGACATGAAAATCTATTCTATGATTTTACTGTGCACACTTTATGCATTAAAGTTAATATATCATTAATGTTCATAACAGCAGTAAGTTAGGCCACTGTAGTCAAAATAGATCATATTAAGCCATATCAAATAGAACCATTTAGCTGTTTGGCTACATTTGTTGGATCATAGAATCTGAAATATTCAGTGATACGATAAGCATTTTGGCATTTGGCATTCATATTCATTAAAGAAAAAACTAAAATCTATATATATGAAACTCGAATGAACAGCTCCTTACTTTACGTTAATAAATATGCGGAATTCCGTACATGGCAAATGAAGCTAAATGCAGCGAAAAATAGAATCAGAGAAAGCATTCCTGAATACATTGCTTAACATGAATTAAACGTTGAAAAATAAAAAGGAATAGCCCATTTGCGAGTTGGTATTGAGTCCCACGTGGTTCGATCAGTCTGTATGAGAGTAAAGTTTGAAATGGAACCAAATGCACACAATGTCGCAATGTTGCGCTAGAAAATAACACAGTTTGATATGTTGGTAACTGTATGTGTTGGCACATATTCAAAGAAATACACTTTCTCCAACAGACCCTGGATAAAAAGGCAGTCACTTCAAGAGCTCGACAAGGCGCCAATGCTACAAAACTCCCAGAAAGCTTTCCCCACAGCACCACGCACGGACCAGGTAAGCGGATACGCCGTCAGCTAACGAAAAAAAAAAAAAGATGGTTCGTTTCATCAAGGCCATTATTCTGGGCTCATGCAGTGCTACTAAAGCATGTTTCGCAACATATCTTTGACACTTTTCACCCTTGTTGTGTTTTTGCAGTAGGCATGCATTAGAGACACAAATCAGTTATTAAATAGAGCGACTTGACAGAATTACGGCATGCTGAGAGGGACATGCAGAACGGCATGCTTGAAGCCAAACTTCTTTCGCTAGGCATCATGGGAAATCTATCAAAGATACAGTAATAGCACAGAAAGAAAACCAAAACATCGTTCTGAAATCCAAAATGAGGCTCGTGAGGCTTTCCAAACCGAGAGCAGGTTTGAGACGTTCGCATGCTCTGAAACAGATGCACTAAAATCCAGATGTTTAACCTAAGATCTAGAGAGCACATGACACATCCAGCACTAAAATATCATGCGTGTTTAACCGCGTGGTAAAGATCGTTCCGCAAGCACAGTGAGAGATGCTACCGCTGATAGGAGAATCTGAAAGCGAAGTGCCACCACCGACAAAATAGATGTGGAATAAATGTGTATTAAACCATTTGATCACATAATTTGGTTGCTTTTTGTGAATAGTATTATCAGTGACAGCCTCGATTGTGCTGGATTCTCAATTGTATCAATATTTCACATCCTCGACGCTTACTAAACGCAATGGGATCAGTTGTCATGTTATTACTGGAAAGGATATCCCAGAGGGCAAAGGGCAGCAGCAAGTGCATACAGATGTTTTGTCCAAGCACCAAATGCGTACACACATCACATACAGGAAAACTGTGCTGATTCAACCCACGCAAAGTTAAACATTTACCCACGTCACAGACCCGACCGACTTTCTGTAAATGATTACAAAACAGGATAGCGTTAGCATTCGCTAGTAAATCATTGCAGTCTCTGATTCACTGCGGTTGTTTAGCATTTCTGCCTCTCTCTCTCTCTGCAACCGCAGACGAGTGCTTGAAACCCCGAAGAGCTGGGAATAACTTTGCTATCAGGTCTGTAAACCAGTGACGTGTTCTTCATGTAAACAATTTATCTGAAGCAAATCTCAATATGAGCAACCAGCTTTTCCTTTGTCTTGGTGGGAAAAACCCAACACGTGTTCCGTCGTCTCAGAAACTGGCCTGACTCAGTCTCGTACAAAATACAGCGCTGTTTTAAACAAAACGTTTGGTCCTCACATGTTCAAAATATTCATCGCCGTGGCATCTCTTGACATTTTCAGATGCAAGATAACACAGACGCACACACACATACACACACACGGTGGGTACATCTCCACGGCTGGTGTGAAGCTGCCTTTTGCAGTAGATCGCATGCTCCTGTTTAGGAGACCCTGATATCCTGTTGGTCGGGGAAGACTCATTAAAACACACGCATACGTGCACACAGAAAGACATACATGCATGCGTGACGGGGGAGGGCCTTTCTCGGTTTGGCACGTTTGAATGTGCAAAGACTGTCTCGTCTCTCCTCGTTTTTCATCTCGCTTCCTACCTTGTGCTAGGTTTCCCTCCCTGCCTCTGAATTACTAATGCATCGATTGATCACCGTAGAACCCGTCTTCTTGGCGATCACACCTCCATCTCCATGTCGACAGATACAGAGGGCAGGTACAGAATGCTGTTGTTTGGGGTGCTAACGTGCCCTACGGAGTGACTTTTCACCCCATAGGTGCTGACAGCGGGCGCTGATCCCAGTTTGGTCCGGATGCAGGGGCTCGACCCACACTCGGGGCTCTTGGATCGCGTGTGCTGCGTGCCTTGCGCAGTCCGGCCTTCCAGAAAGTAGGTGAGCATTTGACCTTTGCCCTTCACGCTGACCTGGCCGCGACACTGGAAGTGATAATAACTGGAGAGTAGGCGGAAGACGTCCTCGGTAACCTGGGATGAAGAGGACAATGATGTAAGATTTGTTTGGAGTGGTGTGCTGGTTTGTTTAAACGATGGTTTGTTTGTTTTACCTGTATTTTTCCCTGAACTCCAGTGCTGTCCATTCTGCTGGCGACGTTGACTGTGTTTCCCCAGATGTCATACTGAGGCCTGCGAGCCCCAATTACACCAGCAACTACTGGTCCCATGTTGATACCTGATCAACAAAAATGATTAAGTAATCAGATTTAACGTCCCTGCATCTGTGATTTAACATCCCTGCATATTGTGAAATATTATATATATATATATATATATATATATATATATATATATATATATATATATATATATATATATATATATATATATATATATATATATATATATATATATATATATATATATATATATATATATATATATATATATATATACACACACACACAGTCATGGCCAAAAATATTGGCACCTTTGCAATTCTGTCAGAAAATTGTTGTAGTTGCAAATGTTTACCATGAATGAGTTTCTTACACCGCTCTACTGGAATTTTGGACCGCTCTTCTTTTACAAACTGCTCCAGGTCATTCAGATTTGAAGGACGCCTTCTCAAAACAGCAGTTGGGAGATCTCTCCACAGGTGTTCTATGAGATTCAGATCTGGACTCATTGCTGGCCATTTCAGAACTCACCAGCGCTTTGTTTGTAACCATTTCTGAGTGCTTTTTGAAGTGTTTCAGGTCATTGTTCTGCTGGAAGACCCATGACCTCTGGTGGAGACGCTGCTTTCTGACACTGGCCATTAATTCTTTGGTAATCATCAGATTTCATGATACCGTTCACACAGTCAAGGCATCCAGTGCCAGAAGCAGCAGAGCAACCCCAAAACATCTTTGAACCTCCACCATGTTTGACTGTAGGGACTGTGTTCTTTTCTTTGAAGGCCTCATTTCTTTTTCTGTAAACAGTGCCATGATATCCTTTACCAAAAAGCTCTAATTTTGTCTCATCTGTCCACAGTACGTTCTCCCAGAAGGATTGTGGTTTTGACACATAAGTTTAGGCAAACTCCAGTCTTGCTTTTGTCAGTCTTGCTTTCCTTTGTGTCAGCAGTGGTGTCCTCCTGGGTCTCCTACCAATTCATTCAGATGGTGACGGATAGTGCGAGCTGACACTGTTGTACCCTGTGTCTGCATATCAGCTTGAATTTGTTTGGAAGTTAATCAGGGTTCTTTATCCACCATTCGAACAATACTTTGTTGTAATTTTTCATTAATTTTGCTCTTTCGTCCACGTCCAGGGAGGTTAGCTACAGTGCCGTGGGCTGTAAACCTCTTAATGATATTGCGCACAGTGGACACAGGAACATTACGATCTCTGGAGATGGACTTGTAGCCTTGAGATTGTCCAAGTTTTTCCACAATTTTTTCTCTCAAATCCACAGACAACTCTTTACACTTCTTTCTTTTCTCCATGCTCAGTGTGACACACAACACAAAGGTTGAGTCAACTTTTCTCCATTTTAACTGGTTGCAAGTGTGATTACTATATTGCCCACACCTGTTACTTACCACAGGTGTGTCTAAATACAATATACAGGAGCATCACATGCTTGAAAAGCAATTATTTCTTACAATTTTGACAAGGTGCCAATAATTTTGTTCTTCTCTGTTTTTTTGTGTTGTTGCAGTGCAAAAAAAAAAAAATACAAATAAGCATGTGGATAACAATACATTTGCAATTGGAACAATTTTCTTAGAGAAGTGCTGCATTTTCTGACAGAATTGCAAGGGTGCCGATATTTTTGGCCATGACTGTATATATATATATATATATATATATACACACACACATATATACACACACACACACACACACACACACACACACACACACACACACACACACACACACAGTCAAACCTAAATTTATTCAGACACCTTCAACATTTCTCACATTATCACCGTTTATTCGCTATAGTTTAGAAAACGGTAATAAGATATGACAAGAACTCAGACTTAAACTGTTTCAGAACAAATTCATCTTGATAATGTCAGATAACTTTGATAGAAAGGTGTGTAATGTTGAATAGCTGTCAGCTGTTAAATTTAAGTACACAATTAGGTAATACCAATTTAGTTAAAGCAATTACTAACCAATACTTAATTTTGTTCAATTAAAAAACACTTAAGCAAAACATGGTCAGGTCAAAGTGTCTGAATAATTTTTGGTCCCAATTTTTTATAAATTTTACTGGTAGTCCACAGTATAAAGAATTGTTGGGTATAATATGTTACAGTTTACTTTATTAAAGTTTACGCTATCCTCACTTACATAAATGAACTATAGTGTCCTGCTCCCACTAGTAAAAAAATATAAAAAATTACACACTCGTATACCATATATACACAAACATGCACACACATGCACACACACTACTAAAAATACAGTAAAAACAGTAATATTGTGAAATACTTTTACAATTTAAAACAAAAATTTCAATGTACTGTATATTTTCAAATGTAATTTATTCCTGTAATGGTAAAGCTGATTTTTCAGCATCGTTACTTCAGTGTCACATGATCCTTCAGAAATCATTCCAGTAAACTGTGATTTAATTCACTAAAATCAGGTAGTGTTGCCTTGAAAGAGGCCAGTAGTTGTTAAAAAAAGAAGAAGAAATAAATACTAATATAAACTGCAGAATTTCATTTAATTTCATTATTTTTTCTTAGCATGTGGCCTTGGTTACATCAGCAGAAAAATGTGCTTCAGAGGTGGAGAAAGCTATTACGTTTTGTCATTAGTATATTGCAAAATTCCTTCTCATAACTGCAATTTAAAATTTTGAAAATGCAACTTGTCAAGTGGCTTAAAAATGTAATTACAGATTGCTCATTTGGGCCAGTTTTACAAGATTGCACCAGTTCTCCATTCTGTCTGCTCTTCTCATTAAAAATGATTTGTAGCAGGTATGTTTTTCTTAGCAGCTCCCTGTGCTAAACCTTCACTTTCTGCCGTCTGTCTGCTTAAGAAAAAAAAATCTACTCAGCAACTAGAGACCATCAGAGCCGAAGGGATGGATATTGTGTTAACAGCAGCATACCACTAATGCGTTAATAGTGAGGTGTTTAAATTCATGACATTTTGTTAAGAAGTGTGTATGTAGTGTAGCTTGTTTGTGCATGTGTGTAACTGTGTGTTTGTTATATGTAATCTGTTCCTTACAAAACATGTTACACTCAGGACATCCTACTGGATGTGGGATGTCCGGCACAATGTCCACACTTACTGACGTATTTCCTCCACTTATACAGAAGCACACACACTCATTTACACACACACTAACTCACACAAACACACACACGGTTTACACCTCGCTTTAATAAGGTCACTCACCAACTCGAAGCACAAAGTCATTGTAAGACTGGTAGTTGATTGCATCCAGTACGTCAAACATCTCGATGGCGAAATCAGCCACTGTGCACAGGTGCTCAGAAATGGACTTCTTTACCTATTCAGAGAGAAAACAGAAAGACATTATTCATATACTACACTTGTAATAAGATAATGAACAGAGTAATTGGATGATTTTATGATCAGAATACGGGAGTATTTCTGGGAAAAAAAAAAAAAAGTTCTGTTATCATTAACTAAACCATTTGAAGGTTTTGTGAAACACAAAAGATGATATTTTGAAGAATGTTCATGCTGCTCTTTTCCCCCTCCAAACAACAAAGCATACTGACCAGAAGCTGTCAAGCGCCAAAACAGACACAAAATTCTTCCAAGTTTTCTGAAGTCATATGATAGCTTTGTGTCAAAACAGACTGATACAGTTACTCTCTCAAAATCTTGATGTCAGTCTGGTTATCATGTGTCTGAATATGAGGAAGTTCAAATATTATTTTAGGTTCACTTGCTTTTGGTGCATGGAAAATGTAATCTTGAACATTCTGAACATTTTCTTTTGTGTTCAATGGAGGAATTCTACAGGTTTAGAGTGACACGAGGGTGAATACATTATGACAGTTTGTAATTTCATATTACTAACATATTCATAATTTTCATATCACTGATTTGAGTTGTAAAGGGATAGGTCATCTAAAAATTGTCATCATTTACTCACCCTCATGTTGTTCCAAACATGTATGACTGTCTTTTTCTGTGGAACTTAAAAGACGATATTTTGAGAAATGTATTTTTTTTGTCCATACAATGGAAGTAAATAGGCTCCAAAATGGTTTGTTTCCCAACAGAAGAAAGAAATGCATACAGATTCAGAACAACATGTGGGTGAATATATGATGACAGAATTTTCATTTTCATGTAAACTATCCCTTTAATTAAGCCGTGTGCTGTGTTTATGTTAGCTTTAGGGTTAGGAGAAAATATCATTAGCTCGGCATAAAAATAACTGAAGTCAAAGGAAAGTCTCCACTATGACAGAAAAACAAACACACAAGTGCGTTTGCATTTGATATTAGTTTTGCTTTCAAAGCAGCGGCAGGTTTGAGTGGTGCCATGACATGATTTTCATCTTTCAAGGCCAAATGCAAATACACCCAAGCTGAGATTAGCTTGAAAACACACACACGCCCGCACACACAGCACACACACAAGTTCTCTCTTAATGCTCTCACTTTTCAAGACCTCACAAGCACAATTACACACACATACACACAAGGGCTCAGATGAATTTGGTTAATTTGTAAAGTTTACTTTAAAAATATCTAAACTTCCTTAAAATAAATTAATTTGAAAATCACAGTTGAATTTGTACTTAAAACAAAAAAAAAAATATCAAACTCAATTGAAGACACTACCATTCAAAAGTGTTTTTCAGCAACGGTGCATTAAATTGATAAAAAGTTACAGTAAAGTCATTCTTCTAAAAAAAAATCTATTTCCAAAAAAAAGAAAGAAAAAGCTGTTATTTTAACTTTCTATTTATCAAAGAATCAATTTCAACACTGATAATACTAAAAATCAGGATATTAGAATGATTTCTGAAGGATCTTGTGACACTGAATGACTGCAAAAAATTCAGCTTTGCATCACAGGAATTAATTACATTTTAAAATATATTCAAAAAGAAAACAGTTATTTTAAATTATAATAATATTCCACAATATTACAGATTTTTTTTACTGTATTTTTTATCAAATAAATGCTGCTCTGGAAGACATTAAAAAAAATCTTATAGACCCCAAACTTTAGAACAGTGCATTCTCTAAAAACTTTTTCATTTATTTATTTTTTTTGCTTCTCAAATAATATATCTTGTTTTAAAGTCATTTAGATAATTTTACTGGAAAACAAGGCAAAACTTCTGATTGGGAAAATGATTTTTGCTGTGTTTGTACACATACACACTCTGTGTACCTTGGATTCCGCAGTGGGGACGAGTCCGACCGCAGCCATGTAAGTACTGCCAATCGTTTTGATCTTCTCAATGTCTCTGTAGCATTCCTTATCCATCAGCTACAGACAGAGAAAGAGAGAGATGATGTGATGGAGAAATAAATGAAGCCTAGAGTGGGATTAAGGTAACTCGCACACTGAGCCAAAACATACATATCTCAGGCTAGGAGACAAGAAAATCTCACCGCATCAAAGTCAGCGATGATCTCGTTTAGCAGCCGGAGGCATTCCACACCCATGTTGTTTCCATCCAGCTCAATGTAGAAGTCATTAAAGTTGGGGATGGAGGCGAACAGGACGCCCACCTGAGAGTAAGACTGATAATACAGGTCCTGGAACAGTGAAAGAGCAGGAAAGGAAAGAGCCTTGAGACCCTCGGGGGACGATACCACTGATCCAGACTGAGCTGGAATATAACAGCGGTTAGAGATCTTAAGTCTACGGTAATTAGTCACGACACACGACACGCATGATTTGTACAAGTTTATTTCGGTCAAAGCTAAACTTGCATTCGATATTAAAAGGTAGAGTGCATTAGATTGCCCCGTCCATCTCAAAATAAAGATTTAACCACATCACAGTTGTTTATGCACATAAAAAGGGGGTTTTCTTGCTCTTCTGAAATAGAAGGATTTGATTTACTATGTAGACATATCGGCCACGTGTACACTGCAAAGTTTTGGGAGTGACAACCACATTTAAATACAGAAATGACTCCCTTTAATTATCATTCTACAGTATATGTATGGAGTATAGGAGTCACTCCCAAAATTATGATTTTGGACATAACCGTAGCAATAATTTGGTGTCTTATGGCTGTAAACAAGAAACATGGCACCAAAAGATTAATATAACAGTTTAGTTTTGTTTATCAAACTAATATTAGTGTTTACATGCATGTTTGATTTTAGTCAGACTAATTTGTCAATAAAAAGCAATAATCTGTCTTTTTAAGTGTCACATAAATGACATATGATATGTTTTATATCACTTAAAGCTGCATTTAGAGGGTTATTAGAGCATTATAAATATTATATATAATATAATGCATTTAAATTATTTATAATGTGCGTTGTAACACATTAATTATATCTTGTTGTAAATCATTATAACTTTTAAAGAATTAAAAATGCATAGTGTAACAATAAATTGATAAGTGTTAGAATGTATTAATTGTGGTTACAATTATTCATGAAATTGTAATGCATTATAAAGTGCATTACAAGGTATAATTAATGCATTAAAGTGCCCCTATTATGGATTTTTGAAAATTACCTTTTATGAAGTGTGTAACAGCTCTAAGTGGATGAAAACATCCTGCAAAGTTTTAAATCTGAAAGTGCACCTTGTATAAAGGTATTGGGCCTGATTCATGAAACATTCGTAAATGTAGGAGTAAATTCTGAGTAATTTGTGCGTAAAACAGACCGTCCCGAAAATTCTCCTCCGGATTCACAAACGCTTCGTAAACTTCTGATTTGATAGTTAAACATGCATGTTAATGAATTCCAATCATTCATAATTAGGGTGCTCGTGCACGCTCATTCACAATTTCCATAATCCCCGCCTATGAATTACAGCTACGCAAATTGCATGTCCAGGAACGCAGTGGAATATTCTGGTTTACTTTCTCAGGTTTGGCTCCAGTATATTGCATAAATGCAAAAAAGACTAATAGGCCTAACAATAAATATTCAATAATGTGTCGTGTGTCCAGGGCTGTCCTTTGGGCGGTGCAACTGGTGCAGTTGCACCGGGCCCCGCGCTGTGAGGGGGCCCCGTGGCGAACGGACCGAGGGGGACCCCTCCGGAACGTGATCGTGAACTGACCGAAACATGATCATGAATGGACCGAGGGGGGCCCCGCTCCCTACCTCGCACCGGGCCCCGCGTCAGCCAGGGAGGGCCCTGCGTGTGTCCACCAAAGCGTTTTTAGCCAGCTGAAAAATGTCAGGCGCTCTTCTTAAAACAACCAGCTGGTGGCGCTTGAAAATGCTGGTGGCACAGCGTTTTTCCAGCTGAGACGCTTTGGTTGCTATGATGTGGAATATCCATGTTACATCCAGTAATGTATTACTAGTATTTTGAAGAATATTACTGAATATAAAAATGCAGTAACCAGCAATATTAACTTCTCTATTGTTGTTCAGTTGTTGCGCAAGTAGGATGATTGGTCAGTGTAGTAGGATATTTGTCCATTGATTGGGTAAAAAGTGACAATGACAAGCGCTGCATTTACCCAAAGCTAAACAGTTTATCAACTATCAGCTACAAAAAAAAAAAGAGCAAACGAACTTGTAAAATATCATGATGGCAATGTATCAAAATTCAGTGTCATCAGTTTGCCAAAAAGAACACAGAATGTTTTATGCACTATTTACACGTGGTAGGGATTTCTTTCGTACCAACTAACATTTTGAAAATACGAACACTTTCATGAATCCAAAAATTTACATCAGAACAGCTTTACAAACGATTTACACAAAAATATGTTCTGCTCGTGTTTCATGAATGAGGCCAATTGTCTCTCAAAAGAAAGAGTCGACTTTGAATCATTGAAACGAGTCGTTTTTAAAACGAATCCCAAGCCATTTCATGCTGATGTCAACATGAACCATCAGCATATTGCCCGCCCACTTGTTGGTCTTTTCACATTGGTCAGAATGAAAATGCAAATTCATTCTTTGCCATTAGGTGCCGCTTTTGGAGCAGTAAAAATAGCGGTTTCCCCAGTAACGCTGTACACAAAGCAGCACTACACTCACAAAGGCTGCTTTAGCAGGCATTACAGGCATGATGAAATGAAAATTAGACCAATTACCGCAGATTAGCATCACGCAAAGGAGGGGTTTGGAAAAAAGAATCATTGAGCGAATCGTTTGGGAGTCGTTGAGCAAGTACGGTAAAAATAAATGCATATTATAAGACAGTGAAAGTGTTTTTTGACCTTGCATGCACGTCAAACTGTTGTTGGGGACTCCCAAAACCAAAACATGAACCTTGCATAACCCATAACAGGGGCACTTTTAAGCATCCTTGCTGATTAAAAGTATTAATTTCTTGGAAAAAAAAAAAAAAAAAAAAAAACGAGAGTCAGAGGGGGGGGGGGGGGGGGGGGGGGAATTGGTCATGTAAAAGGAAATTAAAATGTTTTGGTGCAAGAAAATATGACTAACACCATAAGTGGACTTGACAAGACAGTTGTACACTTTTTCCAAGCTATCATTATAGTTAAAAGAAGATTCATATTGTTAAAACATTCCAGTGATGTTTGCATCTTGTGTGTACTTTTCCATATGTGTCCAAGATTTTCACTTCCCGTTGCCACTGTTTACAATAATTCCATGCTCAGGAGAGGATGCTTGCTTCAGAGCTGCTGCAACAGATTTCAGGATGTCTGATTGCATCAATTCCTGTGAAGGATCTTGGACAGGAAAAGGGGCAAGCAGCATGCGTTGAGCATGCAGCAAACATTAAAAAAAACATCCACATAACAAAACGCATAACGGGAGTTTAGGCCTAATCACACATTCATTGTGTTCATGAGGCCACACAATGAAACCTGACAGTGAGATCACAAAGCCAGACGGAGCGGCTGAGCATTTACACTACACACAATCACAATGTTATCTCACTTGCATGATCAAAACACACGCTATCATCAAAGCATCTGCACTGACCTCTCACCTAATTAGCAGCTGGATCGTAACAACATTGCCGTGAAGTGGTGACTTTGGGAACTACAACATCTGACTAACCCCAACAAACCCCACTTCACTTCATCTGAATGTGCTATTTTGCTTAAAAATATGTCACATTATTGGAAGTTAACTGGTATCTCATGTTGGCTTTAAGGTTATTCTTTGTGATCTATAAATGAAATCTGACCATGTTTCGTGGGTTGGACAGCAGGAAGTGTTGAGCTACATGTGCAGGCAGAAGGTTGAACAGAATCCTCTTATTGTCCAACTTCACTCTCTCCATGTCATCTCTCTCCTCCTCAGCCTGTGGACAAAACACACAAACTGACATGTTAACAATTAACTGTATACTCATAATAGCTGTATTACCTCTACAGTCACTGGGTATTTTAAAGGGTAGTAATAAAAATAATTTGTGTTAATATAGAATTGTATTCTGAAAATAAAACATCCACTAGAAGGCACTGTTACTGTTGAAATAGCTTGCTATCACATGCTGATGATATTCCACTATTTAGTGTTTTCTGTTGAAAATATACACTACTGTTCAGAAGTTTGGGTTTTTGTAAAAGAAATTAATCTTTTATTCAGCATGGTAAAGTCAGCACATTAAATTCACAGCATGTTACAAAATCTTTCTATATCAGACAAATTTTTTTCTTTTGAACTTCCTAAGAATCTTGGAAAAATTGTACCACAGTTTCCACAAAAATATTCATCAGCAGAACTGTTTTCAACATTGATAATAAGAAGAAATGTCTCTTGAACACCAAATCAGCATATTAGAATGATTTCTGAGGGACCATGTCACGCATTTTATGTAACATATTCAAATATAAATTGAATTGAATTTATATTTAAAAGTGTGTGTATGTATATGTATATACATACATACACATACACACACACACACACACACACACACACATACACACACACACACATATAATATTATTTTACAATACTGTTGCAACTGTATTTTTGAATAAATAAATTCAGCCTTGGTGAGCAGAAGAGACTTCAATCAAAAACATTAAAATTCTTACCGACCCCTAACCTTTGAACAGTTTGTGTGTGTGGGTGTGTGGGTGCTATTTTGCTGTATTTCTTTTACATTATTATTACTATTATTTCCGGTCAAAATAATTTCAGTGAAATTAGTCCCCCACTTGCCATTTTTGAGTGTAACATTCAACAGACAGTCAATGTGGGCGATTCTGTGGACATGTGGCCTGAGACTGACTACTCATATACAGGCACAGACTAAATCTGTGGACTGTTTTGCATGTTCATATAACTGAAATTTGGGGAACAATTCTGTCAAATGTACTTAAAAGTTTGCAAAGAACTGTGTGAAATCCATATCAAGTTTTGCACATACAGATAATGTGCAAGCTCGTTCATACTGTATGACCTAAGTGACAAATAAAAATACAAAAATATATTTGGGATACTTTTAATTTATGCTAAGCATACTAAAAATACATTTACATATTTATGTACTTAAAAATACCTTGTAATTGTACTTTTAGTATACTACACAGATATACTTAAAGTCTGATAATTTGGAACAATTTAATTTTATACTTAATGCACTTTAATTGTGCTGAAGTCCGACTAAAGTATATTTGATTGTGCTAAATTGGAACTATTGCAATGCATCACATACACTTTAAATATCTTGCATTTAAAGACTGATATTATTCAAAAGATCATACAATCCTCATCAATAGTGACATTAAAACACATTTTAGGCTTAATATTAAGAAATGTGCATTGTGCACAAATAGTACTCCAAATAAAATTTAATTATCATTTTTATATCACTAAAGATGTCAGGAAAATGTTAACAGATTTGAACTGTACTTGGTATGACATAAATGTATTTATATTACTTTTTACTAAGTGATGCATTTACACACACACACACACATGTTGGTTTTTCTATACTTGTGAGAACTTTCATAGACTTCTATTGTTTTTATACTGACCTAACAATATTTTCTATTGCCCTACACCAACCCTACCCCTAAACCTACCCCTTACAGAAACCTTTTTGCATTTTTACATTTTGAGATAAACTTCATTCAGTATTTTTAATAATTTATTTCCCTTGTGAGGACCGGCCAAATGTCCTCACAAAGTCAAAAATGTCAGGTTTTACTATCCTTGTGGGGACATCTGGTCCTCACAAGTATAGCTAAACATGCCCACACACACACACACACACACACACACACACACACACACACACACACACACACAAATCCTAATGTTTGCATATAGACACAGGTGCACTCACCTGGGTGGCCCAGAGGTGGTCCAGTCTGAGTTTGAGATCCAGCTGTCTGCAGTGAAGCACCAGAGCTCCAGAAAACAGCAGCATTGCCAGAACCGGGTCATAGCTGTGTGTGTGAAAGAATCCACCTCTACACACACAAACACAATGACACCCATCAGATTATCAGATAAAACAGGGATTCAGCCTTTTGACCGAAAATTACTTTTAAATTTGCTCCTTAGTTTAACAACACATTTACATGTTTACAGTTCTCTGGTGTCAGTTAATGGAGACATTACTTGCAGGTAAACACAATTTTTCTCACAAATCCCAGTTTGGGTACCCCTGAGATAATTAAACAAATATGAACTACAAACATTCCTATAACCTTTGCGTTTAGCTCAACTCACCCTATGGCCTTCCGATAGCCGCTAGTCTCCATGACGACAGTGTGGAGGATGTTGAGAAGGAGAAGCAGGAGGATCTTGGGTAGTGATGACACACGGAGGTACAGAGCCACAGATAGCGAAGCCATCACACATGATAAAAATACGTACGGAGTGTATTTGCACACCCCGGAGCCCACACTGGTCCGGTTGACTGTGACAATTGTCACCATAGAGACATTGGAATTCCCCTCCAGTGACCACGGTACACATTCCACCTGTGTAGGTACAGCATCACGTACACATTCAACATCAGAAAGAAACTAATAGATGAACACATATTTGGAAGTTAAATAATGGAATTATATATATATTTCATATATTTTTACCAGTTTATAGTCTATAAGCAACACCCTCAGTCATACAGTTGTCACTCTCTACTACTGTACACACACACTCACCACACACCCCTGGGTCACGGAGTACATCAGCAGCACCAGAAACCCACACACAACCGTTCTGATCTGCAGGGTCAGACAGTCAGGAGAGCACTGAGAACACAAAGATAGGAAAGAGTAATCAGAAAACCTGCAGTATAAATGCACACAAACAACTAGAGTTTGACATTTCCTGAAGAAAATTACTTCCATGATGCTAGAGCACTGTGGACGGCTGCTAGGTGGAGCTATGCTGTTCTGTATGGTTGTTAAGGTGCTATGTGGTTGCTAGGTGGTGCTAAGGTGTTCTGTGTGGTTGTTAGGTGGTTCTATAGTGTTCTGGATGGTTGTTAAGGTGCTATGTGGCTGCTAGTTGGTGCTATGGTGTTCTGTGTGGTTGTTAGGTGGTGCTATAGTGTTCTGAATGGTTGTTAAGGTGCTATGTGGCTCTGGGTTGTTTTTAAGGTGTTGCTATGTGGCTAATATGTGGTGCTAGGATGTTCAGAATGGTTGTTAGGTGGTGCTAGGTTGCTCTGAGTGATTGTTAAAGTGTTGCTATGTGGCTGTTAGGTGGTGCTAGGGTTTTCTGGATGGTTGTTAGGTGGCGCTATAGTGTTCTGGATGGTTGTTAAGGTGCTATGTGGCTGCTAGGTGGTGCTAGGTTGCTCTGGGTGATTGTTAAGGTGTTGCTATGTGGCTACTATATGGTGCTAGGATAATCTGGATGGTTGTTAGGTGGTGCAAGGTCACTCTGGGCGGTTGTTAAGGTGTTGCTATGTGGCCACTAGGTGGTGCTAGGGTGTTCTGGATGGTTGCTAGGGAACTCGGTGTGGTTATTAGTGTGTTGCTATATGATTGCTTTGATGTTGCTAGGATGTTTGTAATGGTTCCAAGGTGGTGCTAAGGAGCTCTGGGTGGTCATTGAGATGTTTCTATGTGATTGCTACAATGTTGCTAGGGTGATCTGAACCATTGCTAGGTTATTTCTAATGTGTTCTGGATGGCTGCTAGAGAAATCTGGGTGGTTGGTAGGGTGTTGCTATGTGGTTGCTTTGATGAAGCCAGGGTGTTCTGGATGATTCCAGTGTGGCTCTGAGGAGCTCTGGGTGGTTGTCAGGGTGTTTCTGTGTGATTGCTACAATGTTGCTAGGGTGATCTGGACGATTGCTAAGTTACTCTGGGTGGTTGTTAGGGTGTTGCTATGTGGTTGCTTTGATGTTGGTAGGATGTTCTGTATGTTTCCAAGGTGGTGCGATGTTGCTCTTTTTTTAAGATATTCTGGATGATTGCTAGGTGGTGCTAGAGTCCCGGGGTGGATACTAGGGTGTTGCTATGTGGTTGCTGTTGTATTCTGGGTGCTTGCTTACTGGTCCAAGTTATTATTATTATTTATTTATTTATTTATTTATTTATTTATTTAAGGTGTCATTCATGTCCATAAATGCTTTTACATTGTACTTATAATTTTTTAAAAAAAATGCCTAAATGTAATTAATTTCTGTAACTACATTTATAATTACACTGCTGACCCATCCCTTACACCCTAACCCACCCTTAAACCTACCCATACCACCAAACCTGTCCCTAACCTTACCCGTATCCCACTTCAATAGCAGAAAAAGTGTTTTTCAATAAAATATAAACAGTAAGTAAATAGTAGTTAAGGCCACCTAATATAAAGTGGGAATAAATTATCTTTTTTGAAAATCTAAAAATCCAGAAAGTTTTGAATGAGGGATAAGTTTAGGGGTAGGGGATAGAAAATACAGTTTGTACAGTATAAAATTCATTATGAATATGGAGAGTCCCCATAAAACCTGGAAACCAGTGTTACCTGCACATGAGTGATGTGAAGGTACATCACACTTGCCATGTGGAAACACAAACAGAGAACCAGCAGAATCACAACCAGAAGACCTCTGCAGCAAGAGAAAGAGAGAAAGCGAGAGGATGTTATATGCATGTGTGTTGTGTGATACAGTGACCTGAGCATGTAAAATGTGTGATCAATTTAGTGTGTCTGGCAAATAAAGAAAAGTTGTGTTATGTTGATGTGTCAGGTATTGTGTCTGTGATTTACATACTGAGGAATGATGAGAAAATAGACCACTGCAAAAAATGAAGTTAGGACAAGCGAGATAACCACCGCACTGATGAAGGCATCGTCATACACTTGCTGATACTGTGTGACAGAGAGAGACAGAGACAATTTGAGAGGTTAGCAATTATGCAACCAGTTTTTCTACAGTACATATGTGTAAAGGTGTTTCTTCAACTACTGTATGGGCACGTTTGGAAAATAAACTCCTAAAACAGGTTCCCTATCTGTCGGTCACTATGAGTTATGTCGTGACGACATTAGGGGATTCACCTCTGACTTTAAGACAAAACGCCAATGGATATTGGCTAGTGGATTTTGCATACATGAGCCACTCCCCATGCATATGGGTATAAATAAGCAACAGGTGCACACACTCTTTAGATTTTTGCTTCGGAGCCGAGTGGAATGAAGAGTGCTGATCTCCACAAAGCCCTTTCATCTCTCTGGAAGATTGTTCGAGTTGGCGGTACGGTGCGAACAGCGGTGTCCCTGTCAGCAGTGATTCCCCTGGGCACTTCAATTGAAAGAGCAAATTTCCTAAAACAGCAAATCACATACGTCAACAAACAGGTCCATGTGTGGCTCCTGGACGGGACGCGGTGGACTTGAGTGGCCTGCCCTCAAGTTGTGGTGGACACCATCACTCAGGCAAGGGCTCCCTCGACGAGGCAAGCCTACACTCTAAAAAATGCTGGGTTATTTTATTAACCCAAACGCTGGGTTCAGCCTGTTGGGTCATTTAATTGGGTTATTTTTAATATTTTTTTACCCAGGTGCTGGGTTATTTTTTTTTTTAACCCAAACGCTGGGTTCAGCTTGTTGGGTCATTTTATTGGGTTATTTTAACGCTGGGTTATTGTTTTCTACCTAACTGCTGGGTTGAGCTTGTCTCCAGTGAAGCTTCTCAACAACACAGCACGGGCGCTGCACAACTGCTCTTTTTTTTTTTGGGAAATAAAGGTTTGTATACATTTTATTTTATTTATAAAGTCTTTAATGTGGTGTGAATTATATTATTTTACGCAACGCAATATAAGGACGAGATATCAGTCAGCTGCGTCAGCTGCGGTCGTTTCGCGCTGGAATAGCCTTTGCCTTACATAACATAAATGGATTTTATGAGTGTAATTTAATTTGATGTTAAAATATGTTCTCTAATGTCAGTACTGTTTGTTTTTGGGCAGGTTTTGGAGTCAGTCATGCCATCTCTCAGCTACGAGTGAAACGCAAGGCTGCAGTCTAAAGTTCGCAGTTCCCCCGCGAACAGCAGCCCTTCACCGGGTCAGATTTCGGCGACACACCGGCATGAGAATTAGCACTATTTCGGTAAAAAGAAATTACAGAGAATGGTTGAATACACTTAAAGTAAAAAGCTACTTCTATATGCCTTTTTTTATTTTAAAATGCTTGTTAAACTAGTTTAAATGTATGTAATATTGTAAACCATGCTGCATTCACTCAAATAAATTCAATTTGTCCATGGGTGTTCTTGCTTAATAATAAATGTTAATCTTTTGATTATTGCTGTTGCCTATAGTAATTCTGTGTGGGTTTTTTTTTTTTCCCAGACCATTTTAAACCAGCACTATAATAATTTTTAAACCGTAAATTAAACAACCCAGCGTGGTGGGTAAAAACGTTTAACCCAACCAGCTGGGTCAAAATAACCCAGCATGTGTTCTGTTCAATATTTACGCAGCTCTGGGTTGCCAAATAACCCAAGTTGGGTTGTTTTTAACCCATCATTTTTTAGAGTGTATGCACTGAAGTGGAGTCTGTTCGCAAATTGGTGTTCTTCTCGCTGAGAAGACCCCTGAAAATGCAAATTGGATTAGTGCTTTCTTTCCTGCAGGAAAGGTTGGTGTGTAGGCTGTCACCCTCCACCTTGAAAGTGTATGTGGCTGCTATCGCAGCACATCCCGATGCAGTGAATGGCCGGTCCCTGGGAAAGCAGGGTTCAGGTTCCCGAGGGGTGCCAGAAGGTTGAATCCTCCTAGGGCACCCCTGGTGCCCTCCTGGGATCTCTCTATTGTCCTGGCTGGACTTCAGAGGGGTCCCTTTGAGCCGCTGGATTCAGTCGTGCTGAAGTTCCTGTCTGCTAAGACAGCGTTCCTGACCGCGCTCGCTTCCATCAAGAGGGTCGGGGACCTTCAAGCATTTTCAGTGAGCAAAGAGTGCCTTGTGTTCGGACCGGCCTACTTTCACGTTGTCCTGAGACCCTGGCCTGGATACGTGCCCAAGGTTCCCACCATGCACTTTCGCGATCAGGTGGTGAACCTGCAAGCACTGCCCTCGGAGGAGGCAGATCCAGCCTTGCCATTGCTGTGTCCTGTAAGAGCGCTGCACATATACGTGGACCACACCCAGAGCTTCAGAAGCTCTGAGCAGCTCTTTGTCTGCTATGAAGGTCAGCAGAAAGTGAAGGCTGTCTCCAAGCAGAGGTTGGCCCACTGGATAGTGGATGCCATCGCCTTGGCGTACCAATCCCATGGCGAGCCGTGCCGTGGCATTGAGCCAGTTTCTTCCCATGTGTTGGGTAATAGGTAAATGGTGGGAAGAGCTGGCTGGTGTCTTGGTTGCTGCGCCATTCTCCCTCACCCGGGGATGCAAGCGCCTTTTTCCTCCTCCAGTAAGTTCCCCGGACGGCGAAGCCTGGTGGAGTTCCTTCAGCACCCCCGGCAGTCAGACTGAGCGGAGTATTGGTGTTAGCTTGCCCGGGGTTCTGTTCAGCCCCTGTACTGGGCTAGGTGTCCATATGGCTTGATTCCCTGTGGGCAATCCCATATGTGTATTCTTCCACGGTAGGTTCCCCTCTCGGTAATCCCGTGTCTTCCCTTTGACAGATCATTCTGTCAGTCTCTGCTGGCAGTCGTTCCATCCCTACTCTCAGGTAGGACCTACCTCAGAGACCCAATCCATATGTAGTACTACCCCATGATGGAGGGAATGGAGACATTATGTCCCCATGCCACAACCTCGAACCATCGTTGGTGGCCAGGAACAAGTTCTCTGCTCCTCAGCATAAAAACTGAAGAGTGGATGCACCTGTCGCTTATTTATACCTGTATGCACGGGGAATGGCTCAGGTATGCAAAATCCACTAGCAAGTATTCATTGGCATTTTCTCTTAAAGTCAGAGGTGATTGGGGCTTCCAAGTGAATCCCATAATGTCGTCACGACATAACGTCTCTGTTCCCTCCATCAGGGAAAGAGGGTTACCATTATGCACAAATGTAATTTCCACCATATTTATTCCACAATTTATTTTGTGATGGAAATGACAACAATGGAATGGCTTAGTTATTTATTTTTGTATTTCATTTGATTTTTTTTTTTTTTATTGAAAGCGTGACTCTTTTGTCTTGTTGTGGCTAATTTTACAACTAGCATTTAATTCTAAACACACAATTGTTTATAAAGATGTTTATATTTTAATATTGTAAGTCTGGGACATAAGAAAATCTATTAAATCTACAGGCATTTTAAAAAGTAGCAAACACTCTTAAAAATAAAGGTGCTTCATGATGCCATAGAAGAACATTTTTGTCTAAATGGTTCCATAAAGAACCTTTAACATCTGAAGAACCTTTCTGTTTCACAAAAGGTTCTTTGTGGTGAAAGAAGGTTCTTCAGATTATAAAAAGGTAAGGAAGAGATGGTTCTTTAAAGAACCTTTGACTGAATGGTTCTTTGTGGAACCAAAAACAGTTCTTCTATGACATCGCTTGAAGAACCTTTTGAAGCACCTTTATTTTTAAGAGTGAAGATAAACAATGAGACAAGTTTCTAAGAAATTATATTTAAAAACATTTGAATAGTTCATAAAAATCAATACGTAAAAGTGCTCAAAGTTGAAGAAAGACCTGTGTGTGCTCATGTAAGCATATGCTTTGTTGTATCTCTTGTAAGTGTCACAACTAACATGTATTTTTGTCATTCCAGTACAGCCTGCAGGAGATCAATGCAACACGCTGCTTTGTGCGTCAGCTTCATTAGAGTATAAAAACCAGCATCCCCCTCTTTATAAGAGCCAGATGCAATGTCATTATACTCCCAGAGATAGCAGGGAAAGCCACTGTGCTCCTGCACGCACAAGTGTGTGTGTGTGTGTGTGAGAGACAGAGAGAGAGAGAGAGAGAGAGAGAGAGTGAGAGAGAATATATGTCATGAATCTGACAGATTTTCCCAAATCATTACTGTTGCCCCCATTCTGTTAGGGTGGGCGGACGTCTTACATGAATCGAAGATGGGAGGGATTGGAGAGGACTGAATATAGGCAAAGAAATAGAGAATAGAGCAATGGAGAGAGCTAGTGAGAAAGGAGAGCACGAGAGAGATGAGGGGGAGAGAGGATGTTGAAAGTGAGAGGAGACAGGGAGTCACGAAGCACAACAGAACAATGCGGGGGATGTGGCGTGTGTGTCTGAGGAAATTCTTCAATCCATCTCTCTCACATTTCGCCAAGTCACTCCTGCCAATGTCCTGGATAGGTTACTGCTGTATTAGGGACACCGGGGCACGTTGTCACACGTCGGCGAATATTTCCTAGAGTAGGTTTATTTTGTTCAAGTTTCTGCATAGCCATACACCACCATTCAAAAGTTTGGGGTCAGTACAATTTTTTTTTTTAAGAAATTGATACTTTTAGACTGAAAGGAGTCTTAAGTGGATCTTTAGTAACATTAAAGACATTTATAGTGTGACAAAAGATTTCTAATTCAAATAAATGCTGTTCATTCAGCAAAGAATCCTAAAAAAATGTGACGGGGTCATATGTATGTCTTAAATAAATAAATGACGATACAGTAATTTTGTTTAGAGTCAGAATCTAAGAAATCACTCTATTTTAAAAGGTTCCAACCCTCTCTGTGACAACTGCCCCCTTGTAACAACTAGTCCAGCTCTCACCTACATGTTTACCCCTCATGCATCTGTGTGTACTCACTCTCTGCTCTCTCTCTCTGCTCCTGTATGTGAGGGTAAAGAAGTTGAGGTCTGCCGTCTCTGACTCCGTCTGTCGTGCTTCTATCAGACGGCCGATGTAACGGTTCACTCTGGTCCCGGGAGAGTTCTGCACCATGCCTGCCGAAAATGACGTCCGATTGCGCAGCTTCTCAGAAGCTGTTCGTAGCGCTCGTCTCTGGAAGCCCAGGGAAAATTTCCATTGAATTACAGTATCGCAGATTCCAAATTTGAAAATTCAAGTTTAGATACAAATAACTTCCAGCTTTTCAGTAAATAGTGTCATAAATTTTGGTCTGTTCTATATGCAAAGCTATGATATGATTTCAGAAGATTTAAAATATAGCGCAGTGGTCATATGGACCTCTTTTATGGTGTTTTTTTTTAATATTACAAAATGACTTTATTTTTGTACATACAGGTTTATAATGACATGAGGATGAGTAAACGATTACAAAAGTTTATTCTTAGGTAAACTATCCCATTACAATTAGGTAAAAAGGAAGAACAACACTCACATGTACTTTTAAACTCATCTATACACACATCAACAGTGCATGGTGACAGATGGGTGTTCAACACATCTCAGCATATTTTCTCACACATGCAATGGTGATAAGATGTTTAATTATGCACTGATACAAGTCAAAACACACACACACACACACACGCACACACGCACAGAGAGAGTCAGACATGATGAGAACAGTAAATCTGCAGTAGTGATTGGATCTGTGTGCAATCACCCACTCATCTGAAGGAGTGGCATTAGAGAGTGCACTGGATTAACACAGTGAATGTGATTTGTGTGGGTGTGAAAGGTGACTCGGGTGATTTTGGGATCTAGGATTAATAAATGTTGGAGGATTTAAAAAAACAGCAATCACAATGTATCAGCAGCAATGGAACTTTTCACTGACTGGTTGTGACGTGATGATGTCTTACCTCATAAATATTTAATTGAGTTATCAATATTTATGAGCCAAACCTTTGAAAATTTGGTTGTTGTGCAGATACACTTGACTACATTAGGGCAGACCATTCTGATAGGCCAATTCGATTGAACATCAGACCACAATTCATTTTACATCATAAACTCAGTAACCTTAAACTGTAACAGGAGTCGTTTTATGCTTAAATCTGTTTATGTTTGGACAAAATAAAACCCAATGACCTTCATAGCCAGGTTTAATATACACTTAAATATAAATATTTCTTAATATTCATTAGCATTTTTATAAATGTGCAGGTGTTGATGCAGAGATTTTGTGGGTCAGGGTAGATGCTTGGTTCAGACATCTGTCTTATTTTCTTTTTTAAATAGTTAACTCTGAAATAATATCAGATGTTACAACTGTAAGGCTGGAATACATTACATGACTTTTAAAATCAAAAAGATTTTAAAACAAAAGCCATCACGCACTTCTGTTGTTCTGAACACAACAAACTCACACATGACAAATGAAAACAATGTGTTCTAAAATGTCTCATGTTTAATATCCTCTAAGCTAAAAAAATGGGAGTCTGTGACTACTGCAATAATCACGCACCTTGTCATCATCCTCACAGGTCATGACGTTGGAGAAAGGGATCTCAGCCTTGAACATCTTTCTGCAGTGCATGAGCTGCACCAGCAGGTAACAGACTGTCTTAAACTTCATCCTTTTCGCTGGCTTTATGTCTGATAGGATCAGCCCAGGAAAAATCTGCAGAGAGAGAGAGAGAAAAAGAGGGGGTGGGAAGAAATGTGGAATGAGGAAAGAGAAGAGATTAACTGAATGTGAGAAAATGGCTGCGGTGACTGTTGGCTGAAAAAAAGAACTGACTTAAAAAAGTGATAGAAAGAAGACGCTTCTAATCCATTTGTAAAGAACTCCAGATGGACAAGGATGTTTGTAAGGCTTTTGATTGTGCATCTGTGGATCATTTTATTGCATTGCACTCATCTCTCAGATCTGGAAGATACAGTTAAGATAGAAACTCAAACCTTTAACAGAAATAGACAGCTCATGGGTGTTAAGGTTATCAGACCTGAGAGAGACTTGTGTATAAACAACCATTTAAACATTTGGGGTTGGTAAGATTTTTTCTCTTTTCATTTACAGTATTTGATGAAAAATGCATCAAAACCCTAAATAAATATTATTACAAATTTTTCTATTTTAATGTATTTTAAAATGCAATCTATTTCAGTGTCACGTGATCCTTCAGAAATCATTCTAATACATTGATTTGCTACTCAAGGACTGTTTATAATTATTATTAACATCAATTTTGAATATAGTTGTGCTGCCTAATATTTGATGAATACAAATTTCAAAGTTCACAACAAATGTTTGTCCAGTTGCATGCTGAGAATGTCTTTAAGAATGAATACTTCCCTATTACTACTACAGCAATAACTTTAGCAATAAAAATAGCAATAACAAGAAGCAAATGGTTCATGGCTGTATGTAAAATTAGTCTATTCGCTATTTAAATGCCTCACTTACTATTTCAACAGGAAATATACCAATAGAGGAAAGACAGCTGCTCATCAACCGATTTCAGAGGTGCTTTAACAAAGCTAAATGGGCTCTGTTTTATTCTAAATAATTGTTAATTAAATGCAGTCATTCTCTCATGCAGTAAAATTACCAAATCTTTACTGCCAATGTAGGAAGAGAAATATAATACTAGCCAATTATATTACTGCCTAAAATATGCCCACTATTCACAATCCAGTCAAATTTTGGATAAAATCAAGTTTCCCTTGTACTTTATTTACAGTTTAGTTTAATAAAAAACACCACATTCCAGAAGTGAAATGTGTGGTTTCACGTTGTCTGTGACATGATGATGATGTGTTTGTACCTTGCGTCTATGTGAGGGCACGATGAAGAACGTCTCGATGGCGTGTTTGCTAAGGAAAGCGTGTCTCTCGTGGCCAAATCCTGGCTCCACCTCGTAATCTCCATTCAGACATTCCAGCGTTGCCTTGGTGATATGAACCTTCCTGTTGGGGGAGGGGCAAACAATCACACTCTCACCTTTCTGCTCATATGCGACCCTGGACCACAAAACCAGTCTTAAGTCGCTGGGGTATATTTGTAGCAATAGCCAAAAATACATTGAATGGGACAAAATTATCGATTTTTCTTTTATGCCAAAAATCATTAGGATATTAAGTAAAGATCATGTTCCATGAAGATATTTTGTAAATTTCTTACCGTAAATATATCAAAACTTCATTTCTGATTAGTAATATGCATTGCTAAGAACTTCATTTAAAGGCGATTTTCTCAATATTTAGATTTTTTTGCACCCCTCAGATTCCAGATTTTCAAATAGTTGTATCTCCGCCAAATATTGTCCGATCCTAACAAACCATAAATCAATGGAAAGCTTATTTATTCAGCTTTCAGGTGATTTATAAATCGCAATTTCGAAAAATTTACACTTAAGACTGGTTTTGTGGTCCAGGATGACATATAGTCCTTGCTATATGAAGGTTAGGAAGAAATGGCATAAATATCTGAATATGTTGTTAAATGTGATGACTGACTGACCCAGGCAGTCCTCCTGCCTCCATCATGTTGGCCAGTGTCACATCATTGGACCAGACGTCATACTGCCACTTGCGGAGCCCCAGAACCCCGCAGAGCACACGGCCCGTGTGCAAACCCACACGCATGTTTAGGTTCACCTCAGTCGCTTCCGCAACAGACCTGATTAAATATATTTACAAAAAAGGTAAACTTTTCATTTTCAATATATGAGTGGTCTTTATGCTGACACCTACTGGTGTGGATGAAGCATCAAAAAAGCAGAAGTTTTCAGTGACAAATTCAGTTTTAGAAATGGGTTCTCCAATTGAGCTTTTTATAAGCCACGGATAACCTTTGGCTGGAACTTTTATTTCATGTAAGCGCACATAATTTCAAATATTCATCAAAAGAACAATTTATTTAAAGGGGTCGGATGCAAAATTCACTTTTACATGCTGTTGGAACTGAAATGTGTGTTGGCAGTGTTTGTAGACATCCACCCTATAATGATAAAAATCCACTCAGTTTTTTTTTTTTTTTAAATCCCTGTAAATAATATCCCCTTTCTCATATCAAGCTGTTCTCAGATCCCTGTCTGTGTGATGTCACACAGACACAGGACGCTCCCACGATTGTTGATTGAGACTGGTGTTTTACCTTAGACCCGCCCTAAGTGAGCTGTCATCAGTCTGCCATTGTTTCGATGCCGGAGTGGTTGTAGACAAGAATGCCTGAGGTGTTTTGTTGTTGGATGTAATAATGAACATAGCAGTCGTAATTTACTCCCAACATCTGAGCTGCTAAAGACACAGTGGATCACTTTTTCTTTTTCTTTTTCTTTTTCTTTTTCTTTTTCTTTTTTTTTTTTTTCTTGAAGGGAATGCGCCTACACATCATCATCAGGTCTACCTAAATGCGTTTATGTTTGCGCAAATCATTCGTGATCCAGCTTCGCCTAGAGAAGAAGCGATTATAAGGTTTTTTTAATGAATCTTCCTAATAATGTGCTAGTTAGCAAGTTTTGCGGCTAAATGCGGCTAAAGTAAACAGTCTCATGAGAGCGGCTCGTCACCACACAGAAGAGAGGGGCGGGGTGAGCAGTGCTCATTGGCATTTAAAAAAAAACATGCACTAAAACATGCTGCTGTGTGCAGAACTGTTTCTGAAAGGGTAAAAATGGTGTTTTTTTGTTAACCCTTCCACTGAGAAATTTTAACGAAAGTATGTTATACACTTTTCATTAAGACCCTAAAGAATCATATCAACTTGTGGAAAATGGGCATCCGATGACCCCTTTAAGTGCTAAATAAATAAATTTTAAATTAAATTAAACTTTAAAAATTAAAAAAAAAAAAAAAAGAAGAAAAAAAAAGTAAATTAACTAATTTACAAGAAAATGTGCAAATAACAGGAAATTGTTCCAATCCAGGGAAATGGAAAGGTCATTGAAATAGTGAAATTTCAGTTATAATTTTATTTATAATCTTCTGTACAATATCTCATTGTCTAAATATTACTTAAAAATAAAATGTGCTTTGTAAACTATAGTTATGTCCAAATTGTGAACAAACTGTTCTCTTTTTAGGTCCTCTGTTTTTAATTCATTTGTTAAACCTGTTCACAAACCACTGTAAATCATTCATTAGTAGATCAAAAGATTAACAAAAGATTAAACTGATTTGACCATTTTTTTAGTTGTGATGAAACGGAAGTAGTGACAGATTTTTTCTTCCATACTATGACATAAATCTGAGTGAAATATATTATGAAAAAGTAAAAAAAAAAAAAAAAGAGGAGGGTGGAACTTGGTTTTGTCTATAAAGTTTGGATGAGGGTTATTATAACTAAAAATAAAAATAAAACCATGAAAAAACATTCTCATTACTTAAAATAAAACATTAAAGTGCCCCTACAATGGATTTTTGAAAATTACTTCGTGCAGCGTGTAACACTACGGAGCCCCTTAAGGGACATGGTGGTGGAAAAAAGTTGGGTGGGAATTCACCATTCCCTTGCAAAATTTTTGCGTTCTCTTGCAAATATATTTGCATTCCCTCGCCAAACTTTTGTATTCTCTCACAAAGATATTTGCGTTCCCTCACAAAACTTTTGCATGCAAAGATATTTGCGTTCTCTCGCAAAACCAGTTGAGTTCGGACAAACCCTTCCTGTTTACTTTACAGCTTGCAGTGGTTCATACAGTAAAGCACTGACTGTATTTCTTTAGACTTGAGTCCAAGTTCAAAATAAAACTCTATGAACCGCTCCATTGTGAACATACAGAGCTGTAACCACTGCAAGCTGTAAAGTAAACAGGAAGAGTTCGTCTGAACTGCGAGAGAAAGCAAATATCTTTGCGAGAGAGCGCAAAAGTTTTGCGAGAGAATGCAAAGTTTCTTGAGGGAGCGCAAATATCTTTGCGAGAGAATGCAAAATTTTGTGAGAGAACGCAAAATATTTGAAAAATATTTTTGGTTACACTTTATATTAGGTGGCCTTAACTACTATGTACTTACATCAAAAAAATAAGTACAATGTACTTATTGTGTTCATGTTGTATTGCAAAACTCTTTTGCTGCTATTGAGGGGGGTACAGGTAAGGTTAGGGACAGGTTTGGTGGTCTGGGTAGGTTTAAGGGTGGGTTAAGGTGTAAGGGATGGGTTGACAGTGTAATTATAAATGTATTTACAGAAACTAATTACAGATGTAAGTACATATAGGTATTTTTAAAAATATAAGTACAATGTAAAAACATGTATGTACACAATAAGTGCATTGTATCAAATGTTTAATTTAAATGTAAGTACATAGTAATTAAGGCCACCTAATATAAAGTGGGACCATATTTTTTCCTCACTCCCTGATTTTTTTGTCCCTTATGGGGCTCCGTATAACACATCTCTAAGTGAATGAAAACATCCTGCAAAGTTTTAAATCTAAAAGTGCACTGTGTATAAAGTTATTGTCTCTCGAAAGAAAGAGTCGACTCTGAATCATTGAAACGAGTCGTTTTTAAAACAAATCCCAAGCCGTTTCATGTTGACGTCAACATGAAACTTTTGCATACTGCCTGCCCACTTGTTGGTTTTTTCGTGTTGGTCTGAATGAAAATGCAGATTCATTCTTTGCCACTAGGTGCCATTTTTGGAGTGTTAAAAATAGCTGTTTCCCCGGTAACGCTGTACACAAAGCAGCACTGCGCCCTCAAACACTGCTTTAAATAAAATCGACCAATCGGACCAATCACCGCAGATTAGCGTCATGCAAAGGAGGGGTTTTGAAAAATGAATTGTTGAGCGAATCGTTTTGGAGCCGTTGAGCAAATATGGTAAAAATAAATGCATATTGAAAATGAATATGTTTTTTGACCTTGCATGCATGTCAACCTGTTGTTGGGGACTCCCAAAACCAAAATATGAACCTTTCATAACCCATAATAGGGGCACTTTAAATGAAATAAAATAAATTTATAGAGATTTGTCCCTCCCATAGACAGTAATGTAATTACCACATCAAGGTCGAGAAACGTAGCAAGGACATCTGTAAAATAATCCATGTGGCATCAGGTGTTCAACCATAATTTTCCGAAGCTACAAGATTACATTTTGTGAGCAAAAAAGAAAAAAAAAAAAAACACAGACACAGAATAGCATGCGCTGTTTACGTTCAGTGGATACTGTCCAAAATTGTGCCAGCATGACGCGGAGGTGACGAAATTTTGAATAAAGTCGTTATTTTTGTTTTCTTTTGCGCACAAAATGTATTCTCGTAGCACCCCTGATGTCACATGAATTATTTTACCGATCTCCTTGTTATGTTTCTGGACCTTGATCGTGTAAGGACACTTGCTGTCTATGGGTGGGTCAGACACTCACGGGATGCATCAAAAATATCTTAATTTGTGTTCTGAAGATGAATAGAGGTCTTATGGGTTTAGAACAACATGAGGGTGAATAATTAATGACAGAATTTTCATTTTTGGATATCCCTTTAAGTAAACATTTCTAAAAACTACTGTATATGGACTAAATGATTGGAGATGTCCAGCAATGCCGCCAGAAAGAAATCTGTCATATATCATCAAAAGACTGAGTTTTGCTATTTTGATAAAAATTAAGTTAAAAAATGTCAAAAAATTATACATATGCATGGATGAATCATATACAATCAGTTCTATAGCAACCAGATCTTAAATGTACTTTAAATAATCATGTAAAATAACCATAACAAACAAAATCACAAACAAAGGTCCTAGAAAAATTCATTGGTGAAAACCTGTGGGAACCCTGAACACTATATATTCCCATCTAGAAAACTAGAGTCAGGTTTTTAGCCTCTTTTTCAAAAGCTCCTTATTCTCTCCTCATCCCTCGCTATAATGCCGGATCTGATGATTGAAGAGAGAGAGAGCTTTGGCAGGAGAAATTTCTTCTCTGTTTGCTACCAGCACAAAGCAGGAGATCTACACTAATGTGAGAAAGAAAGTGTGTGTGTGTGTGTGTGTGTGTGTGTGTGTGTGTGTGTGTGTGTGTGTGTGTGTGTGTGTGTGTGTGTGTGTGTGTGTGTGTGTGTGTGTGTGTGTGTGTGTGTGTGTGTGTGTGTGTGTGTGTGTGTGTGTGTGTGTGTGTGTGTGTGTGTGTGTGTGTGTGTGAGAGAGAGAGAGAGAGAGAGAGAGAGAGATGTTTCTCTGTGAGTTCTGGTCCGTGTATGCATGCATGTGTGTGTGTGTGTGTGTGTGTGTGTGTGTGTGCATATTCTAACACCTGTGTGAGGTGATAAGAGACTGCAGCAGTGAAAGCTGCCTTAGAATTCAGAGCAGAGAAATGAATATAGTGGAGCAGGTCTCTCACACACACATACACACACAAATAAAATCACTATAGCTTTCAAATACAGTCTGTCAGGTGAACGTAGCTGCTGCTGCTGCTGGCCGGCTCAGTGACTGCTGTTAAAACAAAATGAGATTTGGCCACAAACACTCACGTGATGGTGTCGATCATGTCCAGACCCATCTCCACACAGCAGTGAGCGTGGTCCGCTTTGGGCTGGGTCAGGCCAGACACACAGTAATAACAGTCTCCCAAGATCTTAATCCTCCTGCAATGGTTTTCCTGCCAATCAGACACACAAAAGCCCGATAGGAGATTTTTAAGAAACACGCAAAGCCAATAAATTGGATGTGTAGTTGAAAGCAAGTCTGATGATTAATGTCACTTATCCTCCAGGTTATACAGAATCTGCTTTCTTACATATGTACACAGTTTATGAGTGAATGAAAAAAATGATTATAGCACTGCTGAAACAAACTATTGGGATTTTTCCCTATTTTGACAGTTAATAAATGAGCAGATGAGAGTTTACTTATCAAAATGAAGAAATATTATATACACTTCTGTTTTTGTGCTTGTCACTTTACTTGGAACTTGCATTAAGTCACAAAATGCCTATAGCAAAATGATGTATTGATAAATAGGTTTATAGTGAATTTTCAATGTGTTCTCTGTTGAAGAGGAAGAAAAAAAAACCTGCAGCACTGCTTTTAAAATGGTCACTGACTTGCTTATGTAGCTTAACTTTAAAACCAAACTAAACTTTCTACACTTTTAAAATAAAAATGTTTGGGCTCAGTAAGATTTTTTTTTTTTTTTTTAATGAAATACCTTTATTCAGCAAGAATGCATTAAATTAATCAGAAGTGACAGTCAAGACATTTATAATGTTACAAACGATCTAATGCAGTTCTTTTAAATGTTCTATTCATCAAAGAATCCTGAATAAAATCACAAAAAATCACAGTTTCCACAAAAATATCAAGTAGCACAAATGTATTCAAAATCAGCATGTTAGACTAATTTTTGAAGGATCAAGTGACCAAAGGGACCAAAAGAGACACTTTGTCAGATTTAGACATTTTTTCCCTAAACTATAGTTAAGTACATACACACCCAGATACTGGTATAACCTTTTGCAAATATATTATCAGGATTAGACTCTCCACATTGATTAAACAGAACAATAAAACACTTTAGACTAAAGAGAGCAAGACAAACAGAAAGACAGAAAAGAAGAAACTCTACAGATCGATTGCTCTATTTCATTAGAAATGCACCATCTGGCACCACAGGGCAAGAGGAGACTGTGGGAAACCCCCTGTCACAGCACACACACACACACACACACACACACACACACCATCTGTGCCAGTCATTTCCAACTGTTGTCTGAATTTCAAGCTAATGTCAAACTCGTAAAAAGTTTTAGCTTTTGTGACTGAGAGAGCTGCATTTCACAGAAAGCTTTACTTTTCTCTGGAACAGACTGTATTTAGCCAAAGATTTAAACTTGCTGATTTGGGGATACAGAAAGACAAAGTAGCTGTGAAAGTGTTGGAAGAAAGGAAAATTACGAAGGCGAAAATTTGAAGCTTATCTGCTTTTATCTCTTTCTAAATACACAAGAAACCACAGTTTTACTTATTGGAGGATTGATAATTACAATGCATGACAAAGATCCAAATAACGCAAAAGCCTCTAGTAAAAGCTGCAGTTGTAATTTGCAGTTATTCAACATCAAAGACATTCATGTAGGATCTCAGACAGCACCTTTGAAAAGTGCAAACACAATCATAGCTGTCAGGACGGCAATTTAGCATTTACTGTCAGGAGTTGCTGAAATATTTACTAGTGTTTGCTAAGACAAGTATTACTCTATTACTATTGTTAGGGATCAAAACAAACTCTTAAGCTTTTATTAAACTTCTGTGAATAACCCGTCTTGCACAGTTAGTTCAGCGAACATTAAAGACACCAGATGCTGTTTGTTCAGGATAAGGTGTGATAATATTTTTCTAAATTATCAAACTTATGATTTGTATATGGCGGACAATGAAATGAATAAGAGACTGTACGTACACGTGTGTGAGTGAGTGTGTGTGTGTGTGTGTGTGTGTGTGTGTGTGTGTGTGTGTGTGTGTGTGTGTGTGTGTGTGTGTGTTCTTGTTTATGCTGCATTGAGGGGACCAAATGTCCCCACAAGGATAGTAAAACCAGTAAATGTTGACCTTATGGGGACATTTTTTAGGTCCCCATGAGGAAACAAGCTTAAAAATCATACAGAGTGAGTTTTTTTTGAGAAAGTAAAAATGCAGAAAGTGTCCTGTAAGGGGTAGGTTTAGGTGTAGGGTTGGTGTAGGACAATAGCACATACAGTAAGTACAGTATAAAAACCATTATGCCTATGGGATGTCCACTTTTCACAAAAACAAACGTGTGTGTGTGTGTGTTACATATAATGTTCTGTTTTGTAGTCGTTAAGTACTTTTTGAGGAATTCTAATCTCAGCAACTGCACACTCTGGATTGGTGTAGAGTGGTTTCTACTAAATCACTTTCTGCTCAAGAAACATATTATCAATGTTGAAACCACAAATGTTGTGCTGCTTAATATTTTTGTGGATTTTTTTCAGGATTCTGTGATGAACAGTAAGTTTAAAAGATCAGCATTTCACTGTGAAATTGAAATCTTTTGTAACATTATACTGTAAATGTTTTGACTGTTACTCATGAACAGTATTGTATGTAAATTCACATTGAGTTTTTCTCAGTCAGAAGTCTTGAGTCCACTGTGATTTTTACGATGTTATAGCATAATACATCTCAAGTGCTTCCTCTCTCCCACAGTGCACAGAGGGACTCTATAAGAAACTGTGGCCACCAATGGGGATTATAATTATAATGCTAATTAGCATATTGCAGTCAGACTGTGAGCAATCATAAAAGTTACCGCATATGCCCAGTGATTTAAGATTCTCTCCACACATACGTGTCAATAGCATTACTTACTGTAGCAAGTTCATCAAACTTCCCGAAGAGTTCGTTCAGCAGTTTGACCAGCTCCTGGGCCGTGCACTGTGAAGCTAGACTGGTAAAGCCCACAATGTCTGCAAACAGGATGCTGCACAGAACGAGAGGACAACAGGTTACGGTGATTCACACGAGACCTTACACAGTTACACCTACACTGTTCTTCGTAACGGCCTGTGAATGACTCAAAAACTGTTTTATCAGAAACTTTTTGAATGAACATGCAGTATATAGGGTCTACTGAATCTGTTAGATTTTTTTCATGAAAACATTAAAGTCAGTCAGATTAGCCCAGGCCAGGGGTCCATGGGGTACTTAGCTCACTCAATCGTGAGTTTGACCCAGCTGAGGGGTCAAGGTTTGGCTGGTTAGTATAGTCCAATTAACCACTCAGCATTGTATCATTCGATTATCATGTTGGTAGTGTTATTATTATTAACAAAAACTAATTAAAAATGCAATGACAGAAGTAGCGACAGATCTTTTAAACTGTATTGTGATGAACATTTGAGTGAAACAAATTTCTCGAAAAAAAAGTACAGTAGGGAGACGACTTGGTTCTACATCGTTAGTTGATTAGATGCAGGCAGATCTGAATGCGAGTTTCCAGTCGAAGAAAAGTGTGAGGTTTAAGCAGACAAATAATTAGAGAAGTTGGTATATACTGTAAAAAAAAAAAAAAAAAAAAAAAATTAAAGATTTTTCAAAGTTGTAAAATAAAATAAAGATTATTGGAAGAGTTTTTAGAAGAAAATACTATTTCAGTCTTTTAAATTTTTCATGTTTACTTCAGCGTGTTATTTGTCATTTCTTTGTAATTATTTATGAAATTTACTTGCAATTTCTGAGTGAAAATAGTGTCTACATTTTTTACTACACTGGTACGCCACCAGAGAGAAGTATTGTTTCACCAGAAGATTGAATTATGAGATTTTGATTCAAAATTACAAGGTCAAAAAGCAAAAAAAAAAAAATACAGATTACATGAATTTAGAAAATATAGTGCATTTTAGTTTTATGCTGACTTCAATTAAAATTAAATTTTAAATGATTACAAATTATTTTTTTGTTTTACTCTTAGATTACGTATTACTGAATATAAAGATTTCAAACTTTATAACGGAATTCATTAACATGAAAATGCAATGCTGTAATTTAAATAACTCAAAATAAACATGAAAGAAAACAAAAATCTAAATTCAAAACTACAGTAATATACTAATGGCTCCAGAGTCTTTAGTTAAATGGCATTCTGACTCAGGTTATGGTCTCAATAAAACCTATATCTCAAAACTAAGCAAACATGGCAGCAAGATATGAATGAGAGTACAAACATATAGCTTTTATAGCGCTCACAGATAAAGCCCTCTCTTCATCTCTGATCTGGAGCTGGGCCTGCATTAACCTAATCTTTTAGACAGTCAGTTAGTCATGGAAAAGTTACTTGTATGCATCATCTTTCACTCACCAATCTCTTGGCTGGAACGGGTCTATGAGGTGGCATATGTGTGTATATGTGTGTATGTGCTATTGTGTGAATTTGCCCCCCAGCACTGCCTTGTTCCATCTCTCGCTCTCCGTCTCTCCACGTGTGTGGGCAGTGTGGGTTAATTGAGCAGCTCTTGAGTTGATAGCACTAGCGCTGTGGGCGCCGTACATGCTGTGCGAGCTTTGGTTGGCAGCCAGACTCAGGAACTTAGACGACTGTGCGTGAGTGGAGAGTTGTTGACTCTTATTGACTCACTGATTCAGTATTCGCAATCACAATTTAAGTACAATGGAACTGACAATGTCTGTCTAGTCTGGGGAAAAAAACTATGTGTAGTGCTCTCATCTTTCATTCATGGAATAAGTGTGGGTTTTCAACATAAATGGCTTGATTGTTGAAACACACTATCTCTTGTTCTTTCTGTACCTGACGTTGTCATGTCGTTGGATGTATATCTTATGGAAGATTCTTTCTGGTGGCTTCAGGAAGTCCTCCTTCATCTCCATGGCAACATTTCTGGGCAGCAGGCTCATGAGAAGGCGTTCCTGTAATGTTTCCATTACATTTTAGGATAAACAGCAAGTTTCTGAATGTCTTCAGTCATTCCCCGCCAGCATTTTTAAAAAAGTTGCCAGCCAACCACCAACATTTTTGATCGTTTTCACAAAATTTTCATGGCTCCCAGAATATTATGCTGTATTAACATCTGAACAACCAATGTTAACAGAACAATGTTAACTAAAAAAAGTTTTATTCTAGCTTAAAGGGTAGTTCTACGGTGGCCAAGAGGGCTCAACACACTGCAAATAGAAAAAACACCTGCAAATTAAGAAAACAACTTCATCAATTTGACAACACATGTGCTGCAAATGCTCACAACACAACCAAATAAAGAAACACACTGCAAATAGAAAAAAATCACCTGCAAATTAAGAAAGCAACTTCATCAGTTTGACAACACATGTGCTGCAAATGCTCACAACACAACCAAACAAAGAAACGCGCTGCACATAAAATTCTTTATTTGGTTGTGTTGTGAGCATTTGCAGCACCTGCTGTCAAATTGTTGTCAAAAAAAAGATGTTTTCTTGATTTGCTGGTGCTTTTTCTATTTGCATGTGTTTTCTGAAGTTGCAGTGCGTTGAGCTCTCTCCCCCATAATGCCTTTGTTCATCTTCAGAACACAAATTAAGATATTTCTGATAAAATCCAAAAGTTTTCTGACCCTCCATCAACGCAACTACCATGTTCAATGCCCAGAAAGATAGTAAGGACATTGTTAAAATAGTCCATGTGACATCAGTGATTCAACCTTAATCTTATGAAGCTATGAGAATATTTTTTGTATATGCAAATAGAACAAAAATAACTTTATTCAATGATTTCTTCTCTTCCGGGACAGTCTTCGATGTCACATGGATCTTTCTGGGCCTGGGCAGTTGCGTTGCTGTCTATGCAGGGTCAGAGAGCTCTCAGATTTCATCAAACATATCTTAATTAGTCTTCAATTACTTCATTAGTCATATGGGTTTGGAACGACATGAGGGTGAGTAATTAATGACGGAATTTTCATTTTTGGGTGAACTGTACCTTTGGGGGTGTTTTTGGAAGCGATCTATTCCATCTATGCTTTGATGTTTGTTCTGAATCCCTTTCGGGCTTAGTCTGAAAAATGCTAATTTCTTTTTTTTAATCACGTTATTTTACATATGCATCTGCTTACATATGCGATTGCTTGTTTCTGCTTCTTCTTCATCTGTGTTTTGATCCAGAGATTCAGTACTCTTTCAGAAGATGTCTAATAGCGCACCCTACTGTATAACCATATTCTGTCAATGGTGGGGAAAGAGTTAAATTTAACTAAAAAATAAACTAACAAATTATTCTAGTACTCGGCAGAATTACTTTACTCATTCTTTAACATGACTATTTCCACATAATTTAAAACAATATCGTTAAAAATATGGATCACACTTTATTATAAGTTCCAATTCTCGCTATTAACAAACCACTAACTATGACTTAATAAACCAAATGTTCTGCTTATTAATAGTTAGTAAGGTAGTTGTTGGGTTTGATTAGGGAAATAGAATATGGTCATGCAGAATATGTGCTTTATACGTACTAATAAACAGCCAATATGTTAAGCATGCTAATAAGCAGTTAATAGTGAGAATTGGTCCCTATATTAAAGTGTTACCAAACTATGAAATAACACAAATGTGATTAGGAGAATTCTGCAGTGACCAAAAATGGCCAACAAATTAACGCTCTCTCATATTATAGACATTTGCTCAACCAACTTGACCTGGAACTGTTTTTTTCCAACATGAGATTTTTTTATCCAACCAATCAGACTGTTGTTGTGTATGTAAACATGCAAATATGTAATTTATGTTACATAACAAATGTGAAAGTCTCTTTAAGTAATGTTCACCACAGACATTTCTAAGGAAAGCCGTGGCCTTCCGGTTGGTCTTCAAATTGATGTCACGAATTGGCAGCTCCATAAAAACCCATTAAAATAATAGTGATGGCCATTGTATTATGGTTACTGTTAGTTTAAAACTGGCCACTTCTGTTATCTGTATGCGTTTTATCTAATGAACTCGCTGATAGCTGTAAAGTGGCCAATCTCTGTGAGAGATCACAGTTCGAGCGTTGGAGTTGGTTGGCATGGCAAAGGTAAGTTTCCGTGGAAACGCATATAGTTCATTGCCAAACCATGCGTTACTAAAAGCAGGTGATAAATGCCTTCTCGATGAGCAAACCCCAGCGAGCCATGCCACCTGTGTTAGAAACCCAATGATTTGTCACTCGCCTGCACTCAAAAGTTAAGCTGAGAGTTGGGTTGAGAGTTTGCAGCAGCATGACTATGATTATCTAAGGATTTTGAAACTTAAAATTAACAGACACTAGTCTGTTTCATATACATTACACATTTTTCCTTGCTGACCAAATCATAGCTGTATGGAACTGGATATCTATGTGCTGCATATATAATCATTATAAAATGTTAATTAGTTGCTCAAGAAAACATTATCGCTGTTGTGAAAATTTTTGGGAAACCACGATACACTCTTTGAAGATTCCTTGAATAATAGTTCAAAGTTCAAAATAACAGCAATTTTGTAACATTGTACATAGCTTTATTGTTACTTTTGACTAATTAAATTCATCCTTGCTGAATAAAAATATTGATTTATTTAATAAAAAATATTTTATTGTACATTTTACTGGAATGTACATACAGTATCTCACAAAAGAGAGTACACCCCTCACATTTCGACAACCATTTTAGAATATCTTCTCAAGGGACAATACTATAGAAATGAAACTTGGATATATTTTAGACTAGTTAATGTGCAGCTTGTATAGCAGTAAAGTTTTATTGTCCTCTGAAAATAACTCAACATACAGCCATTATTGCCAAAAAAGCTGGCAACAAAAGTGAGTACACCCTAAGTGATAACAGCTATACGTCGTTTAACCATGCAAGGCCAGATGTCCTATTCATCATGTTCATGTTTTTTTCTGCTTGACAGGACCATACAAATTTGTGTATCATGTATTAGAGCAGTTCAAATTTGGTGCTTTGAGTACAATTCTCTCATACTGACCACTGGATGTTCAACATGGCACCTCATGGCAAAGAACTCTCTGAGGATTTGAGAATTAGAATTGTTGCTCTCCACAAAGATGGCCGAGGCTATAAGAAGTTCGTTAACACCCTGGAACTGAGTTACAGTACAGTGGCCAATGTCATACAGAGGTTTTCCAAGACGGGTTCCACTTGGAACAGGACTCGCAAAGGTCGATCAAAGAAGTTAGGTCCTTGTGCTGTGCGTCAGGTGCAGAAGCTGGCTTCAAAAAACAGACGTATGAGTGCTGCCAGCATTTCTTTAGAGGTTGCAGAAGTGGAAGGTCAGCTTGTCAGTGCTCAGACCATACGCCGCACACTGCAACAAGTCAGTTTGCATGGCAGTCGTCCCAGAAGGAAGAATTTTCTGAAGCTGTCTCACAAAAAAGCCTGCAAACAGTTTGCTTAAGACAACGTGTCCAAGAGCATGAATTACTGGAACCATGTCCAGTGGTCTGATTAGACTAAGATAAACTTGTAAGGCTCAGATGGTGTCCAGCATGTGTGGTGACGCCCTGGTGAGGAGTACCAAGAAAATTGTATATTGCCTGCAGTCAAACATGGTGGTGGTAGCAACATGGTCTGGGGCTGCGTGAGTGCTGCTGGTACTCATTTTTGTTGCCAGTTATTTGGACAATAATGGCCATATGTTGAGTTATTTTTAGAGGACAGTAAATTTGTACTTCTATACAAGCTGCACATTGACTACTCTAAAATATATCCAAGTTTCATTTGTGTAGTATTGTCCCTTGAGAAGATACAGGTGCTGGTCATATAATTAGAATATCATCAAAAAGTTGATTTATTTCACTAATTCCATTCAAAAAGTGCAACTTGTATATTATATTCATTCATTACACACAGACTGATATATTTCAAATGTTTATTTCTTTTAATTTTGATGATTAGAGCTTACAGCTCATTAAAGTCAAAAATCAGTATATCAAAATATTAGAATATTACTTAAGACCAATACAAAGAAAGGATTTTTAGAAATCTTGGCCAACTGAAAAGTTTGAAAATGAAAACTATGAGCATGTACAGCACTCAATACTTAGTTGGGCTCTTTTTGCCTGAATTACTGCAGCAATGCGGCGTGGCATGGAGTCGATCAGTCTGTGGCACTCAGGTGTTATGAGAGCCCAGGTTGCTCTGATAGTGGCCTTCAGCTCATCTGCATTGTTGGGTCTGGTGTCTCTCATCTTCCTCTTGACAATACCCCATAGATTCTCTATGGGGTTCAGGTCAGGCGAGTTTGCTGGCCAATCAAGCACAGTAACACTATGGTCATTGAACCAGCTTTTGGTACCTTTGGCAGTGTGGGCAGGTGCCAAGTCCTGCTGGAAAATGAAATCAGCATCTCCATAAAGCTTGTCAACAGAAGGAATCATGAAGTGCTCTAAAATTTCCTGGTAGATGGCTGTGTTGACTGTGGACATCAGAAAACACAGTGAACCAACACCAGCAGATGACATGGCAGCCCAAATCATCACTGACTGTGGAAACTTCACACTGGACTTCAAGCAACATGGATTCTGTGCCTCTCCACTCTTCCTCCAGACTCTGGGACCTTGATTTCCAAATGAAATGTAAAATTTACTTTCATCTGAAAAGAGGACTTTGGACCACTGAGCAACAGTCCAGTTCTTTTTCTCCACAGCCCAGGTAAGATGCTTCTGACATTGTCTCTGGTTCAGAAGTGGCTTGGTAGCCCTTTTCCTGAAGACCTCTGAGCGTGGTGACTCTTGATGCACTGACTCCAGCTTCAGTTCTCTCCTTGTGAAGCTCTCCCAAGTGTTTGAATCGGCTTTGCTTGACTGTATTCTCAAGCTTGCGGTCATCCCTGTTGCTTGTGCACCTTTTCCTACCCAAATTCTTCATTCCAGTCAACTTTGCATTTAATATGCTTTGATACAGCACTCTGTAAACAGCCACACCTTTCAGTAATGACCCTCTGTGAATTATCCTCTTTGTGGAGGGTGTCAATGTTCGTCTTCTGGATCATTGCCAAGTCAGCAGTCTTCCCCATTATTGTGGTTTCAAAGAACAAGAGATACCCAGAATTTATACTGTAGGGAATTTATACTGAGTTATTCAAACTCAAATGTAAATATTCTAATATTTTGAGATACTGATTTTTGACTTTCATGAGCTATAAGCTCTAATCATCAAAATTAAAAGAATTAAACATTTGAAATATATCAGTCTGTGTGTAATGAATGAATATAATATACAAGTTTCACTTTTTGAATGGAATTAGTGAAATAAATCAACTTTTTGATGCTATTCTAATTATATGACCAGCACCTGTATACTTAAATTGTTGCTGAAATGTGAGGGGTGTACTCACTTTTGTGAGATACTGTATATACTGTGTGTGTGTGTGTGTGTGTATATATATACACACACACAGTACATACAGTATATTTGTCACACTCTGTATTGGAAGGAACGACAGAGTCATGGATCAAGGAACAGTCTTTAATATAATCCAAACACAGGGTAAATCCACACAAGGAATGGCTGGTGACACACGAACATGACGATTGAGACCCGACAAAGACGGACAGCACAGACTGGGACTTAAATACATGGGGACATGAGGATAATTGACACGACACACCTGAACCAAATGACATGATCAACCATGGGAGGAACTGGGTCACGGGGAGCACATGGGGAGAAAAACACACAACAGTCCAGAGGCATGACATATCGCCCCCCTCCCAGAAGGTGCGTCCTCGCACCGCAGGAACAACATAGGGAGGTATGGGTGGGGAACAACATAGGGAGGAGGCTTGGGAGGAGGACGTACACCCGGGAGGGGACGGCAGACAGAGTCCATGGTGGAGACGATGAAGGGAGGAGCTAGGGAGGAGACAGGAGGAGCCAGGGTGGATCAGACAGAGGAAGGAGCCAGGGAGGTGACCGGAGGGACTTAGAGCAAGAGGAGCCAAGCGGGACCCAGGCCACAGCCATAACAGCGACCCACGGTGGAACTGACAGAGGGAGGAGCCATGGTGGAGGAAGGGCTGATGACCCAAGGGGCTGACCGACAGCGGCGGAGCAGGTGGTGGAGGAGCCTGAGATGGAGAGCCGAATAGCCAGGGTAACGAGGAGGATCCAGAGGACCACAGCAGAACAGGTGGATCCGGAAGGCCACAGTGGAGCCAGAGCGACAGAGGACCAAGGTGGAGCTGAAGGGAAGGAGGAGCCTGACGGAGCCAGAGGGACGGAGGGATGAGGTGCAGTCGGAGGAGTGGAGTTCTGAGGCGACGGATGGTTGACAACAGACTAAGGCGGAGCTGGAGGGAGCCAGTGGACTGACGGGCAATGGAGGGAGCCAGGAGCCATGGTGAAGCCGCTGGGTCAACAGGCCAAGGCAGAGTCCGGGACTCAGAGGCTGGAGGTGGATGCAAGGGGTTCTCCAGCTACGATGACGATGGATACTGGCAGAACCGCAGTGCTCGCAGATGGTGGGCTGAGGGTGAGCAGAGGGGCTGCCAGACAACAGTGGTGGAGTAAGCAGCAGCGGAAGGGTGGGTGTTAATTTTTGAGCCTCCGGGCTCTCAGGGCTGCAGTCAAGAGCAAAAGCCCTCCCTTGGCCAAACTTGGGAACAGAAGCCCTCCTTGTGTTGGACTCGGGGACACAAGCCCTCTTGGGACTGGACTCAGGAATGGGAGCCCTCTCTGGGTCTAATTAAGGAACAGGAGCCCTCTCTGGGCTGGACGTGGGGGCAGGAGCCCTCTCTGGGCGGAACATGAGAACAGAAGCCTTCTCAGGGATTTACGTGGGAGCAGGAGCCCTCTCTGAGCGAGACTCGAGATCAGAGGCCTTATCTGGGCCATACGTGGGAACAGAAGTTCTCTCTGGGCGGAACTCAGGAACTGAGGCCCTCCCTGGGCCATACATGGGAACCGCAGCCCTCTCTGGGCTGGACTCGGGAACTGAGGCCCTCCCTGGGCCATACGTGGGAACCAAAGCCTGCTCTGGGCTGGACGTGGAAACAGGAGCCCTCCTTGGGCTAGGCTCGGGATCTGAGGTCCTCCCTGGGCCAGACGTGGGAATAGGACTGACAGAGGGCTCTGACGAAGGAGTGAAGAGAGAGGGCAGGTCAGCCCGTAAATCCAATTCGGGATTCCCTTCAGCGCTCCACATTCCCAAATCCACAATAAGCTCACCCTCAGCCATGGTGCAGTGGGTGGAGCTCCTCTCCACGCTCTCACTGTTCACGGCTTTTTCCCTCGTGGCGGGCGTTGTTTGCCGGCTCTCGCACTTAGTCTGATGTTACTTGCAGCTCCGCCTCTGCGGCGATCCTCAGCTCTGTTTCTCCGTTCAGCGATAGCTTGTCGGTCACGGTGGGCTCAGACTTTCCGTCATCGGTGGGCTCGGGCTTGGGCTCCGTGCAGCGGGGTGATGGTGGGCTGGGCTCTGGGTCTGGAGTGGAACTGGCGAGATCATCCTTGGAACAGATGGTGAATGGATTTCTTGCCAGTATCCACTCCACAAAGACGGCAAAATCCACTCGAGGGCCATCTTTGGATGACGGCGCTCTGCGCGCAGGGTTCAGGTTGCCGTCATAGAACATGCAGAGTGCGTCGGCCGGGTAGCTGGTAAGTGATGCAATGGCCAGGAACAGTCTGGTATGGCCCTCGAGCGATCTTTCCCCCTTCTCCAGCGGGATAAGGGGTCAAAGGGATCCATGGGAAAAAACGGGGGGAAAAAATAAAAACACTGTACAAACCATGGAAAACAAACAGAGGGGAACACACAAATAAATTTCTTTTCAGGTCGAGTCTTCTGTCACACTCTGTATCAGAAGGAACGACGGAGAATGACGATTGAGACCCGATAAAGACAGACAGCACAGACTGGGACTTAAATACATGGGGAAATGAGGACAATTGACACGACACACCTGAACCAAATGATATGATTGACCATGGGAGAAACTGGGTCACGGGGAGCACATGGGGAGAAAAACACATACAAACAGTCCAGAGGCGTGACAATATCTATCTATCTATCTATCTATCTATAGTGGTGGCCAAAATTATTAGAACACCTGACAGATCTGAAAATATTAACCTTGTTTGCCTCCAAAACATAATTTAATTTCATAATATTCATTATAACATTAAGCTCTACACTCTTCATTATAACTCTAAGCACAACAAATATCAGATGAAGTGAGTTGTACAGTTTTTTATCCACTTTTAACTTTAATATTTGGTATGTCCACCTTTTGCAGCAATTACAGCAGCACATCTCTCTGGCTTAGTGTCAATATATTTCCTGAGGACTGACAACACTAATGTTATCCAGTGCTCTCTGAAACTCAAACCAAAGGCTTTCCTTTGAATGTATAATAGATCTGTCCAGTTTATTTTCCAACTCGCCCCAAATTTGCTCAATGGGGTTGAGGTTCGGACTTTGAGGAGGCCAGTCCATCATTTTCAGTGTTCCAGCAGATTCCTTCCATTGTAGTTCCAGCAATAGTTTGTTTTATGGGTATTGTAATGGCCAATTCAACAAAAACAACTGAAACCTCATAAATGTGCCAAGTGTTCCAATACTTTTGGCCACCACTGTATATTATTATAATAGAAGTAGTTGTAGTAATAATAGTATTAGCATTGTTAGTATTATAAATAATACTTACTATTATTCAAAGCACAAAAAAAGTTATAGAGGTTGAAAGAGGTTGTTTCTCTGGCCTCCCCTTTTCTATTTAAAATTTCTATTTAATCAAAAAAAAAAACATTTTTTACTCAAATATTCTCCCTCCTTGTGATGTGATTTAATTAATCTTTGCAAGAAACTCTCAAACTTTTGAAATCAATACATATGCCATTCTTGCTGAATGCGCACTTTAGTGTACATAAATGACAGATCATCTGTATGTCCAAATGGAAAGATGACAGACCGGTCCATATCTCTGCAATGAGTGCACACGCGTGTGTGAGAGTTTGTGTGTCAGAGAGAGAGTTGTGCGGTACAGCTTGGTGTGATGTATAGAGTGGGTGGTGTTACCTTCTATTCAGGGAGTTTGTTGGGTAGGAGGTGGATGAGTCATGTGCAAACAATTATAACCAATTTTCAGTCGCTAAGGAACAAGGGGAAAGTGTCCTCTTCGCTTTAGTTTGTATGAGTGTGTTTTGCATCTTTCCATCTTATGCCCCTCTCCACTTCATTTATAAATCATTCAGTAATTATCCACTGCAATCTACCCAGAGCTCGGCGAGGGAGATAAGTTATGCTAATGTTGCTATTTGATTCACATTCTTTATCATTGATATAATCCACAATGACAGCGAAAGATGAAGCAGTCTCACTGAGAAATAAAGTGGGATGGTGGATCTGGCTTGTTCCGGTAGCTTGCCGCTGCAAAAGAATCTTTGAATAAGTGCACCACAATCTGCTGTGTGTGCAATTTTTTCCAGAAATGTCCATCCCGCAAATACGCCAACAGATATGGCAAAGAGTTTGCTCTAAGTATAGAAAGTCCTGTTTCATTCAGGATTGGGCTTATACAGTAGAGGTGCTGCTGTGTATTTAGACGGAGGCATGGAAGTTGTTTAATATATTCAGGCTTTGGCTTAACTGTTTGTTATGCTGCCCTAAAATTTATGCTGCCAGAAAAACAAATACCATTTTTTTTATACCAATTTTATTAATTAACCTTTTATAGACGGCTGCTTTAATCCAAAAAAGGGGAAATCATTTTACTCTAGAACAAATTTCCAAAAAATTAATTTTGGGTTGGAAATTGAATCAAATTGGTTTGCTGTAGATTCTGTAAAAAAATGTTCTGCATCATTCAGAAATTAACTGAAAAATGCTTTTAAAATTCTAATTCAATTACTGATATTAATTAAAATTTTATCTGAGATAGCAAGAACAATTTGGAATTTACACTAAAATTCAATGAAGTAGAATTAAATATCAAAACACACTTTAAATGTTAGTGTGGCAGCCTTGTTTGAAAGTTGTTAGTTTTTTTTAATACTCTACCGTTAAAATTTTTGGGGTCGGTAAGATTTTTTATGGCCTCATATGCTCAACAAAGCTGCATTTATTTTAATAAAACACAGTAAAAATAGTAATATTGTAAAATATCATTACAATTTGAAATAAATATTTTCTAATATACAGTATTTCAACATGCATGTTTTTCTTTTATGTAAGGCAGTGTCATATGATCCTTCAGATATCATTCTAATATGCTGAATTGCTTCTCAAGAAACATTTATCATCAACATTGAAAACAGTTGTGCTTCTCAATATTTTTGTGGTATAGAAAGTTTAAAACATTTTATTTTTTGTATCAATGTCTTTACTGTCACCTTTTACCAATTTAATGCGTCCTTGCTGAATAAAGTATTTAAAAAAAATACTAATAATTACTTTTTAAAAAATTACTGACCCCAAATTTTGCACTGTACTGTAGGTCTTTAAGACCAAACAAAAGAACACTTGATTTCCAGAAAGCCATTACCTGTTTAATTGCAGTTAATTGAATTCCAGTTCCTATCATTCCAATTTAAATTCCAATTCAACTTTGAGTCAAGCTGTATTTTTCTTTTGCAAAAACATGTACTGTAAAAATTATACACAATAAAGCATACATTAAGAAACTGAAAAGGATCTATAATGATTTCATGTTGACTTAGAAGTTTAGATTTGCAGCTAGTATGCCGAATTAAAATGCTAAGCCATTACTCACACTCAGTAGCATCGAGAGCTTCTTCTGAGATCCTTTTGGTGGGCTGTAATGGCATTAAAGTTGCATACAGCCTGAATACCAACTAAGTCAAGCACCTGACCTTAGACCCGATCTCACAACTGTTTTGTGTGTCTTAGCATACATGCATCTGTCTGTGCGTTTGGTAGTACATGTTTGCAGAGAAAGCTTGACCTTTAAGCTGGGGGGGGGGGGGGGGGGGTGAAAGCAATCTTGCAAGGTAAATTACCTGTCAAAATGGCAACTTTAACTTGTGGGAGAAAATGAAACAGCTGATCATTTCATCGAAAACATGCAGCTGTTCGTTTGCGTGTATGCCAGTGCACGTGTCGTGAAAGTCTGACCTGTTTCTCATTCTCGTCCTCTAGTTGCAGGCGCTGTTGGATGCAGTTTCTGGCCTGTAGGAAGGCCTTCCTCTGGGCGCGCTCAGTAAGAACTCGCACAAACACACCCGACAGATTCACGCCGACCAACAACACTGCATTTGCTACCAGCTACGAACACAGAGAGAGAGAAAAATAACAGGGTTTGTGTGACCATCTCTGTTTATCAGACCATGCTGAAGGATTCTGACATTTAAACAACATTCGAACTTTCAGTGATTAGGAATGGCGTACTGGTAAGTAAGTAAGTGTGTGTGTGTGTGTGTGTGTGTGTGTGTGTGTGTGTGTGTGTGTGTGTGTGTGTGTGTGTGTGCGTGCGTGTGTGTGAACGAGAATGAAAAACGGGGGCAAAGAGTGAAACTATCAAACTGAAAGAATCAGCAATTGCCTGGCTTTTGAGACATGTCACTTCAAACGGGCACCTATTAAGGGCTTTGTATTGTTCATTCATAAAGCAACAGAAAATTAGATTTCCCAGAATCCCTTCAATTGGTCTATGCATTCTTTTAACAGGCCCTTTGTAAATGAAAGTAAAGGCCATTTGCTGAATAGCGCAAAGCAGTGACATTATTGCAAATCCTTAGCAAGGTTATGAGGTTTACAAATTAGCTAACAAGGCTAATAAGCAATGTGACCTAAGGAAGCCTGTTTCTGCCAGGCAATTCTGAGAAAAAAAGAAATATGAAATATGAGTTGAAATATGAGGAATATAAACTCAGAATTTAAACTTCCTTTCTTTTTTGAGCTTACATTTTGCAGCTCAGGCTTTGTTTCCACTAGTGTGCTTTTGTTTTAAAACAGGGTTTTAAAATGAAAATGATCCTCGACTACACTAACGTTTTCACTGCTTTTCAGAAACGATCTCCGTCCACACTACACAACCGAAAACGCAGGTCACATGACCATTTGTGCCAGTAAAACAATGAGCATGGTGTTATTGTTTACCGGGTCGTCAAGGACATGCAAAGCGAATGTGGGCAGCCATGCCATCGGTTTCATTTGTAAACGTTTTGGTCCATTTACATGGAAACGCAACCCCAGAGTTTTCAAACTAAAACAGGGTCTGCAGCATTTTCAAAAGTCTCCGTTTTCGAGGGTAAGCGACAGGCGTAAACGTAACAAAAGGTATGTGTTTTAAAAAGAAAACGCACTAGTGTAAACATATCCTGGGTTGTTGTTGTTGTTCTTTTAAAAAAAAGGTAATTGCAAATATTTTATCTCACAATCCTGACAATTGCAAATTTATATCTTAAAATGCACACTTTTCTTCTCAAAATTGAGAATTCTGAGTTTATACCTCGCAATTCTGCAATTATATCTTGCCATTCTGAGTTTATTTCACAATTCAGACTTTTTTTCCTTGCAATTCAGAGATATAAAACTTGCAATTTTGACTTTTTCTATAATAATTGCTTGTTTTAGAAGTCTGAATTTCAAGATATAAACACAGAATTACAAATTTCTCAATTTTTTTTTGATGAGTTTACATCTTGCAATTCAGTTTTTTTGTTGTTGTTTCAGCTACAGAATAAAAAAATAAAAAAGGTAATGGTGACTTACCTTTATATCTTGCAATTCTGAGTTTATATCTCACAATTCTGCATTTATAGCTTGCAATTCTGAGTTTATTTCTGACAATTTTGTTTATATCTTGCAATTCTGAGTTTATTTCTGACAATTTTGTTTATATCTTGCAATTCTGAGTTTATATCTCACAATTCTGCATTTATAGCTTGCAATTCTGAGTTTATTTCTGACAATTTTGTTTATATCTTGCAATTCTGAGTTTATTTCTGACAATTTTGTTTATATCTTGCAATTCTGAGTTTATATCTCACAATGCTGCATTTATAGCTCGCAATTCTGAGTTTATTTCTGACAATTTTGTTTATATCTCACAATTCTGCATTTATATCTTGCAATTCTGAGTTTATATCTCACAATTCTGAGTTTATATCTGACAATTTTGTTTATATCTTGCAATTCTGAGTTTATATCTGACAATTTTGTTTATATCTTGCAATTCTGAGTTTATATCTGACAATTTTGTTTATATCTTGCAATTCTGAGTTTATATCTCACAGTTCTGCATTTATATCTTGCAATTCTGAGTTTATTTCTGACAATTTTGTTTATATCTTGCAATTCTGAGTTTATTTCTGACAATTTTGTTTATATCTTGCAATTCTGAGTTTATTTCTGACAATTTTGTTTATGTCTTGCAATTCTGAGTTTATATCTGACAATTTTGTTTATATCTTGCAATTCTTAGTTTATATCTGACAATTCTGCATTTATAGCTTGCAATTCTGAGTTTATATCTGACAATTTTGTTTATATCTTGCAATTCTGAGTTTATATCTCACAATTCTGCATTTATAGCTTGCAATTCTGAGTTTATTTCTGACAATTTTGTTTATATCTTGCAATTCTGAGTTTATATCTCACAATTCTGCATTTATATCTTGCAATTCTTAGTTTATATCTGACAATTCTGCATTTATAGCTTGCAATTCTGAGTTTATATCTGACAATTTTGTTTATATCTTGCAATTCTGAGTTTATATCTCACAATTCTGCATTTATAGCTTGCAATTCTGAGTTTATTTCTGACAATTTTGTTTATATCTTGCAATTCTGAGTTTATTTCTGACAATTTTGTTTATATCTTGCAATTCTGAGTTTATATCTCACAATTCTGCATTTATAGCTTGCAATTCTGAGTTTATTTCTGACAATTTTGTTTATATCTTGCAATTCTGAGTTTATATCTCACAATTCTGCATTTATATCTTGCAATTCTTAGTTTATATCTGACAATTCTGCATTTATAGCTTGCAATTCTGAGTTTATATCTGACAATTTTGTTTATATCTTGCAATTCTGAGTTTATATCTCACAATTCTGCATTTATAGCTTGCAATTCTGAGTTTATTTCTGACAATTTTGTTTATATCTTGCAATTCTGAGTTTATGTCTCACAATTCTGCATTTATATCTTGCAATTCTGAGTTTATTTCTGACAATTTTGTTTATATCTTGCAATTCTTAGTTTATATCTGACAATTTTGTTTATATCTTGCAATTCTGAGTTTATATCTGACAATTTTGTTTATATCTTGCAATTCTGAGTTTATATCTCACAATTCTGCATTTATATCTTGCAATTCTGAGTTTATATCTCCCAATTCTGCATTTATAGCTTGCAATTCTGAGTTTATATCTCACAATTCTGCATTTATAGCTTGCAATTCTGAGTTTATGTCTCACAATTCTGCATTTATATCTTGCAATTCTGAGTTTATTTCTGACAATTTTGTTTATATCTTGCAATTCTGAGTTTATTTCTGACAATTTTGTTTATATCTTGCAATTCTGAGTTTATATCTCACAATTCTGCATTTATATCTTGCAATTCTGAGTTTATATCTGACAATTCTGCATTTATATCTTGCAATTCTGAGTTTATGTCTCACAATTCTGCATTTATATCTTGCAATTCTGAGTTTATATCTGACAATTTTGTTTATATCTTGCAATTCTGAGTTTATATCTGACAATTTTGTTTATATCTTGCAATTCTGAGTTTATATCTCACAATTCTGCATTTATAGCTTGCAAATCTGAGTTTATATCTGACAATTTTGTTTATATCTTGCAATTCTGAGTTTATATCTCACAATTCTGCATTTATAGCTTGCAATTCTGAGTTTATATCTGACCATTTTGTTTATATTGTGCAATTCTGAGTTTATATCTCACAATTCTGCATTTATATCTTGCAATTCTGAGTTTATATCTCACAGTTCTGCATTTATATCTTGCAATTCTGAGTTTATTTCTGACAATTTTGTTTATATCTTGCAATTCTGAGTTTATTTCTGACAATTTTGTTTATATCTTGCAATTCTGAGTTTATATCTCACAATTCTGCATTTATATCTTGCAATTCTGAGTTTATATCTGACAATTCTGCATTTATATCTTGCAATTCTGAGTTTATATCTGACAATTTTGTTTATATCTTGCAATTCTGAGTTTATGTCTCACAATTCTGCATTTATATCTTGCAATTCTGAGTTTATATCTGACAATTTTGTTTATATCTTGCAATTCTGAGTTTATATCTGACAATTTTGTTTATATCTTGCAATTCTGAGTTTATATCTCACAATTCTGCATTTATAGCTTGCAAATCTGAGTTTATATCTGACAATTTTGTTTATATCTTGCAATTCTGAGTTTATATCTCACAATTCTGCATTTATAGCTTGCAATTCTGAGTTTATATCTGACAATTTTGTTTATATTGTGCAATTCTGAGTTTATATCTCACAATTCTGCATTTATATCTTGCAATTCTGAGTTTATATCTCACAGTTCTGCATTTATATCTTGCAATTCTGAGTTTATTTCTGACAATTTTGTTTATATCTTGCAATTCTGAGTTTATATCTGACAATTTTGTTTATATCTTGCAATTCTGAGTTTATTTCTGACAATTTTGTTTATATCTTGCAATTCTGAGTTTATATCTCACAATTCTGCATTTATAGCTTGCAATTCTGAGTTTATTTCTGACAATTTTGTTTATATCTTGCAATTCTGAGTTTATTTCTGACAATTTTGTTTATATCTTGCAATTCTGAGTTTATATCTCACAATTCTGCATTTATAGCTTGTAATTCTGAGTTTATTTCTGACAATTTTGTTTATATCTTGCAATTCTGAGTTTATATCTCACAATTCTGCATTTATATCTTGCAATTCTTAGTTTATATCTGACAATTCTGCATTTATAGCTTGCAATTCTGAGTTTATATCTGACAATTTTGTTTATATCTTGCAATTCTGAGTTTATATCTCACAATTCTGCATTTATAGCTTGCAATTCTGAGTTTATTTCTGACAATTTTGTTTATATCTTGCAATTCTGAGTTTATGTCTCACAATTCTGCATTTATATCTTGCAATTCTGAGTTTATTTCTGACAATTTTGTTTATATCTTGCAATTCTTAGTTTATATCTGACAATTTTGTTTATATCTTGCAATTCTGAGTTTATATCTGACAATTTTGTTTATATCTTGCAATTCTGAGTTTATATCTCACAATTCTGCATTTATATCTTGCAATTCTTAGTTTATATCTGACAATTCTGCATTTATAGCTTGCAATTCTGAGTTTATATCTGACAATTTTGTTTATATCTTGCAATTCTGAGTTTATATCTCACAATTCTGCATTTATAGCTTGCAATTCTGAGTTTATTTCTGACAATTTTGTTTATATCTTGCAATTCTGAGTTTATTTCTGACAATTTTGTTTATATCTTGCAATTCTGAGTTTATATCTCACAATTCTGCATTTATAGCTTGCAATTCTGAGTTTATTTCTGACAATTTTGTTTATATCTTGCAATTCTGAGTTTATATCTCACAATTCTGCATTTATATCTTGCAATTCTTAGTTTATATCTGACAATTCTGCATTTATAGCTTGCAATTCTGAGTTTATATCTGACAATTTTGTTTATATCTTGCAATTCTGAGTTTATATCTCACAATTCTGCATTTATAGCTTGCAATTCTGAGTTTATTTCTGACAATTTTGTTTATATCTTGCAATTCTGAGTTTATGTCTCACAATTCTGCATTTATATCTTGCAATTCTGAGTTTATTTCTGACAATTTTGTTTATATCTTGCAATTCTTAGTTTATATCTGACAATTTTGTTTATATCTTGCAATTCTGAGTTTATATCTGACAATTTTGTTTATATCTTGCAATTCTGAGTTTATATCTCACAATTCTGCATTTATATCTTGCAATTCTGAGTTTATATCTCCCAATTCTGCATTTATAGCTTGCAATTCTGAGTTTATATCTCACAATTCTGCATTTATAGCTTGCAATTCTGAGTTTATGTCTCACAATTCTGCATTTATATCTTGCAATTCTGAGTTTATTTCTGACAATTTTGTTTATATCTTGCAATTCTGAGTTTATTTCTGACAATTTTGTTTATATCTTGCAATTCTGAGTTTATATCTCACAATTCTGCATTTATATCTTGCAATTCTGAGTTTATATCTGACAATTCTGCATTTATATCTTGCAATTCTGAGTTTATGTCTCACAATTCTGCATTTATATCTTGCAATTCTGAGTTTATATCTGACAATTTTGTTTATATCTTGCAATTCTGAGTTTATATCTGACAATTTTGTTTATATCTTGCAATTCTGAGTTTATATCTCACAATTCTGCATTTATAGCTTGCAAATCTGAGTTTATATCTGACAATTTTGTTTATATCTTGCAATTCTGAGTTTATATCTCACAATTCTGCATTTATATCTTGCAATTCTGAGTTTATATCTGACCATTTTGTTTATATTGTGCAATTCTGAGTTTATATCTCACAATTCTGCATTTATATCTTGCAATTCTGAGTTTATATCTCACAGTTCTGCATTTATATCTTGCAATTCTGAGTTTATTTCTGACAATTTTGTTTATATCTTGCAATTCTGAGTTTATATCTCACAATTCTGCATTTATATCTTGCAATTCTGAGTTTATATCTGACAATTCTGCATTTATATCTTGCAATTCTGAGTTTATATCTGACAATTTTGTTTATATCTTGCAATTCTGAGTTTATGTCTCACAATTCTGCATTTATATCTTGCAATTCTGAGTTTATATCTGACAATTTTGTTTATATCTTGCAATTCTGAGTTTATATCTGACAATTTTGTTTATATCTTGCAATTCTGAGTTTATATCTCACAATTCTGCATTTATAGCTTGCAAATCTGAGTTTATATCTGACAATTTTGTTTATATCTTGCAATTCTGAGTTTATATCTCACAATTCTGCATTTATAGCTTGCAATTCTGAGTTTATATCTGACAATTTTGTTTATATTGTGCAATTCTGAGTTTATATCTCACAATTCTGCATTTATATCTTGCAATTCTGAGTTTATATCTCACAGTTCTGCATTTATATCTTGCAATTCTGAGTTTATTTCTGACAATTTTGTTTATATCTTGCAATTCTGAGTTTATATCTGACAATTTTGTTTATATCTTGCAATTCTGAGTTTATTTCTGACAATTTTGTTTATATCTTGCAATTCTGAGTTTATATCTCACAATTCTGCATTTATAGCTTGCAATTCTGAGTTTATTTCTGACAATTTTGTTTATATCTTGCAATTCTGAGTTTATTTCTGACAATTTTGTTTATATCTTGCAATTCTGAGTTTATATCTCACAATTCTGCATTTATAGCTTGCAATTCTGAGTTTATTTCTGACAATTTTGTTTATATCTTGCAATTCTGAGTTTATATCTCACAATTCTGCATTTATATCTTGCAATTCTTAGTTTATATCTGACAATTCTGCATTTATAGCTTGCAATTCTGAGTTTATATCTGACAATTTTGTTTATATCTTGCAATTCTGAGTTTATATCTCACAATTCTGCATTTATAGCTTGCAATTCTGAGTTTATTTCTGACAATTTTGTTTATATCTTGCAATTCTGAGTTTATGTCTCACAATTCTGCATTTATATCTTGCAATTCTGAGTTTATTTCTGACAATTTTGTTTATATCTTGCAATTCTTAGTTTATATCTGACAATTTTGTTTATATCTTGCAATTCTGAGTTTATATCTGACAATTTTGTTTATATCTTGCAATTCTGAGTTTATATCTCACAATTCTGCATTTATATCTTGCAATTCTGAGTTTATATCTCCCAATTCTGCATTTATAGCTTGCAATTCTGAGTTTATGTCTCACAATTCTGCATTTATATCTTGCAATTCTGAGTTTATTTCTGACAATTTTGTTTATATCTTGCAATTCTGAGTTTATTTCTGACAATTTTGTTTATATCTTGCAATTCTGAGTTTATATCTCACAATTCTGCATTTATATCTTGCAATTCTGAGTTTATATCTGACAATTCTGCATTTATATCTTGCAATTCTGAGTTTATGTCTCACAATTCTGCATTTATATCTTGCAATTCTGAGTTTATATCTGACAATTTTGTTTATATCTTGCAATTCTGAGTTTATATCTGACAATTTTGTTTATATCTTGCAATTCTGAGTTTATATCTCACAATTCTGCATTTATAGCTTGCAAATCTGAGTTTATATCTGACAATTTTGTTTATATCTTGCAATTCTGAGTTTATATCTCACAATTCTGCATTTATAGCTTGCAATTCTGAGTTTATATCTGACCATTTTGTTTATATTGTGCAATTCTGAGTTTATATCTCACAATTCTGCATTTATATCTTGCAATTCTGAGTTTATATCTCACAGTTCTGCATTTATATCTTGCAATTCTGAGTTTATTTCTGACAATTTTGTTTATATCTTGCAATTCTGAGTTTATTTCTGACAATTTTGTTTATATCTTGCAATTCTGAGTTTATATCTCACAATTCTGCATTTATATCTTGCAATTCTGAGTTTATATCTGACAATTCTGCATTTATATCTTGCAATTCTGAGTTTATATCTGACAATTTTGTTTATATCTTGCAATTCTGAGTTTATGTCTCACAATTCTGCATTTATATCTTGCAATTCTGAGTTTATATCTCACAATTCTGCATTTATAGCTTGCAATTCTGAGTTTATATCTGACCATTTTGTTTATATTGTGCAATTCTGAGTTTATATCTCACAATTCTGCATTTATATCTTGCAATTCTGAGTTTATATCTCACAGTTCTGCATTTATATCTTGCAATTCTGAGTTTATTTCTGACAATTTTGTTTATATCTTGCAATTCTGAGTTTATTTCTGACAATTTTGTTTATATCTTGCAATTCTGAGTTTATATCTCACAATTCTGCATTTATATCTTGCAATTCTGAGTTTATATCTGACAATTCTGCATTTATATCTTGCAATTCTGAGTTTATATCTGACAATTCTGCATTTATATCTTGCAATTCTGAGTTTATATCTGACAATTTTGTTTATATCTTGCAATTCTGAGTTTATATCTGACAATTTTGTTTATATCTTGCAATTCTGAGTTTATATCTCACAATTCTGCATTTATAGCTTGCAAATCTGAGTTTATATCTGACAATTTTGTTTATATCTTGCAATTCTGAGTTTATATCTGACAATTTTGTTTATATCTTGCAATTCTGAGTTTATATCTCACAATTCTGCATTTATAGCTTGCAATTCTGAGTTTATTTCTGACAATTTTGTTTATATCTTGCAATTCTGAGTTTATGTCTCACAATTCTGCATTTATATCTTGCAATTCTGAGTTTATTTCTGACAATTTTGTTTATATCTTGCAATTCTTAGTTTATATCTGACAATTTTGTTTATATCTTGCAATTCTGAGTTTATATCTGACAATTTTGTTTATATCTTGCAATTCTGAGTTTATATCTCACAATTCTGCATTTATATCTTGCAATTCTGAGTTTATATCTCCCAATTCTGCATTTATAGCTTGCAATTCTGAGTTTATATCTCACAATTCTGCATTTATAGCTTGCAATTCTGAGTTTATGTCTCACAATTCTGCATTTATATCTTGCAATTCTGAGTTTATTTCTGACAATTTTGTTTATATCTTGCAATTCTGAGTTTATTTCTGACAATTTTGTTTATATCTTGCAATTCTGAGTTTATATCTCACAATTCTGCATTTATATCTTGCAATTCTGAGTTTATATCTGACAATTCTGCATTTATATCTTGCAATTCTGAGTTTATGTCTCACAATTCTGCATTTATATCTTGCAATTCTGAGTTTATATCTGACAATTTTGTTTATATCTTGCAATTCTGAGTTTATATCTGACAATTTTGTTTATATCTTGCAATTCTGAGTTTATATCTCACAATTCTGCATTTATAGCTTGCAAATCTGAGTTTATATCTGACAATTTTGTTTATATCTTGCAATTCTGAGTTTATATCTCACAATTCTGCATTTATAGCTTGCAATTCTGAGTTTATATCTGACCATTTTGTTTATATTGTGCAATTCTGAGTTTATATCTCACAATTCTGCATTTATATCTTGCAATTCTGAGTTTATATCTCACAGTTCTGCATTTATATCTTGCAATTCTGAGTTTATTTCTGACAATTTTGTTTATATCTTGCAATTCTGAGTTTATATCTCACAATTCTGCATTTATATCTTGCAATTCTGAGTTTATATCTGACAATTCTGCATTTATATCTTGCAATTCTGAGTTTATATCTGACAATTTTGTTTATATCTTGCAATTCTGAGTTTATGTCTCACAATTCTGCATTTATATCTTGCAATTCTGAGTTTATATCTGACAATTTTGTTTATATCTTGCAATTCTGAGTTTATATCTGACAATTTTGTTTATATCTTGCAATTCTGAGTTTATATCTCACAATTCTGCATTTATAGCTTGCAAATCTGAGTTTATATCTGACAATTTTGTTTATATCTTGCAATTCTGAGTTTATATCTCACAATTCTGCATTTATAGCTTGCAATTCTGAGTTTATATCTGACAATTTTGTTTATATTGTGCAATTCTGAGTTTATATCTCACAATTCTGCATTTATATCTTGCAATTCTGAGTTTATATCTCACAGTTCTGCATTTATATCTTGCAATTCTGAGTTTATTTCTGACAATTTTGTTTATATCTTGCAATTCTGAGTTTATATCTGACAATTTTGTTTATATCTTGCAATTCTGAGTTTATTTCTGACAATTTTGTTTATATCTTGCAATTCTGAGTTTATATCTCACAATTCTGCATTTATAGCTTGCAATTCTGAGTTTATTTCTGACAATTTTGTTTATATCTTGCAATTCTGAGTTTATTTCTGACAATTTTGTTTATATCTTGCAATTCTGAGTTTATATCTCACAATTCTGCATTTATAGCTTGCAATTCTGAGTTTATTTCTGACAATTTTGTTTATATCTTGCAATTCTGAGTTTATATCTCACAATTCTGCATTTATATCTTGCAATTCTTAGTTTATATCTGACAATTCTGCATTTATAGCTTGCAATTCTGAGTTTATATCTGACAATTTTGTTTATATCTTGCAATTCTGAGTTTATATCTCACAATTCTGCATTTATAGCTTGCAATTCTGAGTTTATTTCTGACAATTTTGTTTATATCTTGCAATTCTGAGTTTATGTCTCACAATTCTGCATTTATATCTTGCAATTCTGAGTTTATTTCTGACAATTTTGTTTATATCTTGCAATTCTTAGTTTATATCTGACAATTCTGAGTTTATGTCTCACAATTCTGCATTTATATCTTGCAATTCTGAGTTTATTTCTGACAATTTTGTTTATATCTTGCAATTCTGAGTTTATTTCTGACAATTTTGTTTATATCTTGCAATTCTGAGTTTATATCTCACAATTCTGCATTTATATCTTGCAATTCTGAGTTTATATCTGACAATTCTGCATTTATATCTTGCAATTCTGAGTTTATGTCTCACAATTCTGCATTTATATCTTGCAATTCTGAGTTTATATCTGACAATTTTGTTTATATCTTGCAATTCTGAGTTTATATCTGACAATTTTGTTTATATCTTGCAATTCTGAGTTTATATCTCACAATTCTGCATTTATAGCTTGCAAATCTGAGTTTATATCTGACAATTTTGTTTATATCTTGCAATTCTGAGTTTATATCTCACAATTCTGCATTTATAGCTTGCAATTCTGAGTTTATATCTGACCATTTTGTTTATATTGTGCAATTCTGAGTTTATATCTCACAATTCTGCATTTATATCTTGCAATTCTGAGTTTATATCTCACAGTTCTGCATTTATATCTTGCAATTCTGAGTTTATTTCTGACAATTTTGTTTATATCTTGCAATTCTGAGTTTATTTCTGACAATTTTGTTTATATCTTGCAATTCTGAGTTTATATCTCACAATTCTGCATTTATATCTTGCAATTCTGAGTTTATATCTGACAATTCTGCATTTATATCTTGCAATTCTGAGTTTATATCTGACAATTTTGTTTATATCTTGCAATTCTGAGTTTATGTCTCACAATTCTGCATTTATATCTTGCAATTCTGAGTTTATATCTCACAATTCTGCATTTATAGCTTGCAATTCTGAGTTTATATCTGACCATTTTGTTTATATTGTGCAATTCTGAGTTTATATCTCACAATTCTGCATTTATATCTTGCAATTCTGAGTTTATATCTCACAGTTCTGCATTTATATCTTGCAATTCTGAGTTTATTTCTGACAATTTTGTTTATATCTTGCAATTCTGAGTTTATTTCTGACAATTTTGTTTATATCTTGCAATTCTGAGTTTATATCTCACAATTCTGCATTTATATCTTGCAATTCTGAGTTTATATCTGACAATTCTGCATTTATATCTTGCAATTCTGAGTTTATATCTGACAATTCTGCATTTATATCTTGCAATTCTGAGTTTATATCTGACAATTTTGTTTATATCTTGCAATTCTGAGTTTATATCTGACAATTTTGTTTATATCTTGCAATTCTGAGTTTATATCTCACAATTCTGCATTTATAGCTTGCAAATCTGAGTTTATATCTGACAATTTTGTTTATATCTTGCAATTCTGAGTTTATATCTCACAATTCTGCATTTATAGCTTGCAATTCTGAGTTTATATCTGACCATTTTGTTTATATTGTGCAATTCTGAGTTTATATCTCACAATTCTGCATTTATATCTTGCAATTCTGAGTTTATATCTCACAGTTCTGCATTTATATCTTGCAATTCTGAGTTTATTTCTGACAATTTTGTTTATATCTTGCAATTCTGAGTTTATATCTGACAATTTTGTTTATATCTTGCAATTCTGAGTTTATTTCTGACAATTTTGTTTATATCTTGCAATTCTGAGTTTATTTCTGACAATTTTGTTTATGTCTTGCAATTCTGAGTTTATTTCTGACAATTTTGTTTATATCTTGCAATTCTCAGTTTATTTCTGACAATTTTGTTTATATCTTGCAATTCTGAATTTATATCTGACAATTTTGTTTATATCTTGCAATTCTGAGTTTATATCTCACAGTTCTGTGTTCATACCTCACAACTCTGCATTTATATCTCATTTATATCTCATCTCAATTCGAAGTTTATATCTTGCAATTCTCCTCAGATTTCCACATAAAAAGTCAGAACTGTGAGCTAAAAAGTCACACAATTACCTTTTTCATTTATTTATCCAGTGGTGGAAACAATCTTCCATAGTGGCCAGTTTGATAATTGGTTTCAGCTATCGATTGGTTATCATTGATCAAGGATTTAAAGTCATGTTATTGGCTTATAGATGGCTGACCGTCCTGTATATAATGTGTGATGTGTATCAAGGTTACGCTGTGACAGTGTGAGTGAAAGGTTGTGGAAAGAAACCTCATTAACTCAGCATGTGAACAGTGACACTTGCGTCTAGATGTGAAGTGCTCTTGAAGTTTGAAGAGCAATAATGAAATACTGTATATACTGTGTGCTGTGCGATGCTGCTGTTTTAATGTGAAGTGGCATGCTGATATTTTTAGATCAGGTGTTTTTAATGAGTTTACGTCGATCCTCTTTGCTTAAGGTTTTTGGAGCGTTTTGATTGGATTTTAGGCACTCTACCAGTCTTTTTGATGAAATCAAGGCTTAGTAGGTCACCAAATCTAGTCCCTGTTCTCACAGGTTTGGTTTTTGATGACGGAAGCTGCAATTCCTGTGTGAGCGTTTGTCACAAACATCATTTAGCATCCAGCGAGGATGTAGCGAGACATGTGAAACTGTCACGGCGTTCAGTAAATCAGAGGTGTAGAGGTTACAAACTGAACTGAAATGTGTCATTTTGTCAGTCTGCCAGATTAAATGAAAGGTCACGCTCCATATTAATATCAAGATTAATATCTTGCTCTGTTTACAGCCTCACTCTTTTCGTTTGATCTATCTTGTTCTGTTTAGATTTATGCTGTTTAATGTCTCAGAGACACCACTGATGTATGTATAACAATAACAGTAGTGATATTGAAATTAGCCTCTTATTTTCATGTCAATTTCTTTAATTATGTTTCTCTAATCTAATCATATCTCGCTTCTGTTAATGGAGCCTTAGCCCTCTGTGACTGGTATCTATTTCAGTAATGTTGTTTCTGTTTTGAATCAGTTTCACTTCAGCAAAAACACATAGCAAACATAATCAGCTGACAGAAGAGTGTCAAAAATTGAGGTTCTGTCATTATTTACTCTCATGTTATCCTGAACCTGTATCACTTTATTTATTCTGTGGAACACAGAAGAAGATACAGTATTTTGAAGAATATAGATAGTTTTGGTTACATTGACTTCCATTGTACAGACATTTTCCAAAATATATTTTATCTTCCATAGAAGAAAAATGTCAATGTTTTGGAATGACATATGGATGAATGATGACATAATTTTTTGTGAACCTTCTCGTTAAGTATCAGCCTGATGCTTATTTGTGGGGTATTTTTTGAGCTATGAAAATGACCTAGATGGAAACTAAAAAGAAGCGGTTTTCCAGGTCTGTCTGAAAGGTCTGCATGAAGACGTTAAACCCCAAACAGTACATTAAATGTTAAATGTAAAACAACATTTAAAATGTTTAGAAGTATTACAATGGATTCTTAACAATTTTGTGGTAAAGGTAAATCTCTGTAACACTCATGTATTCTGTTCCTGACCAATTTTTGTCTGAAACATACTTTACTGTTTAAAACAGTTGTGCTGTAGTACTGAACATCAGACCTGCAGCCTTGTGTTTATGGCCAAAGCTGTCCTGACATTTAGCACAACAGCACTCTTGCGCATGTGATTCTGCTTAATTGTATCACTGTTACGCTGGCTGGAAGAAAATTCATTTAAGGGGAAAAGGAATATAGTCCCAGTTAGAGGAAAACTTTAAATGAAAACAATTTCCAGCTTTATCACTGAAGCTCTATTTATTTTGAATATAATTTTTATGTTCACATCTTCATAAATCTCCAACTGGCCAAGCATGCGATTAATAAATAAATAAGTAATTCAAAGGTTATTCCACTATTGGGTATTAGAGTCATTTGTTGTGTCAGGACAGAAAATAAAATAGCATATGGTATCACAGTAAAATACTGACTGCTAAAGCTAAAACACATTTTTAGTTTATAGTATTATTAGCTACTCTAATTTTGGCACAGACGCTGTGCAAGCTATTGAAACATCCAACTAATGTCAGTTCTGATATTCTTAATAAAATTAAATTTGTATTTATATAGATAGATAGATAGATAGATAGATAGATAGATAGATAGATAGATAGATAGATAGATAGATAGATATTGTTGTTGTTGTTGTTGTTGTTGTTGTTGTTGTTGGTTTTTAAATCAATGTTGGAAGTGATTCAAAATGGGCATTTAAAATGCACACAATTCAGATAATTCTTAATTATTATTTTTTTGGCTAAACTACGATGATTAAATTGTAAACTACACGTATTTTTGAATTAACCACTAACTGATTTTCTGTTTGATTTGTGTGGTTTATTTTTCATGAAATAAGTTCTGATAGGTTTCTGACTGACTGCTCTCTCTAGGAGCTGTCCATCCTCAGTGGTGCTGAAGTCAGACTGGATTTTGCGCGCTCTTCACGCCACCTGTGTGCACGTGCAGTGCGTGCGCCCACAGCCCTCATGCTCCACCGAGCGCGCTAATCGCTAGTGCATAGGACACGCCAAAAGCAATAAATGCAATTTTTTTAGGGATGGAACGTGCAATGACACAACTTACCGGTGTCCACACGCGAGGTCCACGCGCCGTTACCGATGTCGCCGTCACAATGAAATGCGACGCAGCCACCAAGATGCCGAACAAAACCGCCAAGAGCGTCCTGACCGGTAGCAGAGAGTAGGCAACGAATGTAACGAGCATCAGCTGCCAGACACCTTGCTCAGGTGTAGCGCTCGGTGCGTCAGGCCCCTGCGCGCCCTGCGTCCCGTGACCCAGCACCAGAGGAAACGGGCAACAGAGCAACGCGAACGTGAAGCTGAAGAGCAGCGCGAGCCGCGCGATCTGCTGCAGCTGCGTGACCTGCAGATATTTGACGTTGGTGACGATGAAGAGTGAGGTGAAGATGACGCAGTGGACCGGGTGCGAGCCCTTGGACACGGTGAAGCGCGAGCCGGCGGAGAGCAGCTCCACGAGCGCCAGCGCGGACGCAGCGAGGATGAGGATGGCCAGTGCTTTGAGCGTCGCGGTCTGCTCGAGCTTCAGGTTGTACTTCTGGAAGAGAGTCTCGAGCTCCTTGCAGTCAAACTCGCGCTCGCACGCGCCGGCCAGGCAGCGACTTTTCCTCCGCCGCGTGCAGACTCTGGGAAACGGAACTTCGTCCATAGCGGGGCCATTCATACAGCCAGAGCTCTTCTTCACAAGCAGCGCATGTCTGGCACTTGTGGTCGCGGTCCTGGCAGCAACCGTCGCGCCTCGAGACGGGCTCGCGCGCACTGACCCCAGCGCGAGACTGTCTCTAATCCGCAACACGCGCCGCCACCATCCACAGGTTGGTGACTGTTGTAACGAGCGCCTCCTCTTTTCTCTCCCTCGCTCTCTCTCCTCCCTCCTCAAGGCGGTCTCCAGGGAACAGACCACCCGCTGCGTTTGCTCGGCCCCAGAAAGAGGTTAACATCGACCGCGCAGAGTCGGGACTCCCCTCTCCGCATCCCACAGCTGCATCTCGGCGCCGCGGCCGGATCACGCATGCGCAATGTTAGCGCGAGATTGAGAACCCAGGCACGTCTCCCAGTCCTCAAAAAAGATAAGACAAGACAGCAGCGCAGCTCTGACAGGGCTCGTCTTAAATGGGGAAACGGCGAGCAGTAGGGCAGCCTCCGTGTTTATGAAACGAGCGAACGATGTTTTCCTTTCGACTCGCTAAAACCAAAATAGCCCAGGAGAGTCTCCCCGCCGTGCGCCTATAAATAGCGCACTGATCAGTGGCCTTTTAATTAAGCACTTTAATTCCAGCTCGAGCCTTTGTTTGGAGTGCCGTTACCGATCCGGCGGCGGAGCAGGTGTTGCGGATTACAGATCGCATTCATCTTTTATTCTCGCGCATCTGCGGCTAAATTGATTACCGTCGGGTGCCTAAGTGGATTTTTACGTTGGGACAATGGGGTTGAGGAGGTGTGCCCGCTTCTTCATTCATGATGAGCTTCTTGTGTTCACTTGGCTGCTGTTAAATGGCCCGTCAAGAGAGCGCTCGAGTCCCACTCGGACCCTAAACCCAGAATAGAAGCAGACTTTGGGCGCTGTTAGGGCCCCTGACAACTTTCAAAACGCATAAACATAAAGTTATTGCTATTTAGTTAGTTTCATTTATCTCATTGCTAGGATTGGTCACACCAAAAACAATACATTTCCCAATAAAGTTTTAAAAATTGATCTCAGTCTAAGAAAATTGTGAATTCACACCACAGCTAATAACAATACAGAAAAGTAATATCATTGGAAACACTTTCAGAGAGATTTTTCAGGCTGATGGAAGATTAACACATTGACAGCCAATCTGAATACATCCAAATTTAAAGTGTGGAGTGGACTGTTAAAATAATTATAACGTTATCACCCGTTGGTGTGGATGTTCTATTTCTCGCTTCTCAGGAGAAACCCTACTCTGAGTTCACTGTATGAATTTGTTAAATTTGATGTGAAATCACAGTTTGAGTTTTCTCAACACATATTTTTGGCAAATTTGTACTTCACTTAATTCACTATATACAGTACACACACACACACACACACACACACACACACACACACACACACACACACACACACACACACACACACATATATACGTGGGTGTGGGTGTGTGTGTGTGTGTGTGTATACAGTATTTATGTGTTTAAATGCACAAACATATACAGATACCGATTATGACCCAACACATAAGATCATGTAAACAGCTATATACGTACATACATACATCATATATATATATATATATTGTATGGGTCAAAATTATCGATTTTTATGCCAAAAATCATTAGGATATTAAGTAAAGATAATATTCCATGAAGATATTTTGTAAATTTCTTACCGTCAATGTATCAAAACTTAATTTTTGATTAGTAATATGTATCGCTAAGAACCTCATTTGGACAACTTTGTCATCCAGGGTCACACACACACACACACATATATATATACATACATACACACACACACACACACACACACACACACACACACAGTATTTATGTGTTTAAATGCACAAACATATACTGATACCGAAAAGTTTCACAATTTCAAAATCACAGGAACGTGGTTTAATTTGTATGATCGGATTTCCAAAAGGCCAGTTAAATCATGCAGTCAGTGGTTCTGCTGTCTATTCGGGGCCTTTAAATGTGTCCCGAAGCATCAGAATCCCCTGAAGCAGACAAATAACCCAGAATCATCTTGTTTTAGTAGCTCAGGATCAGTAGGCATCAAAAAGACATCATTCAATCAAACCGTGACACCAAAGAGGAGGTTAGATGCGTTAAAATACTGAATTGTGTGTGGGTTGTGTGGCAAGGGAGCATGCTTGTATTATTTATGAGCATTTGATTAAACACGACTGCAGCTTGTGCTATAGTGAGTATGATCTGTAACTTTATATCCATCTGGCTGCTCCCCAGATTTATTGTGAAGAAGCTGTATATGCTCAGTAAATACATTTCAGATAAGCCGAGCTGGCACTCAACAGAACAGCAACTGTCATAACTATCACAATACATAACCGTTAGCACCTCTGAGGGATCCATGAATCTCATAAATGCGATAATTAAAGGCTGACATCAAATCAAGCTTTCGAGAGACTTGCAAGTGAAATACTCTTACAATTTATGACATGAGGCCTCCTTCATTGGCATTGACTTGCAGACTGACAGGGTGGTTAGAAGTTATTTTAGTCACTTCCTCAAAAACGCTTTCAGTTCATGTGTATTTTTGGAGCATCTTGCTTGTATGGCCTGCTTTTGATCGCACAGCATGCAGCAGATGCCCTTGATGGCTGCTAGAGTTGTCCCAGCACTTATCCTCATGAAAATTCTGTCAACATTATGAATTAAATCTAAACCCCTACTGTGCCTTTTCAGCTTATCAGGTATCGCTGATTTGTTCGTCTAATCTATTTTAGACTGCTTTCATTTACTGTTGCAAAAACATATTCACTATCTCTCAGTTTATTTTCACCTGACTACTTTTAAACTTGTTAATTTAATGGAATCTATATATTGATCTGTACTTGAGACTGATTTATTTTGTTCACTATATTGCACCTTTTACGCTTGTGTATTTTTTGTTTGCTAGAGGAGTTTGAGTGATTGATTTTTTGAAAGTTTTATTGATCCTCTGTCTATGTCTCACACAAATTCATCTGATGAAAAATATTTCCAACTAAATCTGAATTGTGCAATTATGGTGAACCAACAGCGGGAACCTGCGTTTTAATTTTCAAAGTACTCTCTACCGTACAATGAAATTAACATAAAACATGCATACGATAAAATAGCAATTAATTGGGGGCAACAGGTCAGGCACATTTGGCTCTTTCTGTTTTTTATCCATTGATTTACTCATCAATCCAGGTCTGTTGACATGGGGGATAATCGGAAACATTGTCTCGAGGGGGTTCCAAAAACATGGCTTTACATAACAGGTCCAGCCTCGTAATTATTCTGAGGCCTGTGAATTCAAGCGACTGTGTCAGACACTGTAAAATCTTTTGCATGTATGTTGTTGCATTACTGTTGCAATGTAGTGTACTCAATAAACAGTTCAAAAGTTTTTTATTACTTAAATTAATACTTTTCAGATGCATTAAATTGTTCAAACATGTCAGTAGACACATTAATAATGTTACAAAACATGTCTATTTCAAACAAATGTTCTTTTGAACTTTCTATTCATCAAAAAATCCGGAATATTCTATTGGAATGATTTCTGAAGGATCATGTGACACTGAAGACCAGAGTAATGCCTGCTGAAAACTCAGCTTTGCCATTACAGGAATAAAATATATTTTTAAATGTATTAAAATATAAAACATTTAAAATTGTTTCATATATTGACAAAATATTTCACAATATTACTGTTTTAACTGTATTTTTTTTAATCAAATAAATGCAGCGTCGGCAAGCATAAAAATATATTTTTAAAATCTTTAAAAAAAAAAAAAAAAAAAACATTAAAGTAAAACATTAAAATATCTTACCAACTCCAAGCTTTTGTAATTTTATGTTATTTCAGGTTATCAGAACAGTAATTTTTGTTGATACATGTTTAAATTAGGGGCAGTCGTGGCCTAATGGTTAGAGAGTCGGGCTTGTAACCCAAAGGCCGCAGGTTTGAGTTTCAGGCCCGGCAGGGATTGTAGGTGGGGTGAGTGAGTGAGTGTCCAGCACTATCTCCACCCTTAATACCACAACTGAGCGAGGCATCGCAGCATTGGCTGCCCACTGCTCTGGGTGTGTGTGTGTGTGTGTGTGTGTGCGTGCGTGTTTGTTCACTATTCACTGCTGTGTGTGTGCACTTGGATGGGTGAAATGCAGAGCACAAATTCCAAGTATGGGTCACCACACTTGGCCACAAATCACCTCCTCCTAAATTAATGAAATTTTTGAATATTCAATTTTTTAAAAGTAATATTCTAATTTTGTAAAATTAGGATGTGCTCTTGTCAAAAGGCAAAAATCATGACTTGTGAACTGCTCTCAATGTGGCTTGACTGAATGCAGATTGCATTTGAAAAATTAACTAATCATTTACCTCAAAGAGACAGTCCACAAATAGAACATATGATAGATGACATTTTATATTAGACGACAATTACCCGTTTTGCAGAACAGATGTTTCGGGGCCATGGTTTCCATGGCCATATGAAATTTTCTCCATCACATTTGTCATATTTATTGTCTCTGACTAGACAAACGACACCGCATGTTTGCGAGACCTTTGTTGGCGATGTTACACCACTTCGCCCTCTTGTACGAGCGAGTAAGACTCAGCTAATGCTCGTGTCACCATGCCAGTCTTAGACGCAGCAGGAGCTAAAAATGGACAGATAAGCAAGGGGGTGGGGAAAGACGCAACAAAAAAAGAGAAGCTAGAGAGAGGTCCCCTGCTTCTACACCATCCTGTTTTCACAGATTAGCTTTTTATTGATCTACCTCTCACCTGCTCCCTCTCTCAATTTCTCCCGTACACGCAGACACGCTCTCTTTGAGCGCAGCTACCTACTGGTGGCAGCGGCCCTGCATTTTTAACACCTACACGCACTCACACACACATATGCTAACACATTTTTCCTTTTCATCTGTGTGTATTACTCTCTGCCAGGGCCTTTGTGAGTAGAGAGACTCTAAGAATAGCAGTCAGTCAGATGAACACCTCAGAATGTCTGCTTCCAAAGGAGTTCCGCCGCGCGTGTTTGTGTGTGTGCGCGTGTCTCGGGAGTAAGAGAGACAGCAGAGAAATGAGAACAGACAGCTTTACACGCACCAGTCTCCTTGCATTATATTTGGATAGTAACAACACACATACATGCGCACATGTACGTTCAAACAAAACAGATATGCACACGAAATGACAGCTTGCAGTTTGGAACCTCCGTTCCACCTCCTGGTTGGTGGGCAGGGGTTGCGTTTCCATAGTAACAGAAAAAGGGAGCTTCCCAGGCCCCTCCTATGTGCACAAGTGCTGTAAGTTCACCACGGACGCAAACTTGTAAATATTTTCTCGCACTGGTGAGACATTTTTTGGTTAATAACCTGAAAAAGACAAATAATATGCTGTGAATTACAAAACTGCAATTACGATATGACATTTATGTGGGTATTGCGAAGTATACACAAACGCTAAAGCGAACCAGTCGCAATTTTCCAAAATGTCAAAAAGAACTTTTAAAGCACCTTAATAAAAGGGTCAGATGACCCAGAAAATTCCTGCTGGTTTCCTGTGACCAGACATGGGTCACTTCCTGTTCTGAAGCTGGGTGAAAATGTCTGATTCGGGGATGAGTCACGCAGTGCTTGCCCTTTATAGAACATACGCACACCAGCTCATAAACTCACAGCTTATGAGTTACCTAGTGAAGATGTGATATTTTGTGTGTTGATAACCCTAAGCTGAATTGCTGGCCTAGGGCATTGCTAGGATGTTGGTGGTTGTTAGGGTATTTCAACGATGCTGGTTAGTATTAAGGCATAGGGGTTTACAACTGTGATCTGGGTGGTTGTTAGAACATTTATAGCGTGCTGATGGTTGTTAAGGCATTGCTAGAGGTATGGTAGTATGTTTTGGGTGGTTGTTAGGGCATTGCTACAGTGTTGGTTATTAGTAGGTGTTACATGCCCCAGTCTAGGGTCAGGGAGGTTGTAACAAGGAAATTTAAAATGGACGTTCAAATATGTATAATTATAACAGATGGACGAACCCCCAATTGTTATATGCCATTACTTTGAGTTTGCAAGTGTGTTCTGGATGGTTGCTAGGGGTTTGGTAGTGTGTTGGTGGTTGCTAGGGCATTGCTTGGGGTTTGATAGTATGTTTTGGTTAGTTGTTAGGGCATTTCTACGGTGTTGGTTGTTGTCAGACCATCACTCTGGGTTTACTAGTGTGTTCTTGGTGGTCGCTATGGCATTTATAGAGTGTCAGTGATTATGAGGGCATTACTAGAAGATTAGTAGTGCATTTGGGTGGTTGCTATGGTGTTTCTAGGGTGTTGGTTGTTCTTTTAGTGTGTCTGTGATTATTAGGGCATTGTATAGGTTTTGCTTATATACTCTGGGTGGTCACTAGGCCATTGTTATGTGGTTCCTAGGGTTTCTGGGTGGGTGCTAGGGCATCGCTAGGGGTTTGCAAGTATGCTTTGGGTGGTAGATCTGGAATTTATAGGGTCTTGGTAGTTGTTAGGGCATTGCTAGGGTGTTTGGGGTGGTTGCTAGGGGTATTTCTATTGTGTTTTTGGTTATCAGGGTATTGTTACAGGTTTGCTAGTGTGTTCATGTGGTTGCTAGGCCATTGATAGGTGGTTGTTATGCAATTATTAGGGCATTACTAGGATGTTGGTGGTATTAGGGCATGGCATTTGCTGATTCCTATGGTTTCTGAGTGGTTGTTAGGGCATTACTAGGGGGTTGTAGTGGGTTTTGGGTGGTTTCTAGGGTGTTGGTGGTTATTAGGGCATCCTAACACAGCCAAGCAGGGTAGCTGACTGGACTCTCAGCCTGACTAGCTGAAAAGTGCCCAAAACCGCTCTGAAACCAGCTAACAGACAAACCTGATCAGCCTGGGAGACCGTCAAACCAGCAAACCACCTTAGGCTGATGTTGTTCATTACATAGAGAAAGTAAAATCTGTAGATGAATTAGCTTCCTCAGCTCTTATTTGCGTGTGAGCACTTAGGAGCTGGTGGGTTTGTTCTCCAGGGACATATTTCACTGTGAGTGTTGATTTGTGTTATAACGTGTTTGCAGCCCCACAAGAGACATCAGCTAATCCTAGCTGAGAACATCAGAAACACGACCCATAATCTCGCACTTTAGCCACCTACAAGCCACGGCTAAGACAAACACTCCACCCACACAACAAGGACATTTATCACTCCACAACTTTTCCACAACAAGGGACGATGAATAGATTTAATCTTTGTATTCACCATTTGCTAATTCCCTTGTTCTACACTGAGTCACTGTATACTCGCTATAATGATTTTTCTTTATTAGCATCCAGCTTGTACACCACCTCCACTTTAGTGAATCTCACAAGGGTACTTTGAGACAAATTGCCAGACATCAAACAGCAATTAAAAGTTTTTATTGAGTTCATCATTTTGTGTTGATGGGAAATGTAGGAAGTTTATTATTGCTGCGTTCCGTTCAATTCAGATGTGGGATATTTGTACTTGAGATCGCTGACTTACAGGCATAAAAAGAAACAACATGGTTATGCTAGCATTTGTTTTGCAGGTAGTTATCAGCAGTGAGGACCATGTTCGTGTTTTACACACCTGTCTCTGTAAATACTGGCTAAAAAGGTTTTTATTATCTTGAAATCTAGGAACTTTGACTCATTGATGCATTTTATTTGTTTAAAGGTTAATGATTATCAGTAACTGTGTACATCCTGGATGCCACTTTCTTTAAACTAGATGAGAAACTTGGACCAAGTTGGAAATGCAACTATCACTATCTATCACACTTGTATTTCAGCTTTATTTTAAGTATCAAAAATTAGTTAGTTTTAGTTAAAAAATAATAACATTGAAGATTCCAACTTTGCTAGCTTAGGTTTTTCAGTTTAAAAAAGCATTATTTGAAGATAATTTTGTCAATGTTTACTCAAAAACTGAATTGCATTGGCTCAGATCAATGGGGCCTACAACAATCAATTTCAAAAAGAAATACAAAACCTTTGCTAATTGAAAGAAAACAAGTTAATACAAAGACTAAATCCAATACAGAGTGGTGCAGATAGGGCATAGAACTCGGAAGACTCTTCTAGGTTCTGATATCATACATGCACCACTCTATGTGGTAATGATCAGTGTTGGGAAGGTTACTTTAATAGGTTACAGGTTACAAGTTACCCTATCTAAAATGTATTAAGTAGTGTAAATATTTAAATTACTTTATCAATGTAACGTAACTGATTGGTTGCATTTGATTACTTTTTATTAGTTTTCAATTGTTATTTAGTAACTACTTCCAAAGTGTTGCCTGAATTGTTATTTTTTAGTTGGCTCAATGTATACTGAAATTTTATAGTGCACGTGCACGTGTTTTTATTAGTTGAGTCAACATTAGCGTAGCTAATTGTCGACTGGATTTGAAAATAGCCATTCATTCAATGTTTTTCAAACATATTTGTGTAGACTTAATATAATATGTCCTCTCAACTAAGGCCAAGCAATAAAATTAGCTCAACTTAAATATTTTTGCCCTTCCAACATTTTGTTAATTTGATTTCAACTGTTATTCATTTTCAAACATTTAAACCAGGCAGGGTTACCTTTACTCAACAATTACTGTCAGACTTTCGAAATCCCTCATCACTTGAATTAAGATTAATTAATAATGAATCATTTCATTTTAAGACACAGCCACCACAAAATCAGACTTGAGCACCTCTTTTTACTTTGAGATCATTCTGAGGTTAAATACAGATTTCAAATCATAACATGAAATAGTACATATTTACACAAGAAAAATTCAGATGTAACCCCCTTTGTAATCGTAGTAAGTAGTAAACAACTAATTTAATTACACATTTTTTTCTCAGTAACTGTTACAGATTACAGTACATTTATTTTATAATTAAATTACGTAACGTCATTAGCAACACTGGTAATAATATAACATAATGCGAATCCACTCAGGTTCAAAATGACTAGGCACAACATAAGGCTAAGGTTAAGAAATGTACAAAAAGACAAAAGTAAAGTTATTACCTGCAGTGTTGCTCGCAATTTCAAAAGCATTTAGCAGAGCTGCTTGTGCTGTTGATTTTGACACATTTATTAGCGTGCAGTGCTAACAGGCCTGAAGCGCTTCACTGACCTGTTCTCCATAACACTCAGCAGTAGCCAGCAGCATTGGCGGCACAGATAAAAAGGCATAGTCTGGATAACCGCCTGTACCTTTTAGTCCAGTAACTGAACTATTTTTAAACTCTCTACTAGTATCTACTGGCAGCATTTTCTGTACTCCTTTTAACATTCAAAAGGAATCTTATAATAGTGTTGAGTGTATATCACAAGGAAGACACAGTGAGTATCCATGTTTACATTTGTACTCATATTCAGCTGCATTCCAGGAAGTAATTTAATTCAGACAGGAGAACAAATGCTGGAAAAGCCTTCTTTCGAAAGGCAAAAATACAGAAAGAAAGAACAGAGGTGGATTGAAAATGTAATCCCCAAAGAAATGGAAATTAATTTAATTCTTAGATCCTTTAGGTTTTCAATAAACAGACAAGTGAAAACCTGTCTGTGGTGGGATTTGGGATTAGAGACACCCTAATGGAGTGGTTGCTTCAAGCAGGAGGAAATCGTTGACTCCAGGTTTATCTTCAATAAGAGACCTTAGCCACACATCACTGAGATGATAATGAAAGGAGCACCTGAGATGAAGATCTGTGAAAGGGCACTTTGTCTAAACAATTTCTTTTATGGATTTAGCTTCATGAATAGCTTTACTGCACTGATGCTTGAAGACAAAGCAGATGCTGCTGAAGTTATTCACTGTACTGAGCAAATGTGTTGAAACTAACTAGACTAATTAGATTAATAAACAAACCTATGAAAAAAATGGGAGCGGTGCTTCCGGTGCAAAAAGTGCTACCACAGTGTTGGAATTTTATCTCCTGATATTCTGGAGACAAGAGCTGGGCTAGTTTGTTATGAGTTTTTTTAGGTGGTTGCTAGGGTGTTGGTGGGGATTTGTATGGGTTTGCTAGTGTGTTCAAGTGGTTGTTAGTCTGTTGAGACATGGTTGCTATGGAATTATATGGTTGCTAGGGTGTTTCTAAGGTATTGATCGTTGTTAAAGCATTACTAGGGGCTTGGTAGCGTGTTTTGTGTGGTTGCTAGGGCGTTTCTAAGGTATTGATAGTTGTTAAGGCATTACTAGGGGTTTTTTAGTGTGTTTGGGATGGTTGAAGACGGTGCTCATAGAGTGTGGGAGTATTGAACATTGAGTTATTTTTGCTGCTTTATAGGCCTTGAACGGTTAAATATACACGCTTGTATGTGTCAAAATGCTCATTTTTGCAAATATCCATGTAAACACAGTAATTCAGGTCTTAAGTGAAAGCAAACTGCTGGGAAAGAGCTGTACAGTATATTGGATCCCGGCAGCTCTTAAAGTGACAGCAGTCTAATATTCCTGCTGTCTACCATTCATCAAGCAACAAAAGAGAGAAAATCTCTCACTGGTCCTGAATAAATCATTTATGTAACTTTAATAAGAAGAAACACTGTATATATTTAATTTACACAATAACTATATCGTGATATATATTGTTACCGTGAAATAAAATTAATTGTGTAAATATATTTTGGTCATATCACCCCTAGTTAGGGCTTCGCTAGTGTGTTCTAGTGGTTGCTCTGCCATCATCAGGCAATTGCTATGATCTGGGTGGTTGCCAAGCTATTGATAGGTGTTTGTTAGAACATTGCTAGGGCTTTGGTAATGTGTTTTGGTTGGTTGCTAGGGCTTTGATGGTCATTAGGACATCACTAGGGATTTGCTAATGTATCTTGGGTTCTACTCTGCCCGATCTGAGCGAGATATCAAATCAGCATTTTGGGCATAGGAGTTTTGCGCGCTAACGAGGACATTAAAGGCCACAGCCTCTAGTGCGCCTCTTGAGATCAGGGGAGTGAGGTTTCCCTGCACAGCTGTTACAAGCTGGCCTTGTAACACTCACCCCCTACTTGCCCCGCTCCGAGCAGGATTTGAACTGGTGTTTCCAGCGTGGGGAGGAGGGCATGCAAACAAGGAAGCTAAAGACTTCTGCCTGCAGCGTCAGTCACTAGTGCACCTTTTGAGATCTTGGAGTGAGGTTTAACTGCACAGCCCTTACTTGCTGGCCTCCATTAAACTAGTGTCACTAGGATGTTGTTAGGCAAGGTCCCTAGATATTTGTAGGGAGCGTTTTCAATGGAAGTGGAAACAATTTTATTAGTAAGCACCACTAATAAATCCTTCTTATATTTTCTTTTCCTCTGCAGTATTTACAGTGGCATTCCCTGTGGTGCTGTGCTCCCTGCAGGGCTCTCGGAACTGATGAAGGGGTATTAGCATAATTAGCTAAATGTTAGCTGCTAGCCGGAATGATTGTCCCCCGGTTTGGCCAACCAACAGCACCAGTCTCATCCAGGCCAAAGTAAGGATGAGACAATCTAGTTGAGATGTCGGGGGAGGGGAAGAAGGGGAAAGGAGAGTTCGGCTATGGAAGAGCTATGAAGGAATTGCTGGAAAGACAATAAAAACAGATAGATTAATCGAGCAAGCAAGGAGGACAGTGGTAAGGAGTGATAGCAGAGATAGAGAGAGAGATTAAGACAGTCAACAAGGGAGAGGCCATCTGTACTCCGAATATCTGGAATTGGTTTTGGGTCTGGAATGTCAGAATAAAGTGTGGATATGGAATGCCTCTGTTTGTACAGAGCTCGAGGGTTCGTGTAAATGTGTGTGTGTGTGTGTGTGTGTGTGTGTGTGTGTGTGTGTGTGTGTGTCAGCTTGGGTTTTGGTTCAAAATCCCACAGGGATGCAGTAATCCGAGCATGGCTCCGAGATTTGAGTCTCTAAGCAAAGCTTTTTTCTCTCTATTTATAAATCTCTTAATCTGTACAAAGGGCCCTGTGAGACACACACAAACCGGAGCAGACATGTGTGTGATTCTGTGCATGTGTAATACAAGTTTGTGAATAGAGCAGTGTGTTAGCTCAACATACACGCACAGGATATTTGTGGTACATGCCACCTGGATTCAATAAGAAATGAGGGTCATTTGAGTCACAGGCCCTGCTCAAAAGTGGGATCAATAATTTTGTGTGTGTGCTTCCGCTTGATGCTCAGAGACAGAAGCTGATACATAAAAGTAGAATCAAGGTAACCTTTAGAGAAGCCTTGACCTTTTGACCTGGCCTAATGCATTAAAGAGAGAAGCAATCTGAAGCCATAATTTAAAAAATTACAGAACTTTTTGAGATGCAGGTGAAAAACCTTGAAATTAATAAAGTAATATTTTGTATATTTAAAATTTCTGTTGAAAATGAAGTTTCCTCAGGATTAAACAATAAAAAAGGCAAGTGTAAGATCATTTAAAATAAGAAATGTTATAAAGAGCTGCAAATACGAGAAATTAAGCCATAATTGCAATAAAGTCGTAATTATGATAAATATCACAATTATGAGAACACAGCTGTGAAATATATAGATGCTAATTTATTAATCCACAGTTCAAAGAAATAAATATACAAATTCCGAAAAATCCCAATTACAATTATGAGAAAAAAAAGACTAATTGCGAGAAATAAAGTCTCAATTAAAAGAAATGTATTAATGATTATGATAAATCAATTTTCAGTTGTAAGACATAAAATTGCAATTATGAAAATAGTTGCAATTATGAGACGTAATCATATTGTGCAATATCAAGTCAAATTTTGTGATATAAACGCACAGTTAGGGTATTTTCATAATTATGCGAGTCGCAATTGCAAAATATATAGACATAATTATGATAAATACACCTACAATCCCAAGAAATAAAGACAAATTTATGAAAAATAAAGTTGCAAGATATAAAGGTGCAAAAATTAGATATAAATTCACAATTACTGGATATAATGTAATTACAAGAAATATATACATAATTACGAGAAATAAGGTATAGTATATTATATTGTAAGATAAATAGTCACAATTATGAAAAATAATGTTGCAATTACAAGATATATTCATTGTGATATATAAACTCACACTGTGAGATTTAAAGATTTAAAGATACAAAGGTGCACTTACGAGAAACAAATTGATAATTATGAGAAATATATTTAAAATTGCGAGAAATAAAGTTGCAGTTGTAAGGTATAAAGCATTTACAAGGTATGCAAATTTGCAATAATGTGGCATAGCCATTATTGCACTCTTAGCTACATGTGACATGCATTTTCTTGCAAATCAGTTCTGTAAAGAAATGCAAATTTAAATGTAATATAGGGTGACACTCTGTCCATGGCTCATTGGAAGTGTTGCCAGTGGGCTGGGTTTCTCTGTCAGTTTGCTAAGCCTGAACGAGCTGTTGCATTTTTTTCTCCCCCAGACTAAGATCAGGACTCATTTTGATCATTCTAGGCTAAAAATATCCATTTTTTTCCAACCCTTTGCGCATATTAGCTTATGCTATCAGCTCAATATGCGATTTGACTGTCTGACTGAACAGATTACTCATTTTATATAACCATGTCAGAAGTAGTGAGATCAGTCTCATTGTCTAAGTAGCAAACAAGAGGAGGTAATACGCAGGCTTTTATTTACATGCACATGTAAACATATGCTATGATCATAAATGGTGCAAAAACAGTCATGTCTTACTGTGTTGCAACTAACTTGTCAGTTCTAAAATGCGAACAAACTGCTCAATCATCCAGTTTTCGCAAACGCCATCGTGCTTTTTTCTGTCTATCAATTCTCTGCTACACAGAAAGCTGGCAAAAATCTTGACCTTGTGTTTACTAGAAGCTGCCCCTCCCCTCCAGTCACTGTGACCCTTCTTCATTTCGGCAATGTTTTATCTCAGTCCCACACTCTCTCCCACTCACCACCTGCCCTTTCCCTCCAGAGCCGTGAGAGAATTTCACATGCTCTCATTTCTTCAACCATAACCTCACTTCTCTTTTATGACTGTGTAGGATTATGGTTTATACAAGGACTATGGATTGTCCCTGCTTTAGTTCTTCCAAAGACTTACTTCCTCACTCAAATGTAAGTATATTCTGTCTCTATTATAAGAACGAAGTGGTAATGAGAGACTCTTTGTTAGAATGCATGTGCTAACTCCCCAAAAAACATCACAGGATGAACTTAAAAGACCAGACAATAAAGTGAAGAACTTCTGATAACCTGTACTGTAGAAACCTATTTTGACTTCCATTTCAAGTAGTATAAAAAAGTATCTTTTTTTTGTTTGTTTTTTTGAAAATTTTATTTAAATGTTTTTTTGCCCTAACCACACACACACACACACACACACACACACACACGCAATAAATAAATAAATAAATACCAAAAAAAAAAAAAATCTGTGATCAAATTTAGATCCATTTGTTTCTATATCAGATTCACACTGAATGCTCATTAGATTGAATTAGTGCTCCTCTTGTATATTAAATATAAAAAATGTACAAGGAGAGATCCAAATTGTAGAACCAGAAATGATCTGATATAGACAAATTCAACAAAAATCTATTAAAAGCATCCGATCTGGTGAAGCATTACAGAATTTGTGAAAACACAAGGTATGTGTTCTTATAGCTTTACATTTTTGGTGGGTTTGAGAGAGTGTGCAAACAGAGAGAAATGCTCAGAGTGGCTTTTTTTGTGATGTCAGGTCAACCTCTATTTTAAGTGTGAATAGACAAATTTTTTATCACGTTGTATCTGATTAGGTTTGGGTTTCTCCCATTAATATTACTAAATGTATCTTTGTCCTACTTTCAGAGAAACGACCAGAGAAAGTACTTAATATTCAATACTTAATATCATTATGTAATATACAATATTGGCAATATATTGTGCTACTATTTTACTGTCTATGCTAGTAATTACTATTATTTGTACTATCCCGCTGCTACTTTATTTATTTATTTTATCATTGACATTGAAGAAAAAAAGAACCTTAGTAAAACAATCCATCAGAATGGCACCACTGAAAAAGGGTAACTGAGAGATTTGTTCAGTTTCCAGGCTGACAAATCACTGCATGTTTCACCAACCCCTAGCTGAGAATCACAGTAAAGTGTTGAGACTCCCTCCTGCTATAATACAGAAGCCACATGCACCAGACTGCCCTTGGTGAGAGCCAAAAAAAAAAAAAAAAAATTCCATTTCAGTGCAAGTTAGTGCTCAGAATTCCAAATATTCCAAAAATCAATTCCATTTACTTCCTACACAGCAAATTTTCTTAAAGCATAAGTTGTCTTTTTCAAAAGTACATCAGTACATTACTTTTTTATTTAATGAACACATTGGCCAGCTGACATCTCTACTTGGAAATTTGAGGATGTATTAATAATTTGTATCCAGGTTTGAACAACACTGCATTCTGTCAGGCTGAAATGAGGGCAAGATTTTATACTTTAAACTAAAAATGGTCTCTTTTATATTTAGTCATGTTCAGGCATGGTGAGAGCAGTAGGTGGTTCCCCCCAAGAAGATTGATGGAGTTGACACACTCCCACCCCCTCACAGGACAACTTAAAGCATGCAACATTGTAGATGCCAAGGATTGCAATGGTGAGGACTAGAAGCTTCAATAAGACAATTTCTGCACCCTTGGTTGCACTACTCGTCATGAATGTGCCCTTCCAGTATTGGATCCATGTAGGTCTGCAATTAAAGTATACCCAGGGTTATGAATATACTGCGGTTCTCCTTGATTATGCCACCCTCAATCCAGAACTAATTCCTCTCCGGAAGCAACTTCTAAAAATACTGCAAAGGACCAGAGCCTGAAGGGGATGCTGTCAAAGGTGATGGGCATTCGTAAGTGAAATCTCATGATCCTGTATATCCTACTTGGCATTAAAACGATATGGCCCAGATGGCCAGCGTCTCTTTTGGTGCAACTATTACGAAATCCCCCTGTAGGACTATCAGCAACTTTTGCAAACAACTTGGTGATATAATAAATAAAAACAAAACATTCCCTGACAAAAGGGAAATATGAACACTGACATTTCTTTGCAAATATTTTGCACATCTATTTCAGTGTCAACAAGCGGATCATGCTTTACCTCCAAGTGGCAAGGGGACACCAGTTTTCTGGATGTGTGAAAACTGTATTTGCTCACTGTCCTCTTCTCATCCACCATTGGGGAGCCCCTATCACATTCACTAAATCAGGGTAAACACTTTACTGCCAAAGTTTTTGGAAGGCATCTTAAGCTAATGGACACTGAGTGGTCATTCCTTTCAGGTCAAGTAGAATGAATGGATTCATTAAATAGAAACTGAAAAGAATCCACAAGGAGGGTATTCCTTGAACCCCTTGGGGGTAGGGGAAGGGGTTTGGCTGGTTCCCTTCGGTCTTATGCCAGGTTCACACTGCACGA